>JAWNNU010002000.1:0-353106 GCA_035044585.1 Scaptomyza polygonia | reverse complement strand
ATAATAATAATAATACGTATAGAAACATATACATACATACATTTTTTTTATTTATTTATTAATTTATTTATTTATTGTCAGCTATGAGCAGCTGATATGAGAATAAAATTAATTTAAAATAATTATAATAAAAATAATTAAGTTTAAAGTAAAATTTAAAATAATATGTAGTTCTGAAAGTTAATTAAGGTTGGTATGTAAATAAGTTTATTCTTACATATGTACATACATATGTAAGTGCATATTTATATGCGTTTGAGCGGACAAGAAATGCACAAAAAGTGATGTATTATTTTCCTATATAATTACTAAAGAAAACAAATGGTACAGCAGAGATTTAAATAAATTATGACTCTGTTAAACGAACCTTGCAAGAGACAGTCTTTTTGGCCAAAGTCTCCATCTTCTCCAGAGGATGTTGTGGAAGCTTTTTAGAACGAGAATATAATGCAATTTTTTGGAATGACCAAGGGAAATACTGCAATTCCGCTCTACAAAAAGTGTACGCATCGAGCTCGTTTGCTTATTGCATATTTTCATCAGACAAGGTAATCGACTTAATGAAAGCCAATATTCCGGAGCATTATAGGCATTTTTTAATCGATGTTAGTTTCATTTTACACAGGCGAGCAAGAAAAATGCGAAGCAATCGAACGGTTTTGAGAAAGCTCTGAAATGCAATAAAAACGCTTACATGCTTTTTATGAAATTTTTGCATTGGCCGCTTTTACCAGAAAGTAAAATCATCGAAGGGTTTATCGTTCTAAAATCTGAAGCAATAAAGATGGACAAGAAACTGTTTTTGTCGTTTTTGAAATATTTTGAGATACAGTGGATTAAAAAGGTCAGTTTTATTTATTTTTAAATAATTAAGCTGTATTTTACTTATTAATATTTAAACACTGTTTTATAGGAGGGACCCAAAAGTATATCCGTGTTTAAGCGGTCAAATAGAACCACAAGCTCAGTGCAAGCTTACAATTTGAATTTGGAAAATAAAATTCGAGCTAATGGGCACTTTTTGAAATTTGTCCAATGTCTTATTGATGCGGAGTACGAAAAAAGTCGGGAATTTTCTTTACTCTTTAAAATGTTGGTAATGGAATCAGCCACAGAAGAAGAACCTACGTGTAAGTTGTATAAATTTAATTGAATCATTTCAAATAATATGTTAACTCATTTATTTTTGTTCTCAGGATGGCTCCGAAAAAATTATGAACGCAATGGATCTTTTGAAAGAGGTGAAATAGACATTTCTGACATGCGCTACATCATTGGCTGACCGCTTTTCGATGCAGGACTTCCTTGAAGGTGTGGATAATGAAGGCAATTCAACTGAAATGTCTTCTGATATGAAATCTTATAAAATCGTCACTTTCATCGAATTCAAGTCAGATACCTGATAAGTCAATGGTTGAAATGAATCCATGTAATGTGTGCCTTAGTAACCCAAAATCTGTTTTGTTGCGCCCATGCAATCACGTAAACATTTGTGGCACATGTTGGGATCAAATGTTTGCCCTCAATTGCAGGAGAAAATAACAAGCCAAAATGTCCAACCTGCAACCAAAAAGTCGAAGAGGCAATATGTAATATTTTCATTTATACCTAAATTTAAAATTGAAGAAAACTGCTGTGTATTTGGACTATTGCACAAAACTATTACCCATTTTGTATTTTATAAAAAGAAATGCTGTAAAAAGAGCTATTGAATTTTACATGCGAAATTTGGGCATAGCGTCATAAATGCTCCTCCCAGTACATTTTGCTGGCGGAGAACGCTTTTTAGATTCCAAGACTTTAATTAAAGGCACACGCACTCGAGACCCAGTCTCGAGACTCCGTAAGGAAATCAGCTTTTTAATGCAGTTATAAAAGCTATAAAAAATCTCCACCACATTTTTTCCGGCTGACCAACATATTAGCCGAAAGACCCCAAGGAACAACCCGATTTAAGTGAATTTCCAGTTAACAAGACTCTCGTGAGTCTATAAGCGCCGAGTGCCTTTCTGATCTATCTTCCGACCACTTGCCTGTTGTAATATATCTACTAAGACCCACAGTATTTATTAAACGACTTGATAAGATAATTTTAAAAAAAAAAAACTAATTGGCTCAGGTACAAAAACGAAAGGAGAACGTTTTGCCGCCCCAGCCAGCACCTCAACGCTTCAAACTGTGAAAGCAATAAACAAAACAATAACAAGACAAATCTACAAATTTAAGAGCTCCTTATAAAAAAGCTGCGCTAACGTTGAGACTGGCAGTCGAACGGATCACCGTCACGACGTCAGTTTGCATTTTGGCCTGAAACCCTTTGATCACAAGCGAAGTGAATTCTGGTATGGAATGGTAGTAGATTTTCGCCTGACAAAACAGAGTTGGTAAGGTGATATACCATAATTGAACTACATAAGTGCTGCAATTCAGAGCATTTAATTTTTTGAAAGACTTTCGGAATGCAAACAACTTGGATTTACCCCTATAGCTTTTACGTTTGACTTAGAAGAATTTTTATGGAGTGGAATAATAAAAGATTTCTTCCATTTACCATAAAACGCAGCGGAGTCAACCGGCAAGTTAAATTATTTATGTAAGGGTTTACAAAGTGAATCCGCAGAATATCTAAGTATACAACCTGGCCCTCCATCTGGGCCAGGCAAGAAGCCAGTTTTGATAGAGCTAAGGTCACTTAGCAGCGTACACTCAGTAACAACTAGGACATACATATATGCAATTTGTTGTTGTTGCAATTGAAAAGGATAGGAATTATTGCAACTATATAAACTCGATGATACTGATTGAAAATACTCAGCAAAAAGATCTGCCACTGCTTGATCGGAATTTGCTATTGTATTATCAAGGTAAACCGAGGATGGCAAGCAAGCAGATTTACGTTTTGAGTTAAAACATTTAAGAACTGTTTCGGATTACGGAAAAAGTTTTATAAGCAAAGATTCAGATAATTCGGAGCGGTAGCCGAAAAACGATAGCGTATGAGAGCAAAGCACATGAAAAAGTTGTATGTGCTACGGCTGCGGCTCTTTTGTGTGTAGAGAAAATAACGGTGCTTTAAGAACCCGCGATGAAAAGAATTGTCACAAAGTTGCAGAAAAAACAAAAACACACAAATATTTATTTGCAACCGTTTGTTGTTGTTGTAATAGCACGCTTGGGGAGAGAATATCCGGAATAGGAGAATAGACGGAATAGCAGTAATTTAAATACACTTTTGTTACACATGTTTGCGTTTTAACATTTCATTTTCGGTTATACGCATTCTTACTTCAAAGCGGACATTGTTGATAAGTACACGTAAATTATTTGTGATTAAAAGTAGGTTTGTGAATTTTTTATAAGTTCAATATGGATATACATACGTAAGTTCTTTTCCAAAACACATACTAATTACAATAACGAGTGTCCGCATAAAATGCAAAGATAAGAAAATGAAAATGTTAATCTTGAAGCAGATAAGCAAGCACCAGTATCAAATGTCATATATATCATATGTCACAATTACCTTTTGTATGACCATATTTTTATACTCGATACCGAAGGTAAAGAGCATATTGGGTTTGTGCAATGTCCGTCATGGTGTCTGTTCGTCTGTCCGTCCGTATGTTCGAAACTTTTTTCCACACCCTTCAAGCTAGAGACTTGAAACTTAGCAAATGTCTTTATCTATGGCATAGTAAATTAAAGTGTTAAGATTGGAGCTCTACGATAAATAGGGGGCTGGCAAATCGATAAACTCGATAACGAAAAATCGATAGATCCAGCTATTTCGCAAGCCCTTACAGCTAGAACTTCCAAATTTTGGGAGAAAATAGCTACTAACAACTCCCAACAACTGCATCAAAAATTTCGGAGCCACGCCTACCCATTTTGCCCTTAGCCCCCCACAGTTTAACACCAAAATTAACCATATCTTCTACAGTTTTTGAGCTAGAGCCATCAAATTTGGTGCCAATATAGGTGTTGGCGATCTCCAATCAAATTCATAAAAATGGATGCCACGCCCATCTATACTGCCCCAGCCGCCCTCAACCGCCCCAACGCTTCGCTAAAAACGGTAGTGCGTGTATCTTCCATAGTGTTTGAGCTAGAGTCACAAAATTTGGTAGGTAGATAACTGGTAACGACCCCCCAAAAACTGCTTCAAATTTTGGAGCCACACCTACCCATTCCGCCCCCAGCCCCCCGCAGTTTAAAAACAGAAATGCCTATATCTTTTACAGTTTTTGAGTTAGAGCCACTCAAATTTGTTGCCCAGATAGGTGATTATAGCCACAAAAAAAAATGCATGAAAACTTTGGATGCCACGCCAATCCATACTACCCAAGCTGCCCAAAACCGCCCCAATGCTTCATTAAAAACGGGAATGTGTGTATTTTCCAAAGAGTTAAGGCTAGAGTCACCAAATTTGGTAGGAAGATAGCTTTAACGATCCCCACTGTATCAAAGTTTTGGAGCCACGCCCCACCTTTCCCCAGCCCCCTGCGTTTTGAAATGAAAAACGCCTATATTTTCCACAGCTTTTAAGCTAGAGCCGCCAAATTTGGTGCCAAGATTGGAGATGAAGAAACCCAAAAAATTTGGATTTCGCCCCCATCCATACCGCCCCCAGCCCCCCTTCCACCATATTCTACTGATTTCGAGCAAGAGTCACCAAATTTATTATGAGGATAGCAATTGACATCATAAATAGATCTGCAGCAAAAAATTTGATGCCACGCACCCCCTTACCACCCCCAGCCTCCCTTCCCACAAATTTTACTATTTTGGAGCTAAAGTTACCAAATTTGGTATGATGATAGCAATTGACATCATACACAGATCTTCGGCAAAAATTTGTATGCCACTCCCTCATACCGCCCCCAGCCCCTACCTTTAACAAACTTTGAGCTAGAGTCACCAAATTTAGAAGGAAGATAGCTTTTTGGCATCCCCATCTGCACCAGACAATCTTTGAGGCAGCGTACACCCCTGCCGTACCCACACCCCATTGCAATCAGGTCTCTTTTAATCTGTTTTATTACTGTTATCGAGTATACCGTAGACAAGTGCGTCCGACTGCAACGTTTCTACTTGTTTTAATTCATTTTTATAAATTAACTTAGCTGGATTTAATTTATTACTTTATTGTATCACATAACCAACACGACATTGCATTATATATAAATAAAGTAGCAATTGAAGAAGTGATGCAATATGTGAATTTCAAAACTTGATTTGGGATCCTCCGGAGGATTTTCAATTTCCAACATCGGGAAAACGGAACTTAAAATTTCAAAGATATAGGCTGCAAAAATATAGTTTTTTGGCATATTCTGCAATGCGTTTTGTAAAGTTTGCGCATTATTTGGAGTTGGAGAAACGGATCGCGGTCGAGCTTTACTTGGCCTGGAAACACAACCATTTACGAATCGGAAGAAGGCGTTGGAACAGTTTACTTACCATAGCACACTTGAACACAACAAAATTGTTAAAATCTGAAAAACGGGCGGATACAATTTTAAGGCAATATACAATCAAATGATTTACAAGTTTCTAAGCAAAAGTCAGACTTTATTGAAAAAAGTAAAAAAAATTTGTTGGCAATTATTGAAACATTGTTATTATGTGGTCGCGAAGGCTTAGCACTTCGTGGATCAAGTGATACGGGACGAATTTTAGGTGATGAGCCCATACATAATGACGGAAACTTTAGAGCCTTTTTAAAATACGGATCGAAATCGAAAAGTTAAAAAAAATGCAATGAGTATAAGCAACACCATCCAAAATAAAATCATTTTTCTTTGTCAAAATTATATACAAACAGATAAACTAGACGCTTTTTCAATTCTGGGTGATGAATCCGCAGATACAGCTTGCGTAAAACAATTTTCGGTTTTTGTCAGATACTTAGATAGAAGTACTCAAAAAATCAACATATGTAAAGATTTCTTTATTACTGTACCCGCAACTGACGTAACTGGTATAGGCTTAGTGCAAACTTTAATACATTTTTTTTAGAAACTTCCGGGTTTGATTGCACTTACTTTTTGGCCAATGATATGATGGAGCAAGAGCTATGAGTGGCGAATTTAATTGAGCTCAGGCATACATATCGGAAAAATATAAATTGGCTTTATATTCTCATTGTGTATCGCACAGTTTTAACTTGGCAGTCAGCAAATCTTGTGAAACTGCTCAAATTAAGAATTGCTTGGGTACTGTTCAAGCTGTTTAGAATTTTTTTAACACGCTCAAGAAACAAAATGAGCTTTCAAAGGCAATTGGTAATAATAGTGATCTACAAGAAACTTGAAAATGAGGCTTAAAAAATGTTGTGCAACAAAATAGGTGGAGCAACATGAGTCAATTGGAACGTTCATAGACTTACAGCCAGCAGTAATTGATGCTCTCGAAACAATCTCTGACTTTTGGAAAGATTTGGTCACGACATCTTCAGCTTTTAAGTTGCTGCGAGCCATCAAATCATTGAATTTCAAATAGCTCTATCAATTCTTAACTAAGTACATACTTTAACACTGGGATGATCTCGAATATAACAAGCTCAAGACCAAGATTTGAGTGAAGCGGTCAAACTCGCAGATGCTGCTAAAGAAGTAGTGCAGGATAAAAGAAAAGATGCCACATCTATGTGTATGTCGAACAAATAAGCCACCGATATGAAATTGTTGAAAGGCCGAGAGTTAAAGCACGTCAAGCTCACTAGTGTAACGTCCCAACAGACAACTTTGAAGTTTATTTCAGAACATCGCTGTATATACCGTACTTTGATTTACTCGTAAGTCACCTTGAAATCGAATTTTAAAACAGAGGAACATTCTTGCGAACTTTGCCTGCATTTTCCCCGAAAAAATGCCAATAATGGATGTGGCATCCTGCACAACATTATTTGAGCAGTATAGTGCCGTCCTGAAAGACAAATCAACCACAATATGGCTTAATGAATTGAATATTTGGCACCATAGAATTGCATTTCAGCATATAATCCAGGCACACAATGCATTAGATGTGTGCAATGAAGATGCATGTCCAAACGTAGGAAATATTTTAAGTGTTTTGGATGTATTACCTGTCTCAACAGCCATTAATGAGCGATCTTTTTCAACACTTCGGCGTCTCAAAACGTATTTAAGATCCTCAATGAGTGCGAACCGAATTAACGAACTGGCACTATTAAATGTTCATTACACAAAAATACCAGCTGAAAGCATTTTGACAGAATTTTTCGCGACACCACGTAAAATCAAATTACTGTTAACACTTTTTGACTAAATCCTGGACACGGGCCAGATCAAATCTAACATTTTATTACTACAGTTATGCACACTGTTAACTAGATGTGTTATTCACAGACCATACAACATGTGGCAAATTAAAATCACCAACCACCATAAGTTGATCCATTTCTGGTCTGATTGGGTTTTTCTGAGTTCTTCCAAATCAATGCAACAAATGTTGCAACACTAATTTTCTTGATAAATTTCCTTTAAACTTAACGTTTTTTACCTAAATTTAGTTTCAGATTTACATATAATTTTAAATTTAACTTTTTGTTTAATTATTTTTACTGTAATTATTTTAAATTAATTTTATTTTCATGTCAGCTGCTCATAGCTGACAATAAATAAATAACTATAAATAAATATCCGTCAACAACGACGAAACAAGAAGCAGTTAATTCCGATGAGATATGTTAATGTTATCATCAGAATGGGGAGGAAAATTTAACAAGTAATACACAGTGAGCGGCCGCGAAATCATATTTTAACACATATAAACTCAAGAAGATCATGAGAATGTATCTGTTCAGAGGAAGTAAAAGAGTCAACCGTTCTCCTTGCGGGAGGTGGCATCGCATCTGTACACGTTATACTTATTAGGCAAAACAGAGTAATCAGATTTATCAGGCTTTAGCCAGGTTTCCGAAGTGCAACTATTCGTGAATCATAGCATAATCTGTTTCCATAAACTTAGGAAAGTTTAGTGTCAGTAGGCCTCGAACATTTTGATAGGCCAAGGTAACTATTTTTGTTAGTTTTTTGCCGCGGAATTTGAGGCAACAGGGTGGCTAACAGGCGGTGCACTACTGATCTAATACCGTAATTATTAATGTTACGTCTATGCACATACTCCTTGACAACGAGCCTCGGTGACCAAAACTTTTTAGTACAAATTGTCGAGAAAAGTTCGGCCGGAACACTCAACTTGAAAGAAGATATGCTTCGGGTATGTTTAAAGTTAAACTTTTCAACATTATTAAATGGGAAGTCAATTTTACTTTTAACGTAGGCACTGATATCATCCAAGAGTCGGATGATAGCCTAGACACGAAAAAATTTTTGTTAAGAGGCTCAACAACAAGTGGCTTGTGGGCCCCAGGTGTACCTACAGTAAAATTAATAGACACGCATGCAGCTGATAAGGAAGGTTCATATAAAGGATTGGGAATAGAGTCATTATTGGCTGGGTTAATGTTTGGGTATCAGCAGGCGCGTTAAATAACATCATATTGCCAGCACATTTCATGTGGATCATGTTATCACATAACCTGCAGTCTTGGTTGTTTGTTCCAACCAATTTGCAGATTTTACGGCTGCAAAGAAGCCAATTGATAATAATTAAAAAAACTAATGAGTGTTAGAACTCACGAGCGATGTGTTGACAGCCGTTTGTACATGTTTGATTGCTATATTATAGCATAAAAAAGAAAAGAATAGTTTATTGAATTTCGTTTTCCTTTCTCCAGTTTCTCTGTCTATTTTATTCTACTTTACTTTATTCCGAGTTTTCCGCAACTGACCTTTACAAATGCATCGCTGAATACACTTTCGTAATTTGTGTACATCTTTGCATTATTGTACAGCAAGGGCTGTTAGAAAGTGTCATAAAGGAAAAACTGGGAAGAGTATGTATGATGAGCAGCAGCAGCAGTGATATTTGACTGCCTTGGAAGACAAAAAGAGAGAGGTGTTTATTGTTGATTTTGGTTGTTTTAAGTTAGAACTTCTAACTCAACAGAAGCCTGTTTATTTTGGCAAAAAATAAGTTTCTTGGATATGAACGATAGCTTGCCTGCCTTACGTATTCTATAACCTTTTGATACCTGTCCTACCCCACAAAACACTTGTACTAGCAACTGATATGCACCTAGCCAACCAAGTATCTTGAGCTAAAAACTAGGCTTCTGCAAACACTTGTCCACAAAACTATTTTTCTTCCCCCATTACTGCGCTTGAGTAAGAAAACCAGATTTTTATCTTCCAAGGCAGTCAAATATTGGTTTTGCTATTGCTGATCATACATACTCTTCCCAATTTTTACCATTTGACACTTTTTAACAATCATTGGCATACAGTTATGCAAAGATGTACACAAATTACGAAAGTGTATTCAGTAGTGCATTGGTACATATGCAAATCTAAGCACGCGTTGGCCGCCGACACAGAAAAAGGAAAAATATCAAAAAAAAAAAAATAACAAAAACCTCGATAAGCAGGCACAGCAAGAAATATATGTTTCAAACGCACTTTCATACAATATGTACCAACAACTTTTTACTGTTCTTGCTGTCCGCTGACCCTCCGCCTCTCTTTTAATCGACACGCCGCTGAACGCAAAGGGAAACTGAAAAAAACAACAACGTGCATGCTTGTAGTAGCTGAGACGCACAAACTGCACAAAGAAAAAATACCCCTTGAACCAATATTCAATAATTGTCAATAAAAAAGCTAACACATTATTTCAACATATATATATTGTTTACGTTAGAATATAAACAATGCTAGAATATAAAGAAACATGTAGAATTGAAATTATATTAAAGAATCTCAAGTTTTGCTATTCAATTGCACAAAGTTCATATCAAGTTTATACTACCCTTTTAACTTGGACACATCGTTAGCAAGATTTTGTATTTTACAGTTATTCTCTGCCGCTACACCAATACAATCATACTCAGATGAATATGTATATGAAGTTTAACAGTCGGTTCACGACGGCAATCTAAATTTTTTCGTCAGTCGAGCACAGTCCAGCACGGCACTCTAAATTTGTTCGTCGGTCGAGCTCGTTACAGCGCGGCACGCTGCATTTGTTTGCATGTTTTATCAAATGGTAGATATGGGTACCCGTGCCTATAGATGTTAACACATCAATAAATTAAGTTAATTATCTACGGGAGAAAGACAACACAGAGTATTCAAATGCAGGTTTGTTTTCTATATTTCAAAGCACTGCAGCGTAAGTTCTACTGAAAATTAAAATGAGATTTAAGTCGGGAATTAATTTTATGCACACGAAAATAGGTACAACGTATTTTTTCGATCACTGCTAGAACTGTTTACAAAATAAAACAAATAAGTAAATTCCGTACACAAACACGAGAAAACATTAAATTATTGAGATCACTCAAAACACAACTGTCACCAACACTGCACTTGCCAAACATTTTTCAGCTGCAGTTCACAACAAACTGCGCTTACCAGGTGCGGTGTTCAGTAGTACTATGTATCGTCGTATTCCTCATACATTTTACCGGACCATTTCGTTTGTGCGATTCTTCTATAGTGATTCTGTGGTACAGTAAAATCTGAAGATTGTATATCATTTTTTTTTAACATCTTCGCTTCTGGTGTAAGTTCTACTTTGAAAAGTGTGGCATCTTATTGCTGTTTACGATGTAAGACTGGTTTTTTGCGAAATCCTTTCTCCTTCAACGCCCGTTATATATCTGCGTGTGTAACATCAGATACTTTTATTTGTATAGCGACTTGCAGACCCTAGCAGCTTTGTAGTTGGTACTTGATATAATTTGTTTTTTTTTTTTTTGTTTCTTTTATATGCGTTCCTTTCTGTGTTATTATCTTTGGACTTTGTCTGCTTTCTAACTTCATGGATGTTACCACTTACGAAAGGACTT
Organism: Scaptomyza polygonia; assembly: GCA_035044585.1. Taxonomy (NCBI): domain Eukaryota; kingdom Metazoa; phylum Arthropoda; class Insecta; order Diptera; family Drosophilidae; genus Scaptomyza; species Scaptomyza polygonia. The sequence continues at coordinate 342,170 of JAWNNU010002000.1, read as the reverse complement.
ATGTGGAAATTGTCATTGCCTATGAGCTCCATAATTATCCTAACAAAAATCTTAAATCTTTTCGGATATAAAAATTTGGGGTGGTTTTGGGTTTTTTATGTCACTTCCAACGGCTTTAGGGAGCATATCGTAAATTTTATTTGCCAAGATGTGCAGCCTTATGGTATTGTTGGTTTTTTCAGTTGGAAGTAAGTCTAAATTCGTACGGATAATTTTTTGTTAATCTTAGAGCTTAATTTTCTTTTGACTTCAATGTTTCAGTCTGCTTAGCCGGCTTTACATTTTTACTGCTTGCAGTTTGTTTTGCTGACAGCGCTGAAGTCGTTGTGTTTTGTAAAGTAGTTATTTATGCCGAGGCTAGCTAACCCGCTAAGCTGCCCCAAAACCACTCCCGACTGACAATGTCCTGTCTCAACGATTACTATTTAATTCGTTTGTTTATTATTCTTGGTTTTTTGCGCGTATATAAATAGTTTTGTTGGTATTCCGACACGGGAACAGGTGAACTGGCCATGTGAAAAACATCGATTTTCAAGATTGATGCCACAAACATTTAGCGACTGCGCTTGTGATTTATTTATCGACATTGCGAATGCTAGCCGAACTGAAAATTGCATCCGTTTAAACTTTAAAGTATTCGGCGTTCGAAATCAAAGGAATCCGTGGAATCAAACCGTTTTCACCTTTATACTTCCCTTTCAAAATTGTGGCTTCGATGACGTTGTTCATTAATTTCTTCACCGCAAGTCATGTGCCATTACAAAGACGTGGCTGCTTTATATTCCGCAACATAATGTATATTAGGGGTTTTCACACGCAATGTTGTTATTCGTTATTCGTTAAATTTGTTAAAGGTTGCCAACTGTGAAGACTCGTTTTTTACGTCAGCTGTTTATCGTTAAAATACCTACTTTCAATCAATTATTTGCAACACAACTGACAAAACACAAAGCAAAAAACAGATGATTAGTGTTTTACCGAATAACAAGTAATTTGTCGGGGTTGTCAGCTCGTTAAAGTGTTATTCGTTAAGCCGGCATTTTGTTAAATTTACAAAAACAAAATACATGTAGAACTTTAACGAATAACGAATAACAACGTTGCGTGTAAAAACCCCTACTGATTCTATTTTTAATTGCAGATTATGAGGTGGAAATCCAGTTAACTTCAGCGAATTTAAAAATTCTGATGAATAGTTGATAACATCATCTTGGTTAGAAACGGAATCAATCGATTTGTATGTCATTAATTCGCCAGGTAGTTTGATTTGAATCTGAAAATTAATTTCGTTAAAATCCACGTTTTTTGCAGTCAATATAATTCTTTCGCTCAACCATTCATGATCTGTATAATTTTGAGCAATGTTTGGGAAGACATTTTTTGTGTGCCATCCTGCACTCATCCCAAACTATTAGTTTACTCTGCTGCAACACTTTTGCCATCGCACAATTTCTTGAAAGGTTGCAAGTTCGTGTTTCATTGCATGTTGAACGACAACGTGCGGAATGAGCTGTTCGACCGCCATCCAACAACATAGCTGCAATACCTGATGAAGCCTTTGCAAGTGCGATACCATTTTGCGACCGAATCGTTGCCAAAATAAATGATATTAAAAACACTTTTTCAGTCCCACCAGGAGCATCTAATAAAAATTCTCCAGTTGTATCGTTCACTACTTGCATTAGCGTTGCGTATGCATATATTTGTTGCTTATAGGGGAACGTTACTTAGAACAGTTTCTTTTAAAGCCTCAGAAAAAAACAAACGAATGACTGTTAGAACTCACGAGCGATGTGTTAAAACCTGTTTGTAACTGTTTGATTCCTAGAGATTAGCATAAAAAGAAAAGGAGAAGTGTTTGCAAAAGCCTAGTTATTTTTGCAACAAATAAGTTTCTTGGATATGAACGATAGCTTGCCTGCCTTAAGTATTCTATGACATTTTGATACCTGTCCTACCCCACAAAACACTTGTACTAGCAACTGATATGCACCTAGCCAACCAAGTATCTTGAGCTAAAAACTAGGCTTCTGCAAACACTTGTCCACAAAACTATTTTTCTTGGGCGTGGCTTTAAAAATTTTGATGCATTTTTTTGGGGGTTGTTAATTGCTATCTTTACCTCAAATTTGGTAGTTCTAGCTGTACGGGCGTGCGAAATAGCTGGATTTATCGATTTTGAGTTATCTAATTTATCGATTTGCCAGCCCCCTAGTTATCATAGAACTCCAATCTTGACTTTTCAATTTACTTTGCCATAGATAAAGACATTAGCAAAGTTTCAAGTCTCTAACTGGAATGGTGTGGAAAAAAGTTGCGAACATACGGACGGACAGACACCATGACGGACATTGCACAAACCCAATATACTCTTTACTTTCGGTATCGATTATAAAAATGAGGAGTGGAACATTTTTTAAATCGATTTTGATAACTCCCGCGCATGATGAAATATCATAAGGTGGTCCCGTCGGCAGCCGAAGTTGACGCAGAATACACTTATTTCAGTGCACGTTTGCTTGTTCACGAAAAAGGTTGGTGCGGACGATTTTTTTTTTTTGTTCATTAGCCCTTAAGCGTGCCTTAATATGAAATATTGCAAATTTTACTGCAAAGTTGTGGCGGGAGTGAGTCTTATTCATGTACCGAAGTGTAATATGAAAAGAATATTGTTGGAACAAAGCCTGGGGTACAGCCTTGGTAGAGCTGGATAATCTTGTAATTTCTTTTTATTTTAAAATAAGACTATATGTAAAAGCTAAGTATGTACTTGAAAAAAAAGTGTTTTAAGAACCAAAAGCTGCGTTTATTTGGTAATTCTAAATTATTAATAATAAAACATTAAAAATATGTCTCGTCTTTTTATTATAAATAGATAATCAAACCTGACGAACATGCTGAGGGTTAATCATTGTGTTATTTCAATATGCTCCCGCGCAAGTTTTACGTAATTTCTTAAATTAAAATCATTACTTGGTTCTTTTTAAAGAACTGGAAGTATGTTAGCTGCTCGAATTGGTCACAAATTTAATTAATGAAGGTTTTTGTCCCATGATTTAAAAAAACAGGCAAGGTGCATATACATTCGATAATGCAAGTGTTTTGTGAGACATTAAAGCTTCTATTGATATCCGAGAACCAAATATATTTAAAAACAAAAACTCGTCAACAAGACCTCTTTTTTGCCAATATGAATGCGCTTGAGAACAAAAAATTACACAAAACGTCTTTCAAGGCAGTCAAATAACAGTTTGGCTATTGCTGATCGTTAATAAACTTAAATATTGTCTAAGTCACTTGCTGAAAACTCGGAATTTAATAAAATAAAATTAAGTGGCGGCAAATGTTTCACAGACACATTCATATAATTTTTATGATTGCATGTTGGTAACGATACGCTCTTAACATTGTGGTGCTGATCGGCGAGGTCCTATGCAGAAAAATCAATGACGGTTTGAACTCACGGACGATGTGCTAACATCTTTGTATAACGGTACCTGTTCTATTTCTATGAACACATTAATGTAAATAACTGTGTATATCTTTGATGTGTTGGTTGAAGATTGCATTAAAATGTCACCACCCAGAAATCTATGATCGCATATTTGTATGCCAACAAACAGCACCACAAGAAAATACTATTGCGGACAAACTTATTTTCTACATTACCAATTTTGCAACTCGAATCGTAAATAGCATTAGAATATGATATGTTATTTAACTTTGCAATTTCGCAATTGTTAACCAAGCGCCAATTTTTGCTATTCAAAATATGCAAGTTTTGCGTCAATTTATGCTTATCAAAATATGCAATTATTGCAAGTTTTGAACTAAATATCAATAATAGCACTTTTATTTTATTGGGGTATCAAAAATTTCTCTATTTTTGTACATTCTTGTTGCTTTTACGAAATTTGCATGCATATTGTAACTTTTTTGATGTGTTAACATCTGTAGGCACGGGTACCTATATCTGCAGTTTGTAATACATGCAAAAAATGCAGCGTGCCGCGCTGTAACGAGCTCGACCGACGAACAAATTAAGAGTACAATGCTGCTTTAGAGTTGTCATTGACAATTATTGAATATTGGTTCAAGGGGTATTTACTCTTTGTACAGTTTGTGCGTCTAATCAACGAAGAGCCAGCACGTTGTTGTTTTTTATACTCGATACCGAAGGTAAACCATATCTTCTACAGTTTTTGAGCTAGAGCCATCAAATTTGGTGCCAAGATAGGTGTTGACGATCTCCAATCAAATTCATAAAAACTTTGGATGCCACGCCCATCTATACTCCCCCAGCCGCCCTCAACCACCACAACGCTTGGCTAAAAACGGTAGTGCGTGTATCTTCCATACTATTTGAGCTAGAGTCACAAAATTTGGTAGGTAGATAACTGGTAACGACTCCCCAAAAAATTCATCAAAGTTTTGGAGCCCCACATACCCATTCCGCCCCCAGCCCCCCCGCAGTTTAAAAACATAATTGCTTATATCTTTTACAGTTTTTGAGTTAGAGCCACCAAACTTTGTGCCATAATAGGTGATTACAACCCCCAAAAAAATGCATAAAAACTTTGGATGGCACGCCAATCCATACAGCCCAAGCTGCCCCAAACCGCCCCAATGCTTCATTAAAAACGGGAATGCGTGTATTTTCCAAAGCGTTAAAGCTAGAGTCACTTAATTTGGTAGGCAGATAGCTATTAACGATCCCCAAACGATCCCATCAAAGTTTTAGAGCCACGGCCCCCCGTTCCGAGCCCCTGCATTTTGAAATCAAAAACGCCTATATTTTCCACATTTTTTGAGCTAGAGCCGCCAAATTTGGTCCCAAAATAGGTGATGAAGAAAAAAATGTGGATGGCGCGTCCCACCCATACCTCCCCAGCCCCCCTTCCGCCATATTCTACTAACTTTGAGCTAGAGTCACCAAATTTTGTATGAGGATAGCAATTGACATCATAAATAGATCTGCAGCAAAAAATTTGATGCCACGCACCCCCTTACCACCCTCAGCCACCGTCCCACAAATTTTACTATTTTGGAGCTAGAGTTACCAAATTTGGTATGATGATAGCAATTGACATCATACACAGATCTTCGGCAAAATTTTTTATGCCACGCCCTCATACCGCCCCCAGCCCCTACCTTTAACAAACTTTGAGCTAGAGTCACCAAATTTAGAAGGAAGATATCTTTTTGGCATCCCCATTTGCACCAGACAGTCTTTGAGGCAGCGTACACCCCTGCCGTACCCACACCCCATTGCAATCAGGTCTCTTTTAATCTGTTTTATTACTGGTATCGAGTATACCGCAGTCGGGTGCGTCCGACTGCAAAGTTTCTACTTGTTTCAGTTTCCCTTTGCGTTCAGCGGCCCGTTGATTAAAGGAGAGGCGGCGAGTCAGCGTACAGGAAGAACGGTAAAATGTTGTTGGTACATATTGTATGAAAGTGCGTTTGAAACATATATTTCTTGCTGTGCCTGCTTATCGAGGTTTTTGTAATATTTGATATTTTTAATTTTTCTGTGTCGGCGGTACAAACTGGTGTTAACACATCGCTCGTGAGTTCTAAAACTCATTAGTTTTTTTTTTATTTATTGCACAACGGTGGAAAGTGAAGTGGTACAACAAAATATTATTTATGTTGATCTGACAGTTGCTCAATATTATACATTTTATCTATGCCATAGTAAATTTAAGAGTCAAGATTAGGGTTCTACAATAACTAGGGGGCTGGAAAATCGAAAAACTCCATAACTCAAAATCGATAAATCAAGCTATTTCGCACGCCCTTACAGCTAGGACTACCAAAAGAAAAAGAGAAGATACCTACTAATAACCCCTAAAAAACTGCATTAAAAAGGTGCTACGCCCCATCCGCCCCCAGCCACCCCGCAGTTTAAAAACAAAAATGCCTACATCTTTTACAGTTTTTGACCTAGAGCCACCAAATTCAGTGCCAAGACAGAGATGACGATCCCCAAAAAACGCCCACCCTAGAAACAGATTAAGTTACTAAAGTTGGTGGCAACATCGTGTCTTAACAACATTAAAAGTAGTTTAATAAACTAATCATGAAAGCAATTTAATTTATTTATTTTTTCTACAAAACTCGGTGTAACAAAGATGCAGAAAGAGCTATGAGCTTGGGCATCCCTGGAATAAGAATGTGTGCATTCCGAAAGTTTAATTGAGCTTAAATCAGAGGGCATTGAAGACACCTATATAAGTTTTGTACGTCACGTCGGTCTGTCTGAATGAACTTTTTTCGACGCCTTCAAAGCTAGAGAATAAAACTGTGAAAGTATTTTTCTCGTTGGGCTAGTTGAAAAGTCACATGCACCCAAATTCTTCTAGAGTTGAAAACTTGTTTTTATGACTTGTAGCATTTCCCAAAGGTCAATGATCAATCCAGACCGGGACCTTTAAAAATCGAAAATTCAATATTTTGCGCGTCTGTTGAGCGTTAGTTTTGGTGGTGATATCCCCTACAGAAATACAAAAGCAATTCCAACACCATTTTCCCGTCTGAAACTCAACACCTGTTCTGTAAGTACCAGAGCATTGCGCAGTCGGCTGAGTCGACTGCAAGTATATTTTTTGTATTATATTTTTATGGCTGGTGTATTGCAGTCGATGCAGCAGTTGCTGACGTGTATGATAAAGAGGGCTAGCTGGCTTGATAACAGCTAAAATTTATTGGCAATTGCGAAACTGGCAAGTATATAACAGAAGGCCAGAAAGAAGACAAGGGGAAAACAGCTTGTAGCTTGCCTGTGTTAACAGAATTGCAAGCGAAAAAAAGGATTAAAGTAGCTGAATCAGCAACAAGAATAGAAATGAAGTTAAAGCGCAAGAAAAGATACAGTAAAAGTCTTGCTCAGTGTTATATTTGTATTTATGACGACATAAAATTGCCAACAAAACAAGAAAAGGGAACAGCAAAACAAAAGGGTCCAACCAGGCCAGGATAAATTGCAAAACAAAAACCACTTAAAGGCGCGTAAATTGTGGCGCCACTCAAGTGCACTCGTTACTCCATCCCAGCATCCCAAAAAAATTTCAGCCTTTTTAGTTTTCGCGGTCAGCATCGAGCCCAGAGAAAAGAAAGATTAGACAACAGAAAGAACTGGACACGAACACCCTTAGGCTGGCCGCACACCGGAGCCGACAAAACGTTTTGCTAACATAAATGCATTGGTTCTTATGGCTGCCCGCACACCGGAGCCAACAAACATAAAAAAACATGAGAAAACATTGTCGAATGCCGAATTTATATAGAGTTACATACGGACCACGCACACCAAAGGCAACAAAATGTTTTGACATGTTTTCGTGACGAAAATTACAGGCTTGCTTATGGAGTATCGCACACCGAATCAAACAAACAAAAGAGCATAACACAAAGCCCAACAAATGTTTTTATTTTGTCGAATGCTGTTGGCTGGAAATATGTATGTATGGCTACGAAAAAAATATATTCCCAAACCAAGAAACCTGCAATTGCATATTATTTGTTGTGCTCTCGTTATTTTTATACTCGATACCGAAGGTAAAGAGTATATTGGGTTTGTGCAATGTCCGTCATGGTGTCTGTCCGTCCGTCCGTCTGTCCGTCTGTCCGTCTGTCCGTCTGTATGTTCGCAACTTTTTTCCACACCCTTCAAGTTAGAGACTTCAAACTTTGCAAATCTGTTTATCTATGGCATAGTAAATTAAAGTGTCAAGATTGGAGTTCTACGATAACTAGGAGGCTGGCAAATCGATAAACTCGATAACGCAAAATCGATAGATCCAGCTATTTCGCAAGCCCTTACAGCTAGAACTACCAAATTTGGAGAGAAAATAGCTACTAACAATCCCCAAAAAACTGCATCAAAAATTTTGGAGCCACGCCCACCCATTCCGCCCCCAGCCACCCCGCAGTTTAACACTAAAAATGCCTATATCTTCGACAGTTTTTTAGCTAGACCCACCAAATTTGGTGCCAAGATAGGTGTTGACGATCTCCAACCAAATTCATAAAAACTTTGGATGCCACGCCCATCTATACTGCCCTATCCGCCCTCAACCACCCCAAAGCTTCGCTAAAAACGGTAGTGCGTGTATCTTCCATAGTGTTTGAGCTAGAGTCACAAAATTTGTTAGGTAGATAACTGGTAATGATCCCCCAAAAACTGCATCAAAGTTTTGGAGCCCCACCCACCCATTCAGCCCCCAGCACCCCGCAGTGTAAAAACAGAAATGCTTACATCTTTTACAGTTTTTGAGTTAGAGCCACCAAATTTTGTGCCAAAATAGGTAATTATAACCCCCAAAAAAATTCATAAAAACTTTGGATACCACGCCAATCCATACTGCCCAAGCTGCCCCAAACCGCCCCAATGCTTCACTAAAAACGGGAATGCGTGTATTTTCCAAAGCGTTTAGGCTAGAGTCACCAAATTTGGTAGGAAAATAGCTATTAACGATCGTCAAAAAACTGCATCAAAGTTTTGGAGCCACGCCCCCCGTTCCCCAGCCCCCTGCATTTTGAAATCAAAAACGCCTATATTTTCCACATTTTTTGAGCTAGAGACGCCAAATTTGATGCCAAGATTGGTGATGAAGAAACCCAAAAATTTTGGATGGCGGCCCCACCCATACCGCCCCCAGCCCCCCTTCACCATATTCTACTAACTTTGAGCTAGAGTCACCAAATTTGGTATGAAGATAGCAATTAACATCATAAATAGATCTACAGCAAAACTTTGGACGCCACGCCCCCCATACCAGCCCCCAGCCCCCCTTCCACCATATTCTACTAACTTTGAGCTAGAGTCACCAAATTTGGTATGAGGATAGCAATTAACATCATAAATAGATCTGCAGCTAAACTTTGGACGCCACGCCCCCCATACCAGCCCCCAGACCCCAGCCCCCCTTCCACCATATTCTACTAAGTTTGAGCTAAAGTCTCCAAATTCGGTTTGAGGATAGCTATTGACATGATACATAGATCTGTAGCAAAAATTTTGATGCCACGCCCCCATACCGCCCCAGCCCCTACCTTTAACAAACTTTGAGCTAGAGTCACCAAATTTAGAAGGAAGATAGCTTTTTGGCATCCCCATCTGCACCAGACAATCGTTGAGGCAGCGTACACCCCTGCCGTATCCACACACCATTGCAATCAGCTCTCTTTTAATCTGTTTTACTACTGGTATCGAGTATACCGCAGTCGGGTGGGTCCGACTGCAACGTTTCTACTTGTTTGTTATTTATTTGCTACGGCTCTTGTCTGATGTAGAGAAAATAACGGTGCTTTACGACCCAGCGATCGACAGACCGATCACAAAATTGCAGCACTCAGCGGCCAGTCAATTTTACGGCAAGCGGCTGGCTAGCTGCAACCAAAAAGGGTTAAAATTTTTCATGTGCGTCCGTTACATTTCTTGCTTGGCCTGCTGGTCGACAATTCTGCAGTACGTATGTATGTACCCAATACATTTTCGTGATCTTCACAAAAGTTTATGTATTGATACAGCTGGAATAATTTCTTCATCCGAACTACTTGACATTTTGAACAGTACTAAAATTGTGTTTGGTTGTATCGCACACCGAAGCCGACAAAACAATAAAAACAAAATGTTTGTCGTAAGATGTTTCTGTCCGTCTGTATGAACGCGTAGATCTCAGAGGCTACAAGAGCTAGAGACTTGAGACTTTGAATATAAGTTTTCCTACACCATGAGCAGAACTTGTTTGTTTTAAATTATCGATAACTATTCTGGTTTCCGATAAACACATGGAATCGGTTACAAAAAATGATCGAACTTGAAATATGTAAAAATGGGGATTAAAAAAATGGGTAACGATAGAACTTATTTCAAAATTTCGTCCAAATCGGTTAAGAAACACCGGAGATATCGTAAAGTTTTTTTTTTTTTTTTTTTTTTTGGGGTTCAGTTTGATTTTATTTAAGATCTGCCCGTGTGGGCAATAATTAAATTTGAAGCATACTTTTAGGCGCATGGAGTATAATTTTTTCCAACTCGGTTCAGCGTATCTTCTAGTCGGGCTCTCCTCTAATCAGGAGCCTTCTTATTTGTTTTTATTATTCAACCAAAAAACTTAAAAATGTAGAGAAAAGTAACAAAAAAATTTAGAAAACAAGTAGAAACGGTATACTCGATACAAGTAATAAAACAGATAAAATAAAAAACTAATGAGTGTTAGAACTCACGAGCGATGTGTTAACAGCCGTTTGTACATGTTTGATTGCTATATTATAGCATAAAAAAGAAAAGAATAGTTTATTGAATTTCGTTTTCCTTTCTCCAGTTTCTCTGTCTATTTTATTCTACTTTACTTTATTCCGAGTTTTCCGCAACTGACCTTTACAAATGCATCGCTGAATACACTTTCGTAATTTGTGTACATCTTTGCATTATTGTACAGCAAGGGCTAGAAAGTGTCATAAAGGAAAAACTGGGAAGAGTATGTATGATGAGCAGCAGCAGCAGTGATATTTGACTGCCTTGGAAGACAAAAAGAGAGAGGTGTTTATTGTTGATTTTGGTTGTTTTAAGTTAGAACTTCTAACTCAACAGAAGCCTGTTTATTTTGGCAAAAAATAAGTTTCTTGGATATGAACGATAGCTTGCCTGCCTTACGTATTCTATAACCTTTTGATACCTGTCCTACCCCACAAAACACTTGTACTAGCAACTGATATGAACCTAGCCAACCAAGTATCTTGAGCTAAAAACTAGGCTTCTGCAAACACTTGTCCACAAAACTATTTTTCTTCCCCCATTACTGCGCTTGAGTAAGAAAACAAGATTTTAGTCTTCCAAGGCAGTCAAATATTGGTTTTGCTATTGCTGATCATGCATACTCTTCCCAATTTTTACCATATGACACTTTCCGACAATCATTGGCATACAGTTATGCAAAGATGTACACAAATTACGAAAGTGTATTCAGTAGTGCATTGGTACATATGCAAATCTAAGCACGCGTTGGCCGCCGACACAGAAAAAGGAAAAATATCAAAAAAAAAAAAATAACAAAAACCTCGATAAGCAGGCACAGCAAGAAATATATGTTTCAAACGCACTTTCATACAATATGTACCAACAACTTTTTACTGTTCTTGCTGTCCGCTGACCCTCCGCCTCTCTTTTAATCGACACGCCGCTGAACGCAAAGGGAAACTGAAAAAAACAACAACGTGCATGCTTGTAGTAGCTGAGACGCACAAACTGCACAAAGAAAAAATACCCCTTGAACCAATATTCAATAATTGTCAATAAAAAAGCTAACACATTATTTCAACATATATATATTGTTTACGTTAGAATATAAACAATGCTAGAATATAAAGAAACATGTAGAATTGAAATTATATTAAAGAATCTCAAGTTTTGCTATTCAATTGCACAAAGTTCATATTAAGTTTATACTACCCTTTTAACTTGGACACATCGTTAGCAAGACTTTGTATTTTACAGTTATTCTCTGCCGCTACACAAATACAATCATACTCAGTTGAATATGTATATGAAATTTTGCAGTCGGTCCACGACTGGGCTGGGCTTTTTTTTCTTCAAATAAATATGGTTCTTAGATATGAATGAAAGTTTGCCTGCCTAAAGTATTTTGTGACCTTTTGATACCTGTCCCACCCCACAAAACACTTGCATTTTTATGCACCTGCGGGTCTGATTGGTTTTTTCTGGGGTTTTCCCAATCCATCCAACAAATGTTGGACCACTTATTTTCTTGTTGAATTTTCCAGAGCTTTAACGTAAAATTTTAAATTATTTCAACCTTAACTTATTTCAGATTTACATTCAATTTTTAATCATTGTTTAACTTTAATTATTTTGACGATATTGATTTTGAATTAATTTTGATTCATGTCATCTGAGCATAGCTGACAATAAATAAATAGATGTATGAATGTATAATTTAAAAATATATTTTACTCATTTTAATTTCATTCATTTGTCATTACGTGATCTTTGTTTGTTAACTTTGACATGTAACGTATTCTACGTTAGATCTTAGCGGCCGTGTTCGAGACACAGCCGAAGCTATATTCGGCATGCCCAATATTGTACACACTTGCAGGTCCTACTTGTGTTCATATAAAATCTGTAAACATGCCTTGAATTCGTAAGGCAGCTTTGTGTTATGGTTAGAGGATCTTGCAGATTTTGACTAATGACACTAAGCAGAAAATAATATAGAGCATTCACTCAGTACGGCGAAGTTTATCATTCACTACCAGTGAGATCAGATCCAGGCAGAAAAAAGAGCGAAATGAGCGGTCTCTCGCCGCAAATTTTTGCCGACAAAGTCTGCAGCGCAAAAACTGCAAGTCATTCATTTGCCTGCTTTGCTTGCGAACGTTGGGCAACGGCAGACTCGAGCCGCTGGATCCAATCGTTGTGCATATGTATGCGTTCATATGTGAGCGAGCTCGCAGCCAGTGTGAGCTGTTTGTAGATAGAGAGGTCGCGCGGGGGGTAGGCAACCAACCAACGGACATAATGCATTAGTATGTGAATACATGTGAGTTCGGTTTGGTCGGGCTACCTGCTTTGCGCTTTGCCTAGATTTTTTATATTTTTGTCTATGCCTTGCATTTGCATGTGTGTGTTCATGTATGTATATCCAGCTCATTTGTATGAGTGGTTATTGCTATGGCATTAACTGACCTGCCGCACTTTTAGGATTTTGGCAATTTATAAACTGGTTGAGGAACATAAAGAAGTGCAATGTTAACAATATGTGTATATTTATTATTAATTGCTATATTTGTTTCTATTTATTACAGGTTTCTTATAACTATTGAAATAACTTAGAACTAATAAAACATATACAAACATAATTACATTTAATCCGCAAATATATTAAAAATACAATGACACATTATAACCGATCTGATAATTGCATATAAATGTTATAAATTTATAATCGAATCATATCAAAGCAATCCATGCAAGATAAAGTATTTCTCACAAGCAGCAACAACAATGTCTCGCCACCCAAAATTCTATCAACGCATATTTCTTTGCCCACAAACAGCAAGTTTATACATATGTGTGTACGCCTGTGTATACGCCGCGCATTGCTGCCGAAATGCAGCAAAAAGTACAACAACCAAAAGTACTTTTTACTAGTTTTTGTTGCTTTTCGGCAACCTTGTACTCGACGTCTGTATTCTTGTTATTTTCACAAAATTGTAAATCGGCAGTTCTTGAGTTTTGCTTCAATATGCTTATTAAAGTCAAAGTTGGAAGGGTAGTATAAACTTAATATTAACCTTGTGCAAAATTTGAAATTCGTTAATATTATTTTAATTCTACATGTTTATTCTTGAATTGTTTATTGTTTATATTCAAGCATAAAGAATATATATATTTAAATCATATATTCGATTTTTCGTTGACAATTATTGAAAATTGGTTCAAGGGGTATTTTTTATTTGTGCAGCTTGTGCGTCTCAGCAACGACAAGCCAGCGCGTTGTTGGTTTGTTCAGTTTCCCTTTGCGTTCAGCGGCCCGTTGATTAAAGGAGAGGCGGCGGGTCAGCGGACAGCAAAAACGGTAAAAAGTTGTTGGTACATATTGTATGCAAGTGCGATTGATACATATATTTCTTGCTGGGCCTGCCTGCCGAGGTTTTTGCTATTTTTGATATTTTCCCTTTTACATATGTACCAATGCACTACTGAATACACTTTCGTAATTTGTTCGCAACTTTGCGTAACTGTATGGCAAGGGTTGTTGGAAAGTGTCATAGGGTAAATATTGGGAAGAGTATGAATGAGCAGCAATAGCAAAACTGAAATACATGTGCACATACATATAATTGTATGCGTAGCATTTGCATTGTTATTCATTGACCTGCTCCGATCGTTGTGGATGAGAACAAAGACAAAATCTTGTTTTCTTACTCAAGCTCATTCATGGGGGAAGAAAAATAGTTTTGTGGACAAGTGTTTGCCGAAGCCTACTTTTTAGTTCAAGATACTTGGTTGGCTAGGTGCATATCAGTTGCTAGTGCAAGTGCTATGTGGGGTGGGACACCTATCAAAATATCACAGAATACGTCAGGCAGGCAAGCTATTATTTATTGTTGTTCTCATCCACAACGATCGGAGCAGGTCAATGAATAACAATGCAAATGCTACGCATACAATTATATGTATGTGCACATGTATTTCAGTTTTGCTATTGCTGCTCATTCATACTCTTCCCAATATTTACCCTATGACACTTTCCAACAACCCTTGCCATACAGTTACGCAAAGTTGCGAACAAATTACGAAAGTGTATTCAGTAGTGCATTGGTACATATGTAAAAGGGAAAATATCAAAAATAGCAAAAACCTCGGCAGGCAGGCCCAGCAAGAAATATATGTATCAATCGCACTTGCATACAATATGTACCAACAACTTTTTACCGTTTTTGCTGTCCGCTGACCCGCCGCCTCTCCTTTAATCAACGGGCCGCTGAACGCAAAGGGAAACTGAACAAACCAACAACGCGCTGGCTTGTCGTTGCTGAGACGCACAAGCTGCACAAATAAAAAATACCCCTTGAACCAATTTTCAATAATTGTCAACGAAAAATCGAATATATGATTTAAATATATATATTCTTTATGCTTGAATATAAACAATAAACAATTCAAGAATAAACATGTAGAATTAAAATAATATTAACGAATTTCAAATTTTGCACAAGGTTAATATTAAGTTTATACTACCCTTCCAACTTTGACTTTAATAAGCATATTGAAGCAAAACTCAAGAACTGCCGATTTACAATTTTGTGAAAATAACAAGAATACAGACGTCGAGTACAAGGTTGCCGAAAAGCAACAAAAACTAGTAAAAAGTACTTTTGGTTGTTGTACTTTTTGCTGCATTTCGGCAGCAATGCGCGGCGTATACACAGGCGTACACACATATGTATAAACTTGCTGTTTGTGGGCAAAGAAATATGCGTTGATAGAATTTTGGGTGGCGAGACATTGTTGTTGCTGCTTGTGAGAAATACTTTATCTTGCATGGATTGCTTTGATATGATTCGATTATAAATTTATAACATTTATATGCAATTATCAGATCGGTTATAATGTGTCATTGTATTTTTAATATATTTGCGGATTAAATGTAATTATGTTTGTATATGTTTTATTAGTTCTAAGTTATTTCAATAGTTATAAGAAACCTGTAATAAATAGAAACAAATATAGCAATTAATAATAAATATACACATATTGTTAACATTGCACTTCTTTATGTTCCTCAACCAGTTTATAAATTGCCAAAATCCTAAAAGTGCGGCAGGTCAGTTAATGCCATAGCAATAACCACTCATACAAATGAGCTGGATATACATACATGAACACACACATGCAAATGCAAGGCATAGACAAAAATATAAAAAATCTAGGCAAAGCGCAAAGCAGGTAGCCCGACCAAACCGAACTCACATGTATTCACATACTAATGCATTATGTCCGTTGGTTGGTTGCCTACCCCCCGCGCGACCTCTCTATCTACAAACAGCTCACACTGGCTGCGAGCTCGCTCACATATGAACGCATACATATGCACAACGATTGGATCCAGCGGCTCGAGTCTGCCGTTGCCCAACGTTCGCAAGCAAAGCAGGCAAATGAATGACTTGCAGTTTTTGCGCTGCAGACTTTGTCGGCAAAAATTTGCGGCGAGAGACCGCTCATTTCGCTCTTTTTTCTGCCTGGATCTGATCTCACTGGTAGTGAATGATAAACTTCGCCGTACTGAGTGAATGCTCTATATTATTTTCTGCTTAGTGCTAATGATCTACCTGCATCAAAAACAGTACCATGACAGTTGATGAAAGTTTCGATAGCTCAAAGGCGGACAACCAAGTTTTCATAAATACAGACGAATAAAGGTATATTGACTTAGTTGGCGATGCTTATCGAGAATATATATTAACTTTGTTGAATGACAACGTTAGTAAACACCTTGCCAATGTGGAAAATAGAAATATAACATTTTAGGCCGAGAGTAGTTGTTGTCGTAGAATTATTTCCATTTATAAGAGCACGGTGCTTCTAGGAAAATCTCCAAACTTTTTGAATATAGCTTAAAAGAATTGCAGAAAGTAGGGCTGCTTTCGATTTTTAAATGCGGGTCCAAAGTGATGGCGTGGCATCTAAATAATTTTATCAAGATCTTGGAGGGACGTCACCAGCTATACTCCCACCAAATAGTCTAATGTTTCTACTTTAGCTTTAAAAAGATGGAAAATTGTGTTTCATCCGATTAATTAATGTATTTGCAAAGTTTCAAGTCGTTTGCTGAGAGTATGTCGCAGAAAGTTGCGTTCATTCTAACGGATAGATACAGTGATAGAGATTGCGCAAAACTAATATACTCTTTACCTTCGGTACCAGAGTGTAAAAACTTAGCTTTAAATTATTTAAGTATATATAAAACCTAGCGTTAAATTACTGCCAGCTCTCGAGAGAATAAAACTGAAAACGGCAATTTATTTCCCAATTGCCTATAACAGTCCCTCCATCTCAATCAAACAAAAATGGTTGGCTGCCGTTAAAGATTGGCTAATTATATAAAATTTACATTAAGAATGTAAACTCCCATGCATCGATTAACACTCAAGTTACACATTCTATTGCGGTTTTCCCTAAAGCCCGACAGCTCATTAAAAGGTAATTTGATATATTATTGACTTTCCAACATGCATTTGCTCTCTTGCTATGTGGGGACTGCATCATTTCTTTAAACACTTTGAATTAAATGCCAAAGCGAAGCAACAATGAACGAACTCATTTATCATTGCCTGTCTCAGATATACGCGCAATCGAAAAAAAAACCCCCACACAACAGCCCACTGAATTTGGCTTCGTTGTCCATCTAAATAATGTACAATATATAATGCTGTTTTGAAACGCTGACACTGCGCATACGACAGAAAATACTTATACATGTATAGTACATGTAACCAACGACACAACTACCCAACAAAACAAAATAAAAGATAATCGAAAGATGAAATCTCGACTGATTTTCAAATTATAAGATGAAGCGTTTGGTGCTTGATATTTGATTGCCGCTGGGAAATCGAAACTGCCAAGTAAAATATGTAAATCGAAAAAGAAATAAAAATTTAAATTTAGATGCTGGGTCGTAGCTGGTGTACTGAAAGCAGTTTTTCAAATAAAATTACGATGCATATAAAGATATATCGAGAGCGAATCATCGGAATCCAAATTGAGCAGCATTTCAAATAGCTGCGTAACTGTTATTCCAATGTCTCTCATATCTGTGGCAGCCCATCTAAAGGCATTTCCTGTTTGTCAGCTTTGATTCAAAAGCATACTTAGTCCCCTTAAAAGTTCATTCATTTAGCTCCTTTTAAATTTCTTCGACCAGTTAGAGGAAAGACGTTGCTAACAAGTCAATGCCGATTGCTATGAGTGGACCACAAACAATAAACAGAAGAAAAAACCCAGAAGGAAAGCATCAATAGAAAGCCAGTTTTTGAGAGGATGGAGTTGAATTGTGACCTGAAATGAAAGCGATTGCAATTGAGATTGAATTCAAACTCCGCTATTGCACGTCAAAGTCGAGTTGAAAACAAGACAAGTGAAAACCTGAAGCTGGATTCAAGGGCGTCTCCCTCGTCAGCACCCCTAACCTTAAAGACATCCTTCAACACAAGCTCAAGCACATTGCCTTCGCGAGTTCTCATCAGTTTATCCTGTTAAGCTCGATTGCCACGGTGCTAGTCAAGTAAAGTTGACCATGTTCAGCTCTCTCCTTAAGCTCGATGAAATGTGAGACTGGTAGGGCTGTTTTTCTATTCTGTCGCCTTAAATATTTTATTGATGTTATTTCGACATTGGTCCAATGATTGCATTGTTCTGCTCTCGGTGCACTCTTTGAATGTTCAATGTTTCATTTCTGGCTTGTTGATATTTTATTATCCCCCTTATCCTGCTTATGGATGTTTACAGCAATTTAAATGTTGACTTCATCAAAAGCTGTGATGTAGGTGGTGCTGTGGCTTCATAAGCGGGAGTTGAAATGGGTATGTAGGGAGACAATAAATTACAAATTTGCGTTTTTTTGCAGACTTGTCTTGACTTGATACTTTTTTCGGTACAAGTATAACCGCAACTTTTGCTTTCCCAAAATACTGACAATTTTAGCTCCTCTAAGCATTCTTAAAATCGCTAAAATTTATCGTGACGGCTTAAGAAATTTGGCAGGGCTCCTAAAACGTCGTCTGTTGTCATGTCGTTATACGTAGATTGCCTTTGTTAAGAATTGACAAATCACGGCCAGATACTTAATATTTTATACAGGGGTGTGCCAGCCATCAAAACCAACCGAATACCAACCTCGAGCTGGTTTAAGGTGTGCCAGAGCAGTTATTAGAGATGGTTTTGAAACCTCGACAAATTTGGTCAGAGATTTAGTTAGTTTAAGCAATATCAATTGTCTAATGCATTACAAGTGCTACTTTTTTGTAAAGTAATTTTAAGCTTAGTTGCATATTGCAAATACGTTAATACATATTTTAATTCATGATTTTTGATTTTACTAAATCTGTAACAAATCTCTAAGACTATTTGCCGTTCCATGTGCAAAAGCGTCCCTAACAAGAGAGGTGCCACCATGTTCGTTCAACAATAACTATTATTCGGAGTCTTTAATAGGTCAAAACAGTTTTTTGTGACAAATCAACACAAAAAATCGTACTTTGAGGTAACAAAATTGCATGGTTGAGCAGTAGACAGTTTGTTGTAAATTTAACAAAGTTATTGCAACAAACCGTTTTGTATAAGGTGGCAGCTTTTGCGGTGTTAGGTGTGTGAATGTCTACTGTAAGAAGAGAAATTAAGTATATAGAAAGTCATTGTGCCGCCAATATGTAACTTGAAATAAAATTGCATTTATTTCTTTGTATTACATTAATTTATTTTTGGTCCATAGAGGAAAACCCCGTTCACCACAACAAGACGAAATTTTCGTTAAATTTATGGAGAAGCATCCAGATATTGCACAGGGGTTCAGCCGAGGAGATAGAGGAGAATAGGCCGTATCGGCAGCTCAACGCACACAGACCCCCGTGCAAGTCAGTGGACGAGTGGAAAAGAGTAAGTATTGTCACATTCACATGTAACTATTAATTAACTAATTTGTTTCAGGAGTGGAAAGATTGGAAACAATCTATTAAGAAGAAGTTGTGTTACAACAAAATTGAGCAGCGGGCAACTGACGGCGGGCCTTGTAAACAGCAGGAGTTGTCCGCAACTGAGCTCGCCCTTGCTGCTGAACTCCAGCTGGAGCACGCGGTGGATGGAATGGCTGCAGTCACTTCATTGGGCTTTCGCCAATAGAAGATTTACTCGAAATTATTGATGCCGAGGAAAATGGTAATGCATACAAAACAATTTAATATAATTAATTTTTAAATAATTACAGAAAGTCCCACAAAGAGGATGAGACTGGAGAGCAGTACTCTAGCTGTTGATGAGGTCTTAGGGCCGATTTCTCAATGTCCGGTTAGCGTAACTATCCCAAGTTTAGTCGAAATTGAGTTTCTCAATGTTCGTTTAGGGCTTACCGTGCGATAAACTTAACCAATGCCTGAGTGCCGGCTAACATTTATCGTTCGTTAAAGGACCGATATAAATATCGCTAAAACCATCGTTAGGCAATTACCAGATTCGAGCCGACACTTGCATTGTATATGTTTTATTATTATACAAAACATTTTGGTTTGACTTCACAAGAACATTAACTGCATGCTTCTCAGCAACCGAAACGTTTTTCTTAAGTTGGCCGCGCTCAATAAAATTAATGTTTTAAGCATTTGTTTCGAATTTGACAGTCACAAAACAAAACAAATACCACACCAAACCGCTGATTTCCTCGTAATTAGTTGGCAGCACCATTAGAGCGATAGTATCTGAACGAATAAGGTTAACTTTGCATTGAGAAAACCAAACTGATTTAGTACGAGCATTAAAGTTATGCCGAGATTAACTAATTGGCACTTTAACTGGACATTGAGAAACCGGCTCTTAGTGGAAAAGATAATTGAAGACAAATCAACAAGTGTGCCTGTAAGGACGCCAACCAAAACAGGCACCGGTGGTGCTGCAAGCGGCAGCCATGCGTCGCAGGCATGACGCTAGCGGCCGACGAGTCTGCGAGTTTGAAGCAAATTTCTAAAGACTTGCAGGCTCTGCATCAAAGATACAAGGCAGGCTTGGATGCCATTAGGGAGCTGGGTGAGCAGATGTGCGACATTTCGAGGCAGTACTTGCAGGAAAGAAAAAACAATAATGAGTTATTAAAAAAAAATTTAGAAAATTAATTAAAAAAATAAAAATAAATCATTTGTTTTATTTTATTAATAGCTTTTTATAAGCTTTACTTTTATTATATTTATTACAAAATAATTGTTAAAAACTATTATTAGCGACTTTGCAGGCTGTCGGCAATTGAGTTTCCAACTCTTGCCAAGTCATTTAATTGTAGCATAACACTTGCAACAATTCTATTGTAGGCTAATAAATAACATACGTGCTGTCACAAGTCGCTAGTGGATCTGAAGCGCTTCTAAGTAGCCGGCGCTCAATCTTTTCTTTCTCCAACTCTTCTTTGCCAGCATGTCAAGCAAAAGGCATTATATTTAATTTTACTTTAAATTTGGTCTGGAACGCGCTGCTTTGGACCTCTCTGCTTTTTTTGTTGTAATTCATTTTCAATGACGAAGCTTCGTTTGCCCAATCTTTATTTAGTTTCGAGTTTTGTCAGCACTTCTGCGATGTTAAGTCTGAAGTCGGATGATCCTAACATATCAGAATATCCGTTTGCCTTTTGGACCCTTTTATACAACAGCCAAGCGTTGCTAACTGTCAAGTCCAGTAAATGGTAGAAAAGTCTGACATTCCAACGTCTGTTTCTCAGAAAAATTTTGTATCTTCCGATTATGCTATCGATCAGATCAACGCCTCCCATATAGCTGTTGTATTGCGCTACTGCGAATGGACGATCAACTTCAACATATTCTTTTTTGGTTTTGTTGTATCGACGCGCAGTGTCCTTTGGAACTATACCAGCAAAGTTGGATGACAATGTAACAATTTTGTTATCAACCCATGTTGTTACGGATATATCGACTCCAGAGAATTCAGCAACATATTCTGTAGAAGTACCACGAGGATTTTTCTTTAGGCACATGTTATCGGTAATTTTGAAATTTGGAATTCTGTTTCTCCTAATTGTACCAAAAGCTAGGATTCCGCCGTCCGCTAAGTATTTTAACAGAGGAAAGAGTTGAAATAATTGTCAAAGTCAAGGCGAAAACTCTGTTGTCTGGGCACTTCTCTAACCATTCTGATAACAGAATTTGATGCTGCACCTGAATCTGGCTCGTTAGCCAGTACAACGTTTTCTTGACCAGAGTCTATTTCGAACTTGTAGCAGAAACCAGAAATACCGCTTAGAACATATATCTTAAATCCCCATTTATGAGGCTTTTTGGGATTGTACCGCTTCAAGTGGCTTCGAGCTTTTGTTGAACAAATTTGTTCATCGACACATAGAAACTGTTTCTTTGGTACTTTAGAAAAATTATTATTTAATTCATTAAGAAGTGGGCAAATTTTGAAAAGCCGATCGTGACGAGGATCAGAAGGTGGCAAATTATTATCGTTGTTGTTGAAATGAATGTAGCGTTTGATTGTCTTAAAAGATTTTTGGGTCATAATATTTTGAACGACTGGGATTCCATTATTTGCGGACCAGTATTGATTACTATTTGGAAGACGTGAAATGGACATGTACAATGCAATTCCAACAAATTGTTGAATATCCACAGAATTGAAATTGAGTTTGGGTCTTTCTGACGAATATATATGCTGGTTTCATTGGAAATGTGATCAAATATTTGATTCAGAAAGAGATATTATAAAATTGAATGGGCTCCGAAAGTCCCATTAGTTCTGCAGGCAATGCAGTACTCGCAAGTAGCTGCAGTTGATTCTCATTCAATATCAAATTGCGTTTTCTCCACAGCAAGTTCCTAGCTCCGTTTTCATTCATGGTGCCAGAAGTCCCGATATTGTTAATGTCATAACTTGAAAGATCTAAATCAGTTGGACGTTCAGCTTGACTTTCAACATCATCGTCTTCTGTGGAATCCAGATCATCATCATTAGGAGAATAATCACTTTCGTCATCATAAGAAAAATCGATATCCTCGCTTTCCACACTATTAAAAAAACTGGCTATTTGCGACGGTGTTAACTTCTTTCTTGACATTTTACCTAAGTAAGAAATATCTTTTTTAAAATACATATATGTGATACCCATAGTTGAACACAAAACACAGACGACATAGCACAAAAAACATGTAAAAGACTACACACGACATAACGATAACCAGGAAAACTTTTGTGTGTTGCACAACTGCAACAAAAATTGAGAAGAAAAACTAAGCTCACAAATGTATTTTGATGCATATCTGCAACACATCAATACACACAATTCACATGTAAATAACAATTAGAAACATAAAACCTCGATCAAATATGTAAACTAGATAGAATTACCTTTTGAATAGTCTAGTTCTTTTAATTAAATGACCTTCACTGTAAGATTAATTTGAATTTTAAAATTCGCAATAAAGTCAATTTCGCTTTTCACTAAATTGGCGGGACAACTGAACAAATGTTTCGCACTACCCAGAGTAAAGAGTGACCATACCACAAAATGAATAAAATGCTTATTGTAGATCAACATCAAACAAAGACTTATCATTTGCAGTGTTTAAACAAAACGATATTGGTATTTGATCGGTATGTTGCAGATATGCATCGCGGCCCGTTAAAGGGACATATTAAGAATTAAATTATTCCTCAAACTTTTTAAGTGAAATGAACAAAATCGATTAAATATGTTTTGTGTGTATGGTAGGTACATCAGCGTCTTTTTGTTAAGTTGAAGTTTAAGTTCTGTTACCTCCGATGACCCCAAACACACATTTTGGAAGATACACGCATTATCGTTTTAAGCGAAGCGTTGGGGCGGTTGCTAGGGCAGTATATTTGTTTGCTTAGCAATTTTTTTAATTTTTACATTGCATAATAACTGGTTTTTAATTTGTATCATTTTTCATTTACAAGTTCGATTCATGCACTTAAAGAGAACAGACGAGTAGATAAAAATTAAAAATCATTTCGCTGAGCTTCGCTTATCTTGATAAAACCCCGTTGCGTTTTATTTTTAGACACTGGCTTGCTGGTGTTGATAACAAATTTACTGTGACGAAACAAAAACAATAACTAAGCACTAAATAGTGCCTTTTCTGTCCCCAATATGCGCGCAGCCGCAAACGAGGGACAGCAAAAACTTAGTTTATTAGAAGCAAACGATTTATTTTAATGGGTTATAATAAATTTGAATAGTTCAAATTTTTTGAATTGCCCAGAAATGGATTCAACAGCAGGTTAATAAGCTGGCATTTTTTTTTAAAGGTTTTTAGGCGAGAAAAACGAATATTTTTAAGATTTTTTTCGGCGAAATCAACAATATAATTTTATTAAATTTTATTACATATTATTGTACAACTTTTGAAGTATGTCACAAAAAATTTTCAAAGAAAAATATTAATAAATAAGCCGGTGACGGTGAATCTCCAGAGGTGCCTTGAAAAAAAGTGGTTTTGCGGTGTACATTATAACTCGTTACCGGATTATCTAAAACAAAAAATTTGATATGCATTTTAAAGGTGATGTATTTCTCGAGGTAATCAGCAAGAGTTTTTTTTTTTTTCTATTTTTACAAAACTTTGAAGTGAAAAACGCGATTTTAGTTTAAAAAAAATCGCGGTTAATTTGTTATTAAAAAATAGAAAAAGATGAAAAAAAAAAACTCGTGGTGATTTATTTATTTATTTATTTATTTATTTAATGTCGGCTATGAGCAGCTGACAAATCAAAATTAACTATAATTATAATATTAAAATAATATAGTATAAAATAAATAATTATAATATCTGAAATAAAGTTCAAAATTAAGATAAAAAATTTAAAAAGTTAACGTTAAAGCTCTGGGAAATTCCAAATAAATATAACTGGTCCAACATTTGTTGCGTGGATTGGGAAAAACCCAGAAAAACCCAATCAGACCAGTGGAAGATTAGTGATTAGTGGTTACGATTAGATAAGGCAGAAAGGATAGATCGTTTTAGTACTGGAGTCGAGGTCTCCAGAGAGACAAGAGCATAAAGTTTGTTATAGTCAGAACATAATACACGAAATGGTTCATGAATTAAATAGTTGCTCGAGCAACGATCGAGGCTGAGTGGTAAAAAGTTACGTGTGGATCTAATGGGAACATTTAATTTTATTCGACTTAGAAGAACTGATGAGTCGATATCACCATTAAGTAGATTAGTGACAAATACTGCACCATGCATAATTCTACGGTTCAACAAGGAAGGAAGATTAATTAAAAGAAGTCTACTTGAATAGGGTGGTAGGTCTATTCCAGGAACCCAATTAGTTATATGAACTCGATGTGTATACAGATTGAAAATACTCAGCAAAGAGATCGGCCACTGCCTGATCGGTATATGCTTTTGTATTATCAAGGTAAACCGAGGAAGGCAAGCAAGAAGATTTACGTTTAGAGTTAACAAATTTAAAAAACTGTTTCGGATCGCGGGAAAAGTTTAATCTGCAACGATTAAGATAATTGTTATAACAAATAGTGTTTACAGAAATAAAATTTGACTTTGCAATTATATACAAGGATAAATCTAAAGTATTTCCAGATCTTTTAAATTTTTTATAGGATCTTGTTTTCACGTTTTTTAATTTTGATAGTTCCCTCGTAAACCATGGTGGTTTATTTTCACTTAAAGGAACAGTGACGGGAACACATATATCCAAATATGAATTCAAAGTCCTGTAAAAAATGGCAATGGCAGTTTCTATATCAGTACAAGAATAAAGTTGAGACCAATTAGTATGCTGAAGAAGGTCATTTAATTTAGTAAAGTTAGTTTTACGAAAACATCGTGTCTTTAAACAATTGTTAGATGTTGAGCTAAGGTTAAAAAGTTCAAATGAAAGTTCTAAAGTTGGATGGTAGGTATCTTCGGGAAGCACTAAAGGGTGTACTCTACTAACATTACTACAATCAGAGTCAGAAACAAATATTAAATCTAGCATTTTATTACTACTGTTATGCACCCTGTTAACTTGTGATAGGCCTAACTCTAAAAGGCCATCGATAAAATCATCAGAAGTGGCCGGTAATTGCGCCGAAGATGTGTCATTCACAGACCATAACACATGTGGCAAATTAAAATCACCAACCACTATAAGTTGATCCATATCCGTCAACAACGACGCTACAAGTTGCAGGGCATTCAGGTGGGAAATGTAAATGTTATTATCAGAATTGGGAGGAATATATGAACAAGTAATATAAAGAGAGCGGCCGCTAAATAATATTTTAACACATATGAACTCAATATCCGGATGATCATGAGATTGAATCTGTTCAGAGGAAATACAGGAATCAACAGCAATGAGAACACCGCCCCCCTTGCGGGAGGTGCGATCGCACCTGTAAAGGTTATACTTCATAGGCAAAACGGAATAATCAGATATATCAGGTTTTAACCAGGTTTCTGTCAGTGCTACTATCTGAGAATCAAAGGATAAGCTGTTTACATATAGTTTAGAAAGTTTAGTGTTAAGGCCTCGAACATTTTGATAGGCCAAGCTAACTACTTTTGTTAGTTTTTTGCCGCCGAAGTTGAGGCAACAGGGTGGCTAACAGTTGGTGCACTACTGAACCTACTATCGTTATTATTAATTTTATGCCTATTCACATACTCCTTTACAATGAGCTGCGGTGGCCAAAACTTTCCAGAACAAATTGTCGAGAAAAGTTCGGGCGGAACACTCAATTTGAAAGAAGATATGGTTCTGGCTTGTTTAAACTTGAACTTTTCAACAGTTATAAATGGAGAGTCTATTTTACTTTTAATGTAGGCACTAACATCATCCAACGAAGTGTCGGATGCTAGCCTAGACACGAAAATAAATTTTTTCAAAGGCACAACAACAAGAGGCTTGTGAGCCCCCGGTGTACCTTCAGTAGGCTTAACAGGCACACAAGCTGTTGGAAGAGAAAGATTGGGTGTTAAAATCGGGGAAGGGTTATGGTTTGGATTTCTTGCCGGCGAATTAAAATGCATTAACGGGCTAGCAATTGAACCCGTTGGGGGATTAGCGATAGGTACCAAAAGGGGAGTGGTGACCAAGACCGGAGGAACAGTGAGCGGATTAGGCCCCGAAGTCTTTTTACGCTTCGGCGAATTGCTCAACAACTTGCCTTTTTTGAAGCTCGACTCCAACTCGTTAAAGGAAGTATGTAGGTTATTAAATGCAGTATGCATTGTCTTAAAACCTACATATGTCTGTCTCATAAATTGAGTCGACTCCTTTTCGACCTCATTACAGGACTGACAAAACCATTTAAGGCCTATATCTGCAATTAAGCAGTCCCGTATTTTGGCCGTAAAGCCAACACACTTCATGTGTATCACATTGTCACACAATCGGCACAGAATAAAGTCTTGGTTGGATGATCCAACCAATTTGCAGTTGTTGCTGCAACAGACTAGCATATTGATTTTAAGTTGAATAAATAAAAATAATAATAAAAAGAAAAAAAGTAATATGCTTTATCAAAAAGATGTAGGGTTCACGAAAGTAAGTGTGAAGGCGTTGATGCAATGAGCACGATCAAACGGTAAAAACCAAGTTCGATTCATGCACTTAAAGAGAACAGACGAGTAGAGAAAAATTAAAAATCATTTCGCTGAGCTTCGCTTATCTTGATAAAACCCCGTTGCGTTTTATTTTTAGACACTGGCTTGCTGGTGTTGATAACAAATTTACAGTGACGAAACAAAAACAATAACTAAGCACTAAATAGTGCCTTTTCTGTCCCCAATATGCGCGCAGCCGCAAACGAGGGACAGCAAAAACTTAGTTTATTAGAAGCAAACGATTTATTTTAATGGGTTATAATAAATTTGAATAGTTCAAATTTTTTGAATTGCCCAGAAATGGATTCAACAGCAGGTTAATAAGCTGGCATTTTTTTTAAAGGTTTTTAGGCGAGAAAAACGAATATTTTTAAGATTTTTTTCGGCGAAATCAACAATATAATTTTATTAAATTTTATTACATATTATTGTACAACTTTTGAAGTATGTCACAAAAAATGTTCAAAGAAAAATATTAATAAATAAGCCGGTGACGGTGAATCTCCAGAGGTGCCTTGAAAAAAAGTGGTTTTGCGGTGTACATTATAACTCGTTACCGGATTATCTAAAACAAAAAATTTGATATGCATTTTAAAGGTGATGTATTTCTCGAGGTAATCAGCAAGAGTTTTTTTTTTTTTCTATTTTTACAAAACTTTGAAGTGAAAAACGCGATTTTAGTTAAAAAAAATCGCGGTTAATTTGTTATTAAAAAATAGAAAAAGATGAAAAAAAAAAACTCGTGGTGATTTATTTATTTATTTATTTATTTATTTAATGTCGGCTATGAGCAGCTGACAAATCAAAATTAACTATAATTATAAATTAAAATAATATAGTATAAAATAAATAATTATAATATCTGAAATAAAGTTCAAAATTAAGATAAAAAATTTAAAAAGTTAACGTTAAAGCTCTGGGAAATTCCAAATAAATATAACTGGTCCAACATTTGTTGCGTGGATTGGGAAAAACCCAGAAAAACCCAATCAGACCAGTGGAAGATTAGTGATTAGTGGTTACGATTAGATAAGGCAGAAAGGATAGATCGTTTTAGTACTGGAGTCGAGGTCTCCAGAGAGACAAGAGCATAAAGTTTGTTATAGTCAGAACATAATACACGAAATGGTTCATGAATTAAATAGTTGCTCGAGCAACGATCGAGGCTGAGGGGTAAAAAGTTACGTGTGGATCTAATGGGAACATTTAATTTTATTCGACTTAGAAGAACTGATGAGTCGATATCACCATTAAGTAGATTAGTGACAAATACTGCACCATGCATAATTCTACGGTTCAACAAGGAAGGAAGATTAATTAAAAGAAGTCTACTTGAATAGGGTGGTAGGTCTATTCCAGGAACCCAATTAGTTATATGAACTCGATGTGTATACAGATTGAAAATACTCAGCAAAGAGATCGGCCACTGCCTGATCGGTATATGCTTTTGTATTATCAAGGTAAACCGAGGAAGGCAAGCAAGAAGATTTACGTTTAGAGTTAACAAATTTAAAAAACTGTTTCGGATCGCGGGAAAAGTTTAATCTGCAACGATTAAGATAATTGTTATAACAAATAGTGTTTACAGAAATAAAATTTGACTTTGCAATTATATACAAGGATAAATCTAAAGTATTTCCAGATCTTTTAAATTTTTTATAGGATCTTGTTTTCACGTTTTTTAATTTTGATAGTTCCCTCGTAAACCATGGTGGTTTATTTTCACTTAAAGGAACAGTGACGGGAACACATATATCCAAATATGAATTCAAAGTCCTGTAAAAAATGGCAATGGCAGTTTCTATATCAGTACAAGAATAAAGTTGAGACCAATTAGTATGCTGAAGAAGGTCATTTAATTTAGTAAAGTTAGTTTTACGAAAACATCGTGTCTTTAAACAATTGTTAGATGTTGAGCTAAGGTTAAAAAGTTCAAATGAAAGTTCTAAAGTTGGATGGTAGGTATCTTCGAGAAGCACTAAAGGGTGTACTCTACTAACATTACTACAATCAGAGTCAGAAACAAATATTAAATCTAGCATTTTATTACTACTGTTATGCACCCTGTTAACTTGTGATAGGCCTAACTCTAAAAGGCCATCGATAAAATCATCAGAAGTGGCCGGTAATTGCGCCGAAGATGTGTCATTCACAGACCATAACACATGTGGCAAATTAAAATCGCCAACCACTATAAGTTGATCCATACCCGTCAACAACGACGCTACAAGTTGCAGGGCATTCAGGTGGGAAATGTAAATGTTATTATCAGAATTGGGAGGAATATATGAACAAGTAATATAAAGAGAGCGGCCGCTAAATAATATTTTAACACATATGAACTCAATATCCGGATGATCATGAGATTGAATCTGTTCAGAGGAAATACAGGAATCAACAGCAATGAGAACACCGCCCCCTTGCGGGAGGTGCGATCGCACCTGTAAAGGTTATACTTCATAGGCAAAACGGAATAATCAGATATATCAGGTTTTAACCAGGTTTCTGTCAGTGCTACTATCTGAGAATCAAAGGATAAGCTGTTTACATATAGTTTAGAAAGTTTAGTGTTAAGGCCTCACACATTTTGATAGGCCAAGCTAACTACTTTTGTTAGTTTTTTGCCGCCGAAGTTGAGGCAACAGGTTGGCTAACAGTTGGTGCACTACTGAACCTACTATCGTTATTATTAATTTTATGCCTATTCACATACTCCTTTACAATGAGCTGCGGTGGCCAAAACTTTCCAGATCAAATTGTCGAGAAAAGTTCGGGCGGAACACTCAATTTGAAAGAAGATATGGTTCTGGCTTGTTTAAACTTGAACTTTTCAACAGTTATAAATGGAGAGTCTATTTTACTTTTAATGTAGGCACTAACATCATCCAACGAAGTGTCGGATGCTAGCCTAGACACGAAAATAAATTTTTTCAAAGGCACAACAACAAGAGGCTTGTGAGCCCCCGGTGTACCTTCAGTAGGCTTAACAGGCACACAAGCTGTTGGAAGAGAAAGATTGGGTGTTAAAATCGGGGAAGGGTTATGGTTTGGATTTCTTGCCGGCGAATTAAAATGCATTAACGGGCTAGCAATTGAACCCGTTGGGGGATTAGCGATAGGTACCAAAAGGGGAGTGGTGACCAAGACCGGAGGAACAGTGAGCGGATTAGGCCCCGAAGTCTTTTTACGCTTCGGCGAATTGCTCAACAACTTGCCTTTTTTGAAGCTCGACTCCAACTCGTTAAAGGAAGTATGTAGGTTATTAAATGCAGTATGCATTGTATTAAAACCTACATATGTCTGTCTCATCAATTGAGTCGACTCCTTTTCGACCTCATTACAGGACTGACAAAACCATTTAAGGCCTATATCTGCAATTAAGCAGTCCCGTATTTTGGCCGTAAAGCCAACACACTTCATGTGTATCACATTGTCACACAATCGGCACAGAATAAAGTCTTGGTTGGATGATCCAACCAATTTGCAGTTGTTGCTGCAACAGACTAGCATATTGATTTTAAGTTGAATAAATAAAAATAATAATAAAAAGAAAAAAAGTAATATGCTTTATCAAAAAGATGTAGGGTTCACGAAAGTAAGTGTGAAGGCGTTGATGCAATGAGCACGATCAAACGGTAAAAACCAAGAGAGGGAGAGAGCTTGAGTGCGTTGGCAGATACAACTACAAGTACTTCGGATTAGAGCGGACGTTAGCGTGAGAGGACTGATGCTGGAGTGCAAGAGCAAGAAAATAAGACAAGCTGTTTGTTGTTATTGGATGAAAGAAAACACAGAACAAGCACAGAATAAGCAAATGCAAATATACGTATGTATGTACATATGTTTTTTTAAAGCAAATGCAGCGTTGGTTCTGCTGCGACTTCAAATGTAATTTAAGTCCGCAACTATTATTACGCACACGTAAATATATACAACGTATATTTGCGATCACTGCTAGAATCGTTTACCAAATAAAACCAAGTAACACTAAGTGCACAAACACAAGAAAACAATAACTTATTGAGAGCGCTCAAAAACACAACCGACACCAACGAAAGACGAAAGCTTATTCGAGCTTATTGATTTATGTGAAGAAGTAATGTTCAAATTTTCAAATGGATCGGTTCAGTAGATTTTGAGTTCTGATGTTCACAAACTTCAAAAAAGACGTTTTTGGGAAAGTCGATTTAAAGTTTTTCATACGTGAAAATTCGAAATAAACCATCAATAAAAGAACTCATTTTTCCATTACATTCAACGCACTTCACTAATGTACTTATCGTTGAAAATACTAACAGGAAGTCTATAATCCTGTAATGTTTCTCCAAATCTTGCTCTACTTGATCAGAAGTACTAAGTTTTATTTTTTTATGTGACGCGCTGGACGCTTCGGCACTATCATTTTTACATTTTGGGAAAGATTTTTTTCTTGGTCGACCCAAAATATTGCCACATTCCTTGCGATCTTGCCGGGTTACTTTTTTTGGCATTTTGCAAATAAATAAATTAATCACAAACAACACTAAACTAGTGAAAATACAACTATAAACGAACGAACAGAAACGAAAATTTGAGAAAATTGTAGCTCTGTTACAGTACACAACCGTTCAGCAGGAAGTGTGCCTCTAAACTAAATTATATTCGATGTACCTGAAAATATAAAATATGTACAAGGTCAGTTTGCATCTTTTGAAATACACATAGACGGAGAAAGGGAAAGGGATAACAAAAGAAATTGCAGCTGCTAATAGGGGTATCGGGCAGGTATAAAAATCAGGTAGCACGGCCGGTCGTTTGAAACGCTGTAACTCCGTTAGTTTTACTCGGATTGGCTTGAAATTTGGACATAATATTCTCGACATATTATTCATTCAGAAAAAAAAAAATTAAGAAAGAAAATAATTTTAAAACCCTACCCCACCCTTAAAAGTAATCTAATTGCAAGGACAACTATTACTACCAGCACATTAACCTTTTTTAATGGAAGCCAACTAAGAAGTCAACTGAATTATTCAATTGCAAATACCACAGCACTGAATTCAATGAAACTATCAGATGAGTATGACATACGCACGTCCAGATATGGGATCTCGCAAATATACACTAAAAATTCTAGTGATTTCAGAACAGAAGTTGATAAGCTGACAAAACAAAATTGTGAATTCTGGCACCACAAGTTGCGGGAGAACATACCTTTCAAATTAGTCAATCGTGATATCCATCCGAACATTCCGACGGAATAAATAGGATGTACATTAACTGATAAGAGCTTCAAAGTCTTGAACATATACTGTCCCAGGAAGCCTAACTTGCGCAATATTGCAATCTGTGAAATGGATGACCTAGAAATAAAGAATATGAAAACAAGGCAGAACATGTTTTATTTAAACCTGGTAAAGACACCAAATGTTTTAGAGGCTTTCAAAATAACCCAAATTGGTAGACACAGAGTCTCAGTGATGAAGGCAAACCAAAGTAAGGAATTGGCGCAATGCTCCAATGCCAAGACTTCGCACAGGGTAGCTCTCGCTTGCTTGATAACGATAAAGATCAACAGTTCAGTAACAAATTTAAAATATTGGATAAAGCTATTAGCGAGAAAAATGGACCAAATGTTTAAACTCATACAAGATACGATGCAGGCAAACAATTCCTTTCGTGACTTGGTGCAAAAAATAATCCCAAAATGATCAAAGTTCATTGAAAATGAAAATTGAAGATTGAAGGAGAAAGATATATAATTTTATTTATTATTTTCCTTTTCAGGCTTTTCACATAGCAACGCTTATTTAAGCTGCAGTCGGTTTTCCTGAAGCTTTTTTCAACCGACCAAAAATGTTCGCATTCACATTATTCGCATCGGTTAAATTGAAAATCCCATCACTTTTTGTGTTTACACAATCTGGTCACACTTCTGTATTTAATTCAGAACATACATATAAATAAACAACCTTAAAATGGATACAGGCGAAAATATATTAGAGGTTGTTTGTATTTTATTCGCGGTAGCTCAAGCTAAGAATATTTATTAAGTTGTTTTATATTTATTTTTTGCCAACAATTACTAAAAATTACCAAAAACGCCATTTTTACTTAAACAAGTTTAACCAATGCAAAAAAGAGCAGAAATAGAACACGTTCTTTTTTTTCTCATTTTTGCGTCGGTTTTTGACCGGACCTAAAAACTGTTTTGTGTTCACATGAGAGCGCTGGCTTTTTTAAAAAAAAGCTACAGAAAAACCGACCGTGTGAAGGGGGCTTTAACAAATACGAACATTTAGGGTATTCAGTAGCTTTGCTATTATCGTAAAGTACTAAGTTGTTATTTGAAATCATTACAACGAATACACGGAAACATGTTTAACACAGCAATATTGCCCCCGGGTAATAATAATAATATCGTTGATTTTGGCAACCATTCGATCGCAAAATGGTATCGCACTTGCACTTGCTTAATCAGGAATTGCAGCTATGTTGTTGGATGGCGGTCAAACGGCTCATTCCGCACTTAAGTTGCTGTTGAACATGGAAATAAATGAAACACGAACTTGCAACCTTTCGAGAAATTATGCAGTTGCTTTTTTCATCCGACCAAAAATGTTCGCATTCACATTATTCGCATCGGTTTAATTGAAAACCCCATCACTTTTTGTGTTTACTCAATCTGGACACACTTCTCTATATAATTCAACACAAACATATAAACAAGTAAACAACCTTAAAATTTGTACAGGCGCATATGCTCCCACAAGGCTCCTGCGTTGAAGCTTTTAAAACTGATCTGGATTGAAGAGTAAACCTCAAAATGGAAATAAACATCCCAGACGATATTGATGACGCAAACTCACTCTTTTCGAAAAATATTCTGCTGGCTGTATCTTACGCTACACCGATCTCTCAATGCTCATTAAACCAATGCAGAAAAACTGTTCTTCCCCCAAGCGCGGATTCACTCCTACGCCTGAATAGA
The DNA here is from genome assembly GCA_035044585.1 of Scaptomyza polygonia. Lineage (NCBI taxonomy): Eukaryota > Metazoa > Arthropoda > Insecta > Diptera > Drosophilidae > Scaptomyza > Scaptomyza polygonia. The sequence goes on along the minus strand of JAWNNU010002000.1, from coordinate 308,305 downwards.
AAAGTGAGGAGGGAATATGCAAGAACAGGTGATATTAGTATTTATCAAATCTACGTAAGACTATCAAACCGACTACAAAAGGTTCTTGCTAAAGTCAAGCAAAGTAGAATTGATGCAATTCTAATAAGCGCTGGTCCAAGTTTATCCTTTGAATATACTCTCTGGAACCTTACGAGCCGATTTTAAGAACTGTCATTCCGAAGACTCCACTAAAGGACCCGGCAGGCAGTTGGTTTTACTCCAGCCAGCAGAAAGCTGAAGTCTTTGCAAATAGCCTACAAAAAAGATTTAAGCCTTTTAGCTTAACATCTGCAGTTCCTCAAAGGGCTGTTAAGCTTGAACTTAAAATGCCGTTTCAGATGTCACTGCCAGCTAACCGAGTTTCACTGCAAGAGGTGGAAGGGCAAATTAAAAAGCTATAGGTCAAAAAACCCCTCGGTGAGGACCTTCTAGATAACAGAACGCTTAAACTGCTACCCAAAAAGGCCATGCTGTTTATAGTTCTACTTTTCAACAGCATTCTTAGGATAGGTAATTTTCCTAACAGCTGAAAAACCGTGCTTATCACAATGATAGCAAAGCCAGGCAAGCAACACAATCAAGTGAACGGATTCAGACCTCTTAGTCTGTTCTCAGCGCTAGGGAAGATGACAGAAAGGGTAATCCTCAACCGCATCCTGCAACTCGAGCCGGTGACTCGAAGAGTTCCAAGGTGGCAGTTTGGATTTCGACAAGGTCACGGCACGCCAGAACAACTTCATCGAATGGTCAACTTCTCACAAAATGCAATGGAGCAAAATATGTACTCAGTAGCAGTGTTCATGGATATCCAGCAAGGGTTCGACAGGGTGTGGTACGATGGCCTGCTCTACAACTTCCAACTTGTACGAAGCTTCTTAAGTGACACAAATTTTGAAGTTTACAGCCGATATGCCTTCATCGATTATAGTTTCGAGGCTTGACCACAACGATATGCTAATAGCAACCTACGCGGATGATACTGCAGTACTGACCACAAGTCGCAGCATTCATCTCGCCACTGAAACCCTGCAACAATATGTGTACAGCTTCGAAGACTGGGCCCTTAACTGGAATCAAAGCATCAACAGCAGCAAATGTGCAAATGTTACTTTTGCTACAAGATGCAGAGGTATATCGATGCTTGGAGCTACAGTTATGCACAAGAGTTCGCACAAATATTTGGGAGTCTTACTCGACAGAAAACTCAACTTTAAAGTCCATACAACCATGGTTCGGCAGTCGGTGATGGGAAAGGCCAAAAAGATGAGGTGGCTTCTTGCTCCTAGGAACAAGCTATCACTGAGCAGCAAAGTTACAATTTATAAATTATATAAATTATAATAAAGGAAACTTAAACAAAATAAGAGTAGCCCAGTCTCAAATACTTAGGCGAATATGTAGCGCTCCCTGGTACATCCGAAATAGAAACATAGAGATGGATTTAAAGGTTCCAAAAGTTGGGGACGTAGTGCAGAAACTTGCATCAAACTATCAGCAACGCTTAGGGGGTCACCCCAATAAACTAGCTAGACGACTTACTACTAAGGCTAGAAAAAGAAGATTGTAAAGGTGCCATCCAGAGGATCTCCCATCTAGAATCCCAAGTTAAATAATAAAAATAATAATTAAAACAAATAATAAAAATTCCTATGTGACATCTGTGATCAATTGTTCCTTTCTTTAATGTAAAACTAGATTCAGTTGCCTCTTCGGTACCAGAATGCTTACTTATTAAATAAATAATTATAAAAATAAAAATAAATGTATTTATACATTTCTTAATTTATTTATATAGTATATTATATATTATAGCTAATTGAAAAACAAAACATTTCATTTTTTGCTATCTACCAACTGTCTGGCAACTATTTGTGACAGGCAGCAATCAGCTGTTCAAAAATCATCATCAAACTGATTTGAACTGAAATTGCACAAAAAAGCCATTGGCGAGGCTATTTGCCTACGAAGAGCTTCGGGGGCATTAAATAGGAAAGAGACCATGCTCGAAAGCTACTCAGATGTGCATCTGATCTATTTTTGCAATCTGACCTTACGGAAGTCGTTTGTTATGGCTCTGCTAGTTTTTGAGGGTCAAAAACAGTTATCTTCCTACCAAATTTGGTGACGTGGCATCTTAATTCTGCTGCTGATCTGTGTATGATGTCAACTGCTAACGTCTTACTAAATTTGGTGACTCTTGCTCAAAAAAAGTAGAATATGTTGCAAGGGTGGCTGGGGGCGGCATCCAAATTTTATGGGTGTCGTCATCACCTATCTTGGCACCAAATTTCCTGGCTCTACCTCAAAAACTGTGGAAGACATAGGCATTTTTCTTTTAAAAGTGCAGTAGAGCTGGGGGCGCAATTTGTGGGCGTGACTTTTGGTGCAGTTTTTGGGGCTTGTTAGTAGCCATCTTCTCCCAAAATTAAGTTGTTCTAGCTGTATGGGCGTGCGGAATAGCTGGATTAATAGATGTTGAGCTTTCGAGCTTATCGATTTGCCAGCCACCTAGTTATCTTAGAACCTGTTGGGTCGGGAAATTAATATCGCTGGAAGTGGTCGTTGAACGAGGGGTAGAGAGTCGTGCTGGCCACCGATATAAAATAAAAGCGTGGCTTATGAGGGCTAGAAAAAAAGAAGAGGCGTGATAAGCAGAAATTTGCAGCGAGCAAGAAGTGCGCCGCGGTACAAAAATTTAAGCAACAAAGTGCCCAAAAATGAAAAGGATTCACTGTTCGTCAGGGATTCGTAGATGCCGGTATAGCGGGAATGGGAGTAAATAACTAAAAATTAATCAGATTTCTAAATTTAACTTAAGAATAAAAATTTTACATATTAAATTTAAATAAATAATTGTTGTAAGTGTTTATGTAAACATGTGTGAGTAGAGAGTTCCGTGTGGGTGGGATTAAGATGTGTTGATGACGGTGAAGTAAGTGTTGTTGTCGTATGATATGTTTAGGGAGTTGGTGCGAAAACATAAATAAAGGTGAACGATAACACCTGTTCATCTTGCATATCTGTAAATTGTCCGATTATAAGAATATCTGCTAGTCTGTTTGTCTGATTTTCGTAAAAATATAAATCTTTGTTAACCCGGCTTATGCTGTATTGAGGTCGTATCCAAGGTAAACTTAAGAAGGTAGCATAACTCGCTCTCTCGCTCTCTTTTCACTTCTTAAATTGTCAGTCTGTTAGCAGCAGTTGTGAGCGACGCATCTCCGCGGACGATTTTTTCGTGTAAAACTTCTTGTGCTACAGACTTTACGTGTTGTTGCAGTGGCGCCTCTCTCACTCTCTCTCTCTCTCTTCTGTCATTTTGACACTTAAGTAAGAAGTCGCGAGCGAGCAAGTGCGGCTACCTTCTTAAGTATACCTTGGTCGTATCCATCCCTGGGTAACCGAATTGCTAGCTGGCTATCGATACAGTGTTGCGAAAAGGAAGCCGGATCATAACAATCCCAAGTCTTGACACTTTAGTTTTTTTGCCAGAGACAAAGATATTTGCAAAGTTTCAAGTCTTAAGCTTGAAGGGTGTGGAAAAAGTAGTATTCATACAGACGGACGGACACCATGACGGACATTGCACAAACCCAATATACTCTTCACCTTCTGTATCGAGAATAAAAATTTGCTTAAAAACACTCATAAACAAATTAACATTATAAGTCTATGCAAACACTTGACTTATTTAATCTGGCATAGTGTCAAGTTGAATCTATAGTTTGGATCCATAGTTAACCAATCCTTAAACAATGGATCTCGTAGCCAGGTGTCACGCGGTTTCTGTTTGTATTGAACATTCGGTATTTTATTAAACACTTTTTATTGCGTCTTTAGTAATTGTGAAATTCTTGTTAGTGATGGAAAAATATACAAAAAGATGGAAAGGCTGCATCGGTTTCATGTATTGCAACAGCTATCGATTAATGTGATGCCACGTTTCACGTTTAAGGAGTGCTGCCAGAATTTTGAATAATGCTGTAAGAGGCCAGTTGGATTTTCAAAAATGCCAAATTTCCCGCCAGCAGCTAGCTTAACATATTTCCTGCATTTGACAGTTGAAAAATGCCAGATCTGGCCGGTAAAAGGCTAAGTTGACAGCACTGGTGTTAACCTTCAGCAATTCAGTCCGATTAGGTTGGTGCACACACTAAGGAAACGAAATCACTCGGAATTCTGAATTCTGAATTAATGAACTCATTGGATATTTATTTGCAGGTGCAGGGTTTCAGTGCTGGCAATAATTTTCTGTACTTATAATAGAGGATAATATGTTGGCAATTATTATATAATATATAATGAATAAACAAAACGGTCACAAAAAATCCAGTTAGTTTGCAAAACCATTCATATTGAGTTTCTGTTTTGTTCGCTATGTCAGTCTGTTTTTGCAGGACCATTGCGAAAAAGCTTGCAGCATTGAGTTGGGAAAAAGACGTTCAATATACAGATATTGCAATTGCTAACAAGAGCTGTGAGCAAGCGCGAGAGGAGATTTTTGTCTCACTTGCCCTTGCGGTCAACGGCCCGAGCCATCCGTTGATCGACAACCAAGAACGGTAAATATTATTTCTATTTGGGTGCATGTGCGTTTGATTTATTGCTTTCCGGGCCTGTTTTTCGAGTTGTTTGATAATTTCCTATTTCTGTCTCTTCGGCAAACGACATCGACACAAATGCAATACTGAATACACTTTCGCAATTTTTGTACATCTTTGCTTAACTGTATGGTAGTTGCGATGGCAAATTGTTGGCTAGTGTCATAAAACTGAAAACAACAAAAAGTATTTATGACCAGCAATTGAAAAAACTGAGATTTGACTGTATGTGTTCATGTATGTATGAACATGCATGTACAGCACCCTTAAATGTGTGCGTGGTAGTTGTGTATAATTTGTTGACCCGTCTGAACTATTATGTTAGCAATTTATGAAATAATCTATATACAAAATGAGTACCTATTTTCGATGAACTAGCGTAACGACTGGACCGATTTTACTTCTTTTTGATGTGTTAACATCTTTAGGCAAGGGAACCTACATATAACTGCCAGGTGAATACATGCAAACAAATGCTGCGTGCCGTGCTTGACAAAGCTCGACCTACGACCAAATCTAGAGTGCTGTGCTGGACCATGATGGAATAACATAAGGTGGTCCCGTCGGCAACAGCCATCCACTTATTGTATGCTTGCAATATGTGCGAGTGAAATGAACAAAGTATACTGAGTGTCGTATTGAGTGTGACTGAGGCGGCAATGTGATTGTTGATTAACCCTTAGCATGTCCGTAGGGTTTGAATATGGCATTTATAATAAAAGACGAGAAATTTTTTTAAAGTTTAATTTTTAACAGTTTTGAATTACCAATCAAACGCTGTTTTTGATTCTTAATGGAAATGTTGTGGTTTAGGTACTTAATTTTAAAATATATACTTTACAGCAAAATTTGCAATATTTCATATTTATTAGTGTGCGCTTAAGGGTTAATAAACAAGAAACATAAATCTTCCGTACTCAACCTTTCTCTTCAACAAGTAAACGTGCACTGAAATAAGTGGATACTTCGTAAAACTTCGGCTGCCGACGGGACCACCTTGTGCTGGACCGACTGAAAAATTTCATATACATATTCATCTGAGTATAATTGTATTAGTGTAGCAGCAGAGAATAACTGTAAAATACGAAGTTCTGCTAGCGAACATAACACGATGTGTCTGCTGATTTGCTGCTTTTTTCCACACCCTTTAAGCTAGAGACTTGAAACTTTGCAAATGTCTTTGTCTATGGAATATTAAATAAAAGTATCAAGATTGGAGCTCTACGATAGCATGGGAGCTGGCAAATCGATAAACTCGATAACGCAAAATTGATAAATCCAGCTATTTCGCAAGCCCTTCCACCTTAAACCACCAAATTTGGGGAAAATATAGATACTATCAACCTTCAAATAGCTACATTAAAAATTTGGAGCCCCACCCACCCATTCCGCCCCCAGCCCCCCCGCAGTTGAAAAACAGAAATGCTTATATCTTTTACAGTTTTTGAGTTAGAGCCACCAAATTTTGTGCCAAAATAGGTGATTATAGTCCCAAAATAAATGCATAAAAACTTTGGATGCCACGCCAATCCATACTGCCCAAGCTGCCCCAAACCGCCCCAATGCTTCACTAAAATTGGGAATGCGTGTATTTTCCAAAGCGTTAAGGCTAGAGTCACCAAATTTGGTAGGAAGATAGCTAATAACAATCCCCAAAAAACTGCATTAAAGTTTTGGAGCCGCGCCCCCCCTGAACCCGAGCCCCCTGCATTTTGAAATCAAAAACGCCTATATTTTCCACATTTTTTGAGCTAGAGCCGCCAAATTTGGGGCCAAGATAGGTGATGAAGAAACCCAAAAAAAGTGGATGGCGCCCCCCACCCATACCGCCCCCAGCCCCCCTTCCACCATATTCTACTAACTTTGAGCAAGAGCCACCAAATTTGGTATGAGGATAGCAATTAACATCATAAACAGATCTGCAGAAAAACTTTGGACGCCACGCCCCCCCCATACCAGCCCCCAGCACCCAGCCACCCTTCTACCAAATTCTACTAACTTTGAGCTAGAGTCACCAAATTCGGTTTGAGAATAGCTATTGACATCATAAATAGATCTGCAGCAAAAGTTTGGATGCCACGCCCCCCCTTACCAACCCCATCCCCCCTTCCCACAAATTTTACTATTTTTGAGCTAGAGTCACCAAATTTGGTATGAGGATAGCAATTGACATCATACACAGATCTTCAGCTAAAATTTTGATGCCAAGCCCCCCCCCCCCCCCATACCTCCCCCAGCCTACCATCCACCATATTCTTCTAACTTTGAGCTAGAATCACCAAATTTGGAAGGAAGATATCTTTTTGGCATCCCCATCTGCACCAGACAATCTTTGAGGCAGCATACACCCCTGCAGCAGCATACACCCCTGCCGTATCCACACACCATTGCAATCAGCTCTCTCTTTTAATCTGTTTTACTACTGGTATCGAGTATACCGCAGTCGGGTGCGTCCGACTGCAACGTTTCTACTTGTTTTTCTTTGTTGCTTTGGCTCGTTGTTGCTTTGGTTCGTTGTTGCTTTGGCTCGTTGTTGCTTTGGTTCTGTGTTGCTTTTGTTCAGTTTCCCTTTGCGTTCAGCCAGTTCGGCCCGTCGATTAAAGGAGAGGCGGTGGGTCAGCGGACAGCAAGAACGGTAAAAAGTTGTTGGTACATATTGTATGAAAGTTCGTTTGAAACATATACATATCGAGGTTTTAGCTATTTATGATATTTTTCCTTTTTCTGTGTCGGCGGCAAACGCGCGCTTGCATTTACATATGCACCAATGCACTACTGAATACACTTTCGTAATTTGTGTACATCTTTGCATAACTGTATGCCAATGATTGTTAGAAAGTGTCATAGGGTAAAAATTGGGAAGAGTATGTATGATCAGCAATAGCAAAACCAATATTTGACTGCCTTGGAAGCCAAAATCTTGTTATTTTACTCAAGCGCAGTAATGGGGAAAGAAAAATAGTTTTGTGGACAAGTGTTTGCAGAAGCCTAGTTTTGAGCTCAAGATACTTGGTTGGCTAGGTGCAAGTGTTTTGTGGGGTAGGACAGGTATCAAAAGGTCATAGAATACGTAAGGCAGGCAAGCTATCGTTCACATCCAAGAATCTTATTTGTTGCAAAAATAACAAGGCTTCTGCAAACACTTCTTCTTTTCCTTTTGACGTGATAACGTCTATAAAATAGATGAGTATACGGGTAGCAAGTTCAAAAACGAAAAAGCCACAGGCGTTACGAAAACGCTTTTAGGCTTTTAAACCATCACAATGAAAAGATAGTCGTGGCGCTGCTATATGATGATGATGCATGACTAACCGGCTTCAAAATCGCGTCAGAGTTTTATAAATATGTTTATTTTAACTTGTTTTAATTGTTTATTTAAGGTTAGTTATTCTTGCATTTTAAAAATCTTATGACTACGTAGTATATTTTCAGGCATTAATTCTTTGTTCAGTAAATTTGAGGTATAAGCATGTAAACAATCTTTCTGCTAGATTCTCGACTAGAAGATACCCCAACCGCGCGTAAAAGTTTGCAATCATTTAATCACTGTTTTATTATGACGTTGTCACGCTAAACTATCGTCCGTTTACCAACTTTACAGACAACCTCTTTTTACGTTTATACTAGCTACCCATTGCCCGGCGTTGCTCGGCCTTATTCTGTAGAAAAATGAAAACTCGTTTTTTGTTTACTGTTATCATATGTAGATATAGAATTTTTTTAGTCAAATTAATCAATATTAAAATCACTCCAACGCTTTCGGATATACAATATTTCTGATTATTCCATTTGCTGCATAAACGAACAAATCAGATGGCTTTCCAACTCGTGAGCATGCTACATACAGTTGGCCATGTGAGAAGCATGGATTCAACAGATTCAATCCACAAACTTGAAGCGATTGTCCTTGCGCTTTGTTGATGGTCATTGCGAAAGCCAATCGGATGGGAAACTGTAAGCGCTTAAATTCGAATGGCATATCAGTAGGTATCATTGGTATTCTTGGTAATAATACATCTTCTCCTTTGAATTTGCCATTCAAAATTGTCGCTTCGATCACATTATTCATCAACTTTTTCACCGTGAGTCTAGTCCCATTACAAAGGCGCGGTGGATTAATATTTCGGAGAAGACTGATCGGCACGCCTATTTTCAGCTTTAATTCATGTGGTGGTAATCCTGGCAAATCAAATGAGTTCAGAAATTCAGTCGGGTAATTCACTGCTTCCTCTTGCTTCATAACTGTATCAATTGATTTATATGTTACAGCTTCGTTTGGTACATTGAATTGAATGTTCATGTTAATGTCATTTACATCGATGTTTTTAGCAGCTAATATTGCTCCGGCACTTAACCAATCATGATTTTTGTAATTTTGGATGATGTTTGGAAAAACCTTCTGAATTAATTCCTCTTTTGATGTTATTAAATTGCAAAAATCTGGCGGGAATGAAATGCAATTAGTGGTTGCATCAATTGGTACTTTTCCATTTCCGAAATCCAATAATTGTTATGAAAAATGTGCTGCAGATGGATCATTTTAATTTCTTTATTTGTGACCATGGATTTGATGCCTTTAGACATGCATTCAATTCATCAGCAGGTGTCGAACGTGGTATAACGTGCAAAGTTTGACGGAAATCACCTGATAATAAAATTAGTGCTCCACCAAATGGTTGTTGATTACTTTGAAGATCTTGCAATGTTCGATGCAGCGCTTCCATTGATTTCTTATGTATGATTGATGGAAAATGTTCGAAGATTATTATTACTTTTATTAATATTATAATTAATTAATAATAATAATAATGATAATCAATAATAATAATGATAAATAATAATAATAATAATTAATAATAATAATCTTTTCATTATTACTTTTTTTATACTAAAATAATGTATTTTTGAAAATTGGCATATACAGCTACCGGCACCTACCTGAGGGCTGTCGAACCTATATAGAAACCATCCTCAAGACTCGCTGAACAAATTGATATAACGGTTCAGTTTGATGTCATGCATATTTTTCGAGTTTATAAGCCTCACACAAACAGACATTCATTTATATATATATAGATATAGCAATCAAACAGGTACAAACAGGTGTAAACACATCGTTCGTGGGTTCTAACACTTATTGGCTTTTTGTTTTTTTTTTGTTGTGTTTGTTATTGTCAGGAGAAGGACCTTAACGAAATAATTAAAAAAATTGCGCGGAAATAAGAAATTTTTAACTTTTTTGTATACGTGAACAGTTGCTTTTGAATGCTGTGTCAGTTGGCTTTTCATAATATATTTATTTTGAAATAGTAAAGTGAAGTTAGAAATTTTTACATTTAGTCAAGCCAATTAATTGTGTGCGAAACTAAAATTGATTATTAAATTTGAATCCGTGAGTGAAAAGTCGGTTCATTTTAAAACCCGTGCCGAGACCAAAAAGAAATCTTTAGAAAATGCCAGTAATTAGACGTACAAACTTTGGAATTGCTAGAGAATGACAGTCATTTGGACTACACTCTTGCGCATGCTGTAATTTCGTCAAATGCTAAAGCTGTCTTCACACGGTCGGTTTTTCTGTAGCTTTTTTTAAACGACCATGACCAAAATGTTGGCATTGACATTATTCGCATCGGTTAAATTGAAAATCCCATCACTTTTTGTGTTTACACAATCTGGTCACACTTCTGTATTTAATTCAGAACATACATATAAATAAACAACCTTAAAATGGATACAGGCAAAAATATATTAGAGGTTGTTTGTATTTTATTCGCGGTAGCTCAAGCTAAGAATATTTATTAAGTTGTTTTATATTTATTTTTTGCCAACAATTACTAAAAAATACCAAAAACGCCATTTTTACATAAACAAGTTTAACCGATGCAAAAAAGAGCAGAAATAGACACGTTCTTTTTTTTCTCATTTTTGCGTCGGTTTTTGACCGGACCTAAAAACTGTTTTGTGTTCACATGAGAGCGCTGGCTTTTTTAAAAAAAAGCTACAGAAAAACCGACCGTGTGAAGGGGGCTTTAACAAATACGAACATTTAGGGTATTCAGTAGCTTTGCTATTATCGTAAAGTACTAAGTTTTTATTTGAAATCTTTACAACGAATACACGGAAGCATGTTTAACACAGCAAACATGCCCCTGGGTAATAATAATAATATCGTTGATTTTGGCAACAATTCGATCGCAAATTGGTATCGTTCTGCACTTGCTTCATCAGGAATTGCAGCTATGTTGTTGGGTCAAACGGCTCATTCCGCACTTAAGTTGCTGTTGAACATGCAAATAAATGAAACCATACAGGAGAAGTTTTTTTTCAAACAATTGGTCGATATTGGTAATGGTAAAATACCTTTTGACTCAACGTCTGGATACATTATATTTCCTATGATTTAATGATTTTATATTTGTCACTTTTCAGAAACTAAGACCGAACTTATCGAGAATGTCTTCCCAAACATTGCTCAAAATTACACAAATCATGAATGGTTGAGCGAAAGAGTTATATTGCCTGCAAAAACGTGGATTTCAACTGTTCAGGCATGAACATAAATAGCAAGTGAAAACATGCCTTGTGTGCGCTCAAGGCCAAGTAGGTAGACCCATAGTACACTTAAAATAGGGACACATGTGTGTAACCCTATATAGCCGATGCTCGCTGAGCCTTACAAACTCAGCGATATGATAAAATAAGATAAGAATAGATTAAGACCAACGCTGAGACTTACAAACTCAGCAATAGATAAGCTAGAGTTAAGGGATGAAAATATGCATGAGCCAGGGTATAAAAACCCTGACTCAAACGAATAAAGGATCAGTATAAAAAAGTACAACACCACCAGTATACACTCAACATTTTGGTCCTTCGAGCTGTTCTTGAAGTAACATTCTAGTCCTTCGAGAACCTGTGCGTCTTTTGTGCGTTTCTGTGGCATTTAACAACAGAAAGTGTAAAAATAAAGTGCTACATAGAAATTTTTTTCTTTGGCTAACCAACACAAGCTGTGAGTAGAGGCACAGTACGATCAACCAGGCGATCAAAACAAAAACACCTCCAACGGGTTAAGCCAAGCAAAAAAAAAAAGAAACATACAAGATGCTGTCAACACAAACTCTGCAACTTTTGAAGAAGCAAGCGGAGATCTATGAAGAAGTCCGACGTGCAATTGAAAAAAGGGAAGCAGCATCAGCTTTTAATAAATTGGAAGAAGAATTCACTGCCAATCATGATATGCTGATGAAAATTGGAGTCGTCGATCATCAATATTTTACAGAAAAAATATATAATGCTACAATGGCAAACATCAAGACCTATAAAGAGTCCCTGATGAAGGTCGAAGTTGCCGACCAAGCCAAGATAAGCGACCAACAAATGTCAGGAAAAGAAACTGACATCGATATGCTACCTGGGACGTCCAAAGGAAAACATGTTCAAGAGAAATTTGAAATGTTTTCTCAACGGAGCCCAAGCCCAATGGACGTGTTAGTAGATCTTGTGGACAAAAGAGCACAGAAGGTAAGGCAGCACATTAATACAGTGAATGCCTGCCTAGAATTCAGCAACCAGGAAGATATAAGTGATTTAAAAAACAAACTTAACTTCCTGTGGAACAAAGTTCAGTCAACGCTTACCCAACTAGAGGAGCAATATGAAAAATTTGCATTTGACGTTGACGAGATCGATGATTTAGAGTGCAGCGTAGACGTTCTTTTAAAAAAATTAAACAAAAGAATAAGTAACATGCACCAAATTAAAGAAGAAGTTCCAGAGCTTCCCAAAGTGGATCTTCCTCATTTCAATGGAAATCCCAAAGAGTGGCCAACATTCTTCGAGCTGTTCTCCGAGGTGATTCATAACAGGAAGGATATCAGCGATACAAAAAAGCTGAACTACCTGAAATCTTGCCTCAAAGGAGAAGCAAAAATGGTCGTCGGCCATTTATTAGTAGGATCGGCAGCTAGCTACAATGCAGCTTGGGAGCTTATATGCAAGCGCTACGAAAATACGCGCAAAATATTTGCTACCTGCGTAAACCAGCTGCTAGACTTGGAACTGCTAAATAACAATGATGAAGGCAGTATCCGCAAGTTCTTGGACACAGCTACTGAGTGCATCTACATCATTAAAGAAAAAGGTCAAATTTCTAATGATGCTGATGTTTTGTTCGCTCAAATTCTGCTGCGACGATTTTCCACTGAAGTCCTAAAACTTTACGAACAACACGTAAAAAAGGCTAGGGAAATACAGTCTTTGTCCGATGTGCTGGAGTTCATTGAGCAATTATATAACTCAATAGACTCAGTACAAAAACAGGCCATTCAAACAGAAGCCAAGAAAACGAGCAGCAAAAGATGCCGTTATTGCCAACTGGATGGCCATGAATTAACGAGATGCCAGAAGTTTAGAGCCGAGCCCATCAAAAAGCGCAAGGAGTTTGTGGCCAAAAACTCGCTATGCTTCAAGTGCTTGGGCACACACAACATTAAGGATTGCAAAAAGGATTGGACATGCAATCGATGCTCCAAAAGTCACAATAATTTGCTTCATGAGGATGCAAATAACAAAGAGTTTATCAGCAGCAATTGCCTTGAGGAAAATAAAGGGCAAGACACGTTGCTGGCAACTGCGCTCATAAAAATCCAAAATGACAATGGAAATTATGAGCAGCTAAGAGCTCTGATCGATGGAGGCTCGCAAAAAACGCTTATCTCGGAAGAAGCTGCACAAAAACTAAAACTTCGACGAACAAAAAGAAATGTTGAAGTTCAAGGAGTTTCACAAAACGTGCAGAGATTAAAAACCAGCGTTTGCTTAATGATTAAGCCAAGGTTTAAAAGCAAATTCGTTACCAAAACACAGGCACTTGTGATGCCAAAACTACAAAGAGCTCTACCGAGCAAGAAAATTGACATGAATGTCAATAAAGATTGGATGGGCTGCGAGCTAGCAGACCCACACTTCAACGAGCCCAGCCGAATTGATGTCATAATCGGCGTTGATTTACTTCCTTTAATTATGTTGGGGCAAGTAAAAAAAGTCAACGAAACTCTGGGTCAAAAAACCCAACTTGGATGGATTGTGTCCGGCAACATAGCTAGATCGTCCAGTAATAAAGTGGTCAGCGCAACAACAACGATTTGCCTGGACAATCTGGAACGCTTCTGGGAGCTTGACAGTGACTCCAGCGACTCAGAAGATAACACAGTTTGTGAAAAGGTGTTCAAAGAAAAAACCATGCAGGATGAAAAAGGTCGTCTGGTAGTCTCAATACCATTTCGAAAAAACTTTGAGTTAGGAAACTCTCGGAAACAGGCAATGGCAAGACTCCTGCAAATGGAAATAAAATTCAAGAAGCACCCGCAAATATTTCAGGAATACAGCACCTTCATGAACGAATATTTGCAACTGGGTCATATGGAACCGGTGAACACGATCGGCCAAGGCAAATATTATATGCCACACCAAGCAGTGATCAGACCAAACAGTCTCACTACCAAACTAAGAGTAGTGTTTGACGCATCGGCAAAAACGTCCAACGGATTAAGTCTAAATGACGTAATGCTAGTGGGTCCCAAAATACAAAAGGACATATTTGATATACTAATCAAGTGGCGACTATGGAAGTTCGTAATGACAGCTGACATTGAAAAGATGTACCGTCAAATTAAAGTTGCCAAAGACGATCAGGAATATCAATATATCCTCTGGAGGGATAACCCAAAGTTGCCAATTAAGGAGTTCAAACTGACTACGGTAACGTACGGGACTTCAGCTGCGCCGTTTTTAGCAATCCGCTGTCTGCAGGAACTAGCAAATCAGCACTGCCAAGGCAACAACAAACTAATGATTGCAATAAAGGAAGATTTTTACATGGATGATCTAATCACTGGTGGCGACTCAATTGACGACTGCATCAAAACACAAACGGATATAAGAAGCGTCATGGAGAAGGCTGGCATGCATTTGAGAAAATGGGTATCAAATGATGACAGAATCATCGCTGGAATTCAGGGAAGTGACTCAACAGAAAAAATAATAATAAACAATGACGAGTCGGTAAAAACCCTTGGTCTGCAATGGGATCCCAGAAAGGATGCATTTACATTTTTCGTTGACTGTCCAAAATTAGTGCGCATAACAAAGCGTCTAATTTTATCTCAATTGGCAAGAATCTTCGATCCGCTGGGATGGCTTACACCAGTTACACTGCAGGGAAAATGCTTCATTCAAGAGCTATGGAAATTGCCACTTACTTGGGACGCTGAGCTGGAGCCCAGTCTTGCCAGTTATTGGCAAGAATATGCGAGCGCATTGCCGGACTTAGCAAAAATTATAATACCGCGCTGGTCTGGAAAATCGAGCACTGATGATACGGAGCTCCATGGGTTTTGCGATGCGTCAGAAAAAGGGTATGCAGCAGTGGTGTATACAAAAGTTGGAAATAAAATCACCTTGCTGACAGCAAAAAGCAAGGTGAATCCAATAAAAAACAAAAAAACAATCCCTAAACTAGAGCTATGCGCAGCTCACTTGTTATCCAAACTATTAGCTAAAGTCCAAGCCATAGTAAAAACTTACACAAAAACACAAGCATGGAGTGATTCACAGATAACGTTAGCTTGGATAAAGAACAAGCGCAGCAAAGATAAATTCGTCAAAACGAGAGTAGACGAAATAAACAAACATTTGCCTCATGCTGAATGGAAATACGTCAAATCAGCAGACAACCCAGCAGATGTCGCCTCAAGAGGAATTTCACCAAAACAATTAAAAACATGCGACATATGGTGGAAAGGACCCGAGTGGCTGACAAGACCGTCAAATCAGTGGCCGCAATTTGAAGAACCTGAGTCGTTTTTAGTGGCAACTTTAACAAAAAAAGAAAACTGCCTCATCCCACTATTGACAAAATTTTCATCACTCAACAAGCTAAACAGCGTAATGGCCTATGTATTACGCTTTACAGCAAAGCTACGAGGGAAGCATCAGCAGTCGACCTACCTCACCGTCGACGAATTAAAAAAAGCCAAAACAGCCGTTGTAAAATTACAACAACAGCTGGATTTTGGGCAAGAAAATCATTTTGCTGAAAACTGGAAAAACTCTAGAAGCAAAGAGTAAACTGCAGCCGCTCAACCCTTTTCTGGATGGAGATGGAGTGTTACGTGTGGGAGGCCGACTTCAAAATGCAATGGTGCCATATGACGTAAAGCACCCAATAATAGTTGGAAAATCAAACTTGGCTTTGCTTATCATACACAACGCTCATAAGGAAACTTTACATGGCGGAGTGAAGCTGATGAGGAATATAATTCAACGAGAATTCTGGATCTTTGGTCTTCGGAACTCATTAAAAAAATACATACGCCAATGTGTTACCTGTACTAGGTATAGACAGAGAATGGCCAGTCAACTGATAGGAAATTTGCCTGTGTATCGAGTAACAGGGGATTACCCGTTCCAAAACACTGGGATCGACTACGCTGGACCTTTCCAAATACGCTGTTCAAAAGGAAGAGGCCAAAAATCATATAAAGGGTACATATGCCTTTTTGTATGCATGGCTACAAAAGCAATACACCTGGAAGCCGTCAGCGACTTAGCATCAGATAAGTTTTTAGAAGGTCTACGTAGATTTTTTGCCAGACGCGGCAAAAGTGAACATCTGTATTCCGACAACGGCACAAACTTCGTGGGAGCAGCAAGAATACTGGATAAGGATCTGGCCGCCGCTATAAAAGGCAATAGCAGTCTTGCACCGACGCTTGAAAAAGAAGGGATCAAGTGGCACTTTATCCCGCCGGCAAGCCCCCACATGGGAGGAATATGGGAAGCTGGAGTCAAGTCGGTAAAACACCATCTCAAGCGGGTCATCGGCGATAACAGCTTCACATTTGAGGAATTTACAACACTGCTCTGCCAAATTGAAGCAGTGTTAAACTCACGCCCCTTAGTCACCTTGGATAGTGACACAGATGGGGATGACATTTTGACTCCAGGTCATTTTATTGTGGGAAGACCACTCATTGGAGCTCCAGAACACTTTGATGACAATCGGAAAATTGGGTCTTTAGACAGATGGAGACACATGCAGCGCATTAGAGGAGAATTCTGGAGGAAATGGAAGGAAGAATACTTGACGTCAGCTCACATAATATGTGGAAACTACCAGGATATGACCCTATTGCCGAGCCAAGGCATAATCGAGCTGTATGCTGGATGTACAGACAGGATAGGTAAAATCACTATCATAACACCGCAGGAAGTAACGTCAACTGATACAGGAAAGTACTCGCCACTCTTCCTCAAAGTGCTAAACCACAACGACACATGGGTCCCGACGCCGCTTCACCACATTGTAGTAAATAACTCAGTGGAACTACAACGGCTGCAGCAAAGCATAAATAATCCACACCGTCAAAAAGAACACATTGAGGATCTGCCATTTCACACAATGAGTGGACACATTTCGCTAGGATTAACCATATTAGTATTTGCTTTAATTTTTATTTACGTAATGAAAAAGAGAAACCAAAGGCAGCAATTGCTGGCTGTCACATTCTCTGGCCCCCCGCAGAATGTTCAGGCATGAACATAAATAGCAAGTGAAAACATGCCTTGTGTGCGCTCAAGGCCAAGTAGGTAGACCCATAGTACACTTAAAATAGGGACACATGTGTGTAACCCTATATAGCCGATGCTCGCTGAGCCTTACAAACTCAGCGATATGATAAAATAAGATAAGAATAGATTAAGACCAACGCTGAGACTTACAAACTCAGCAATAGATAAGCTAGAGTTAAGGGATGAAAATATGCATGAGCCAGGGTATAAAAACCCTGACTCAAACGAATAAAGGATCAGTATAAAAAAGTACAACACCACCAGTATACACTCAACACAACGAAATGAATTTTCAGATTCAAATCAAACTACCTGGCGAATTAATGACATACAAATCGATTAATTCCGTTTCTAACCAAGATGATGTTTTCAACGATCCATCAGAATTTTTAATTTCGCTGGATTACCACCTCATAATCTGCACTTAAAAATCGAATCAGTATTCATTATGTTGCGGAATATAAACCACCCACCCGAGTATTCGATTAATATATACAACGCATAATTGAAAAAAATTATTATAATAAAAGAAAAACCAAATTCCATAAACTATTCTTTTCTTTTTAACGAAGAATACAACTCACCTTTCGGTAATGAGGGTACTATTAGAAAAAGTTGTATTATGAGAGTTTCACAAAATCGTTTAATGCTCATAAATCAATAGATAATTATTCCAAATCAAATTAATTTTATTATAAAGCAAAGCTTTCAAACTTTATCTTAAACTATGTATTGATTACGTTTTCTATTAAAAATATGAAACCAAAAATATGCATATTTTTGCTTCATTTCAAAGAATTTAAATTGCTCTAGTAATGTCAATAACTCATCAATTACACAGATTTTTTGGAATAAAAGTTGAGATGTGCTAAACAAACATTCCTACATTCAAATATTATATACTTTTGCCAAATATATAACATTTTAAGTCAAAAAATCAGCGCAAAAATCATTACTCTTTTTACACTGAACCCATTATATGGAAAAATCAGGGAATAATGGTTTTGTGCAAAAGTATGTAACATGCAGATGGAAGCATTTCCGACCTTATTCAGGTTTAAAATATAAGTTCTCCTATACCATGAGCAGAACAAATTTGTTTCAAATTATCGATAAATATTATGGTTTCCGACATATACATAGAATCGATTACAAAAAATCGAATTTCGAAAATGTAAAAATTGGGGTTGAAATAAAGGGCAACGATAGAACTTATGTCAAAATTTCGTCCAAATCGGTTAAGAAACACCTTTGTCAAAATTCTTAATCACTCCTTACAGAAGTAATGCGAAAGCAGTGGAACCAAGTGACCAAGCCAGGTTCAACAAGAGACACAGCCCATTTCGCGTTCGGATCTAACATTTCTTCGGTATGCTAAAAGAAAAGTTTTTGAGCTTAAAAGAAATGCGGATTCGCATTGAAGACCGTAAAAGTCAAGAAAAATTTTCCTAGTGGGTTCTTGTTTGCTGCGTTCTCCACAATTTTCTACAAGATGAGTGAGATATATTAATCGCTGCTCCTGATGATGGTGAAACCAACGGTGGTGAACCAGACGCAACCTTTGTAGCTCTGAGTAGCACAACACCTGAGCAGAAGCGACTAGCAATAAATAACTTAATGCTGGATTTATAAATGTTCACATTCATATTATTTAAGCTATCTAAGGGATTCTTAATTTTTTAAAACAAAAAAACTCGATACCGAAGGTAAAGATTATATTGGGTTTGTGCAATGTCCGTCATGGTGTCTGTCCGTCTGTGTGTCCGTATGTGCAACTTTTTTCCACACCGTTCAAGCTAGAGACTTGAAACTTTGTAAATGTCTTTATCTATAGCCGTGGAAAATAAATTGTTAAATTTGGGTTCTACGATACATGGGGGCTGGCAAATCGATAAATTAGATAGCTCAAAATCGATAAATCCACCTATTTTTCGCACGCCCTTAAAGCTTCAACTACCAAAATTGGGGACAAGATAGTTACTCAGAATTTCTAAGAAATTGCATCCAAAATTTTGGAGCCATGCCTACTAATTCCACCCTAAGCCCCCCGCAGTTTAAAGACATAAATTCATATATATTTAACAGTTTTTAAGCGAGAGCCACCAAATTTGGTGCAAAGATAGGTGATGACGACCACCAACCGTCCATACTGCCTTAGCCGCCACCAACCAACCCTGTCTGTATCTTGCACAGTTTAAGAAATAGAGCCACCAAATTTGGTGTCAAGATAAGTGATAAAGAAATCCAAAAAATTTGGTCGTAGCCGTGGGGGCTGGGGTGGGGACCCAAACCGCCCCCAGCATCACTTCCACCATATTTTACTACTTTTAAGCTAGAGTCGCTAAATTGTGGTTTTTTTTTACGCTTTTGAAGTTCCAATTTTACGCCTTACAACGACTAGTGAATACCACCAATATTTATAAAAGAAAGTCGTCTTAGTTCTAAAGTTAATAGCACAAGAACGGCTAAACTGATTTGGCTGAAAACTGGTAGTGAGGTTTTTTAGAAAACCATGCCGCGACCAAGACGATCAAATTTTCCCACGAACCCCTAATGCAACTAGGCTTCGAAACATTCAAATCAAAGGACAGAATTAGAACAAGAAAATTTGAACAGCGACACGTTAGTATGGCTCGACATCTTGCTTCTCCATTACAACAGCAAAGAGAGGCAGCCCGTGAAACGACTAAGCTGGCAATGCGAAATCGTCGAGCAAACCTCAGCGATCAACATGAAGATAATTTACGACGCACAAGAAGAAATACATCAAGTCCTGATTTGTATCTAGCAGCGATTCTATACGATTGCAGCACTGATTACGGCGTGCATACTACCATTCGAATTGGGCCGATGGACGTTGTTTGCGAGTATTGTAGCGCTTTGAAGCTTTTCGGGAAAATTCCAAGATTGTGCTGACTTATTAGAAAAATAAAATTGCCATTATTAAATCCACCACCAGAGCCATTGTATTTATTGCTTCGTGGTCAAACACCCGAATCAAAACATTTCCTAGCCAACACTCAAAAATACAATTTTTGTTTACAAATGAAATCATTTGGGGTAAAAATTATCATAGATCGAGGATTTAATCCGACATTCAAGATACAAGGACAGATTCACCATTGAATTGAATCATTACGAACTCATGAAGATGGACAGCATACATTTTTACAAATAACACGGCCAACACGGACGAACAACTTGATCGACGTCAAGATATAAATGAAGCGATGAACAGAGGAATTCTACAAGTTCTACAGCTACTACTTCCTAAACATCATCCGTTTGTCAGGCTGTTTCAGAATGCTTTGGTAAGCATGCCAAACGATGACTACAAAATAAGATAAGAGCGGATAAACCACCATCTAGAACACACGAACATGGAAACACGCGATTATGTGCTTCCACGTCGCGATACTGGTCAACTGCAACGAATATCGGAAACACATCGTTCATATGACACGTTGCAATACCCGCAGATGTTTTGGCAAGAGCAAGATGGTAATTATTTCAATATCAAAATGAAAAATCAATTAAATGGTTAAGAAACTACTAATTACTTTAGCTAGATGAACTTTTACGCATTTCGTTTGATGATTCGACAAAATGCAGACAACTTTTTGCTGCGGCTTGGCCGTTTGCTTCAGCAGCACTGTGTTGACTTGTACGTTAAAATAGAAACGGAGCGCTTAACTTTCATTCGGTTAAACCAACCCAAACTGCGTTCTGAGGAGCATATCCATTTACTTGATGCAATTATTACGGAAGGAAATGCAGCTTGTATTGGAAAATGAACTATTCTGCCAGCGACGTACATGGGTAGTACGCGTCATATGCGTTAATTGTTCATGCACCTGATAAAACATAAAACGAAAAATGTCGTGTATTATAAGGCTCTTCATTAAAGAGTGGAACCCATGAACTAAATTACATGGACAATAAAAAAGTCATTCAAATACTTACATTTTCATTTAACATTATTTATCTAAATAAAAAATTGAGATTATTAAAAAAGTCTGCTCGAAGGCGGGACAAAGTTCGCTGGGCTTGCCAATACTCATATACACCTAAATTCACCAAATCAACAATGAGCGAGCCTAATAACATGTCACCGGAAGATTGCGTAAACACAAGCGTAGGCGTGCGATGGGTGTACTACTTTCAAAAGGAGGCTTTGGAGATAATTGCTCACGAGCTCGGTCTGGATAAACAAGGAAAGGTAGAAGAGTGACGGAAGCGGTTATGTAATATTATAAAAGAATGGGTTCATAATTCGGGGGCATTGAACCGTTTGGCTGAATGGGAGTCGTGGTTCGCGAGAATTCACGAACCACCCACCGTTCTTAGTATTTGTAACGGGGGGTCACGACCTCGATAGAATTCCGAATCAGACATGAGAGTACCATCAGAGTCATCTAGAGGGTTGTTCCTACCACCCAGTCACACGCATTATTCAGCTAGAGGGAAGAAGTTCCGGAGTGAATCTCCACTCAGCATGCATGTAGTGCCTTCTGTAAACCTGCCTGTGAATAGTACCCACGTGGGGCAGGTTGACGGTCAAGTAGGTAAACAAATAGCAAAAGATATGCTCGGGGAGCAAGCCATGCTAGATAGTTTAATTTTGGGAATGGACTTGCTGTGTAGGACGAAACAGCTGAATCACTGACCGGGAAGAGCGGCATAATCAACGCGGAGGAACACGAGACAGACGGTACAGAAGGCGTGCAAAGAGGGAATGTTCTAGGGACACCCCACATGAAAGACATCGTACTAGCCAAGCGAGGAGCGATTCGCGATGCAGTCCCAGACAGTCTCAGAAAGAGTCGCATGCGTTATTGGCATGCAGTTCACGAGTCGGACTTTCAAGGCATTCTAGAATTCACTGGGCGTGGAAATGGATCATATATTTCTATAGGGTCCACAGGAAATCCGAGGGGAAGGACCAACAGGACTATGAAAACAAATATTACCTCAATATATTTCTGGAAGTCATCGTTTCCCGTCAACTCGAGCATCGCGGATTCGACAACTCCAGCGTTCCTGATGCAGGGAAGCGGCTTCCAAAAACCAAGAGAAGAATTTCATCGCAAAGCGGACAGAATTGCTTGCTGCAATCAACGAGTTGGTCCTATAAAAGAAACGAGCTATTCAAGGCTTGTGATGGGTTTGCTGCGAAAATGGTCCAAAAATACGATTGATCTTTCCTCGTTAAGAAGTTCATCTCATTAACCGTCGTACATCTGATAGGGGAAGGATAGTGCAAGAGCTGAACTTCAGCATATTGCAACTAATGCCATTCAAGCTAGAAGACAAAGATCTCGAAGAGAGCCGCAAACAAGAAGCAGGTATAAGCGAATGCCGCTATCCGTCCTGAAGACCTGAGAAAAGAATCAGTAACCATATTTTTCCGAATATATTTTTTTCCTCCTATACAAAAAAATAAGTAAAAACGTCGCAGTCCGACGCAACCGACTGCGGCTAACTCGATACAAGTAATAATACAGATAAAAAATACCTGATTGCAATGGGTTTCGGATACGGCAGGGATGTTCGCTGCCTCAATGATAGTCTGATGCAGATGGGAGAAGTCGAGAACATCAAGATCTCCCAAATATGTAGGCGCCCAGAATAAATACGCATGCACAAATACACAACAATATACTTTTATACGTAAGTTAACGACAGTGCTTACCACTGCCGCTAAGGCTAAGTAACGCCAGTGCAGGTGTACCCAAAATGCAGTTGCCCAAAAATTATAACCACGACACGCGCTATGAACACATCCGCAACCTGCGCTATGTTAGCACATTTCAGCATGCACTTGCATGGGACCAACGGCTAGCGCGTCACACAACGGGCACCACCGAAGAACTGAACCTGGATACTCGACACCCAGAGCTACAAGCTTACGACAGCGGCAGCAGCAGCGACTACAGCATACCATCAGCAAGCGGTTTTTAGCTTAAATAATTAATTAATTTGTATGATTATGATTTGTATGATTTTTCATTGCTATGATTATATGTACATAAAAAATAAAAGAATAGTTTATTGATTTTAGTTTTTCTTTTATTTTTATAATATTTTTCAATCTTATATATAAAATTCTAGTGTCACGGGGTTCAGTAGACCTGAGAATCGGCTAAAATCTATTTTTTATCCCCCTAAATGTTAAGGGTGGTCCACCCTTAATTGGTTTTGTAACAAACGAGTTCAATAAATGGTTGATCATTATTTTAAAGGGGAATTAACAGTCAAATTGATACTTTTTTTGGATGGGGACTGTGAAATTGAAGCTTTTTGTATACAAACTTTTTATACTCGATACTGAAGGTAAAATATACATTGGGTTTGTGCAATGTCCGTCATGGTGTCCGTCCGTCTGTATGAACGCTACTTTTTTCCACACCCTTCAAGGCTTGAGGCTTGAAAATTGGCAAATGTTTTTATCTATAGCATAGTAAATTAAAGTGTTAAGATTGGAGTTCTACGATAACAAGGGAGCTGGCAAATCGATAAACTCGATAGCGCAAAGTCGATAAATCCTCCTATTTCAAAAGCCCTTACAGCTAGAACTACCAAAATTGGGGAAAAGATAGCAACTTACAACCCCCAAAAAACTGCATCAAAGTTTTGGAGCAACGCATACCCATTCCGCCCCCAGCCGCCACCCCTGAAGTTTAAAACCGAAAATGCCTATATCTTCTACAGTTTTTGAGCTAGAGCCACCAAATTTGGTGCCAGAATAGGCGTCGACGCGTTCAACCAAATTAAAATTAATTCTTTGTTTACAATGCCTTGTAAATATTTTAACTTATGAATTCTATCAATTATTAAATGAACTTTCGTCTTCAAACTGTCGTGGTATTTCACATACCATTTGAAAAATCTGAGCGTTTTTAGATTTTAATAAATTACAATAAATGAGACGCGGTTTTTCATGTATATTTGAATTTTAATATAAAACGTGTGTGGCGGCTTCAAGACTCTTATGACGATTAAAATTAGCTTCGCCTAAAACGGAGTGCGTGGGCAACAGATGACCGCACGCAAACACCAATTTGCCGTCGGCAGATTGCTGATCGGCTTGCAAGTTTATATAGAGTGCTTTCTCTTAAACTAACTTATGCTACGACTTCAATTTCTCTTAACTATTTTACTACTAACAATGTAATTTAATAAGAGTGGCAGATTCAATTTACTTCTGCTTCAACATTCCGGCCCCGTTGACGAGCTCCGGTCTTCAACACTCCTCGATAGGCAGCGGTGCCAGTTTATGCACCGGTCGTTTAATAACGCCGCCCGGCGTTCTGACCTCGGCCACCCGCACCTTGCCGTCCTCTCCCACGATTGCGCGTGTCACGCGCCCGGTGATCCACCGTTGCGGGGGGGTGCTGTCGTCGTGCACGAGAACGACCGCCCCTTAGACCAGATTGGCCTCGCCTTTGCTCCACTGGGCCTGCAGCAGCAGCAGGTAGTCTTTGGACCACTTGCGCCAAAAGCTCAGTTTGAGCTCCCACAATTGTCGCCACCGCTTCAAGTAATCGGGTACGTGCTTGTTGTTGGGCTCCTCGGGCGTGAATCCGATGGGCAGCCCCAGCAAAAGCTGGCCGATGAGCAAATGCCCCGGCGTTATTGCTTCCCCGTCGTTGGGATCCCTGGTGTCCAACACGAGTGGCCTGGAGTTGAGCAACGCTTCGACCTCTATCAGATGCGTGCACAGCTCGTCCGGCGTCAGCTTGGCGTCGCCTGCCCCTCGAACTAGCCTGTGTTTTGGTGCAGTGTGTAAACTCATAGGAATTGCCTCATCCCAATCTATCTTTAGCCTCCATAACTCTTGCAACAACATTTTTGCCTTAGTGACAATTGGACACAATAAGCCAAGAGGGTAAAACAAACGAGAGGATATTGATAAAATATTACGTTTTGTTGGTTTTAAGGAGGCAAAACAATCCACGTCAAGATGATATTTAAACACATCCTCTTGAGGTGCCCAACGCATTCCAAGTGTCTTTACCGAGCTTTGCTCATCAATTTTGATACTAATTTCTCCACTGGCGTTCTTTTCACCAGATCGATTCTGGCAATTAGAAGCCCATTTGGCCAGTGGAAATCCTCCTTTGGACAATATGTCACTAACCTGGCTGCAAATGGTGTCCAATTCCTTTAAAGTATCTGCACCTGCCAGCATATCGTCGACAGCATATCGTTGTTTTATGTTTGCTGATGATGTAAAGCTATGTTTCACCTATAATGATGATTCTCTTAGTAACTTACTACAGTCGGACTTGGGAGCACTGTCGGCTTGGTGCCGTTATAACTTACTTAATTTAAATTGTTCAAAATGTAAAATCATGACTTTTTGTAGAGGTACCCCTCATACTGCTCACTACGTGCTTGATGCTTCACCACTTGTCCGCGTTTCTGAAATTAAAGATTTAGGAATCATTCTTAATAGCAAATTAAAATTTGATTCTCACATATCGTCGATGGTCAATAAGGCCATAAACGTTCTTGGCTTCATCAAGCGGTGGTCAAAAGAGTTTGATGACCCCTACACCACTAAAACGCTATATACATCCCTAGTACGTCCCATCCTGGAGTATGGATCTTGTGTGTGGTCCCCGCAATACGGGATTCACCAGGATAGAATTGAATCAGTGCAGAGGAAATTTCTTCTGTTTGCGCTCAGATGTTTTAACTGGGTTCCTGGAATAGACCTTCCCCCCTATTCAAGTAGACTTCTTTTAATTAATCTTCCTTCCCTGTTGTTCAACTTTATTATCTTGTCTCTCTGGAGACCTCGACTACAGTACTAAAACGATCTATCCTTTCTGCCTTATCTAATCGTAACCACTAATCACTAATCTACCACTGGTCTGATTGGGTTTTTCTGGGTTTTTCCCAATCCACGCAACAAATGTTGGGCCACTTATTTTCTTGTTGAATTTCCCAGAGCTTTAACGTTAACTCTATAATTGTTTCAACCTTAATTTACTTTCAGCACTTCACATAATTTTAAATTTTACTTTAAACTTAATTATTTTCATTATGATTATTTTAATTAATTTTATTCGCATGTCAGCTGTTCATAGCTGACAATAAATAAATAAATAAATAAACTAATAAAACAATTGTGAATCACATCCGCACCAATTGGATGAGATTGTGCGTATATATTTGCTGGTTCAAACAAACAACGTACAGCCAAAAATGGTGCTGACGCTGTACCATATGTAACAGTATTCAATCTGTATGCCTGTACATTTTGTGAAGTGGTTTCTCTCCACAACACAAGTTGAAAGTCTCTGTCTTCCTCAGAAACATTTATCTGCCTATACATTTTTGAAATGTCGGCAGTTACGGCCCACCCATAAGTGTTTCGTTTAGCGAAACTGCTGTTGAAGTTTTGCTGGAAGCATCAAAAACAACACGAAGTTTGGTTGAGGTACTCTCAGGTCGCAGAACGCATTGATGAGGAATGTAGTAATGCTGTTCTCGAGGAGCAGACTTCAGAATGGACATATGTCCCAAATCCAAATACTCTTTCATGAAGTCATGATACATATTTCTAAGAGTGTCGTCTCTTGACAGTTTGCGCTCAAGTTGCAAAAAACGTCTTTCAGCAGTTTGAAAGGACAGGCCAAGAACTTTTGGATCGGTCTTAAAGGGAAGATTCACTTGAAAGCGAAAGGAAGATAACCGTTCTACAGTTTTCTTAAAGTGTAGTTCACAGGCCTGCTGTTCAGCTGTTTGGCGAACAGCCTTCGACTCGATTGGACATTGGTCCAATTCCCAAAAACAATTTACTAACGAGTCGAGAGAACAAATAGATACTTGAGCTACCAAACTTTCACTGCACTGTTGCCGAGGCGCTTGTCGAGTACATTTGCCTGCAACAATCCAGCCGAGCAATGTTTTTTTGCATGATGGGCAGCTCGGAATATAATTTTATTTGCCCAACGCACAATAAACCATAAAATAATTCAGCTCCTTGTAATACATCAACCTTCTTGGTCTGAAGAACTTGTGAGATAGTTCGGAGGGGGCTAAGCTGAGGCCACCAGGCGGGTCGCAGGTTGCGGATAGCGAACGGCCTCTTATGAGGTTAGCTGCGAATAAGCGAGAATCCTTGCAAATAAGCAGTCCCGGACAAACAGCGGGTACGGTACCGTTCACCGTACTGACAAGACGCTTGTGTCGCCGTCTTTAAAGCATAGCCTCACACACTCCCAACACCCTCACACATACCTACCCCCATCCCAACCCCCCCTTATCTCACTCCGGGCTGGGCTAAGGTGTAATTCGAACCGTGCTGAAAGTCAACTTGGCCGGGGGCCCGGATTAAAAACTAGCCCAGTCGCTAACGGTGAGCTCAGGCAGATGGCGACCGCCTGTTCTAATTAGCCTTACCCGGGTATTGCAGATCTCTGCCCGGGTGGACCTAATATTTATCTGCAACTCGTGGGAAAACATGAAGAACGCAAAAACAGATTTTAAAGTACAGCGGGATACCCCTGCTGCCAGTGTCGCGAGGCACTTTGAGGACCGCCTCCTTGACGGGGATCGGCCCTCCAACGTGGGACTACCCCCACGGCGCCCTCAACAGGCGGAGCAAAGGAGGAGGCCGCAGGCGGCGACAGTAACAGCGCGCGCGCAGCGGACGAGGGAAGCCCCACGTCACCATGTCGCCCCAACTGCAGGAGGAGGTAGCTCGGCTGGACCATCCCAGCCAATGCGACCAAGTCTAAGCGCAGTTAGGCGACATGGCGTGCAGCGCCAGCAGCCACAAGCGCAGCTGCCAAAATTGGCAGAGCCGGGCGGTTTGGACGACCCAAACCGAAAAGCCCTCAACGGCTCGAAAACCAAATGGTACCTAAGGTACCTTCAGCAGGGACTACCCCCAGCTGAGACACTGCGCATGGCAACGGCCGGACGGGACTCGGCAAGTCAGCACCCTGACGCCACCCACTGCCACCCCCAAGAGGGCGTGCACAGAAGAGCGTCCCAACACATCTGCAGCCACCGCAGCAACAGCAGTGAGGTCTTCCTCACCAGTGTCCACCGAGACTCGCATATCGTATGCAGCGGTTGCGAAAAAGGTCAAGGTGGCCGTGTTACCTGTGGAATACCCGCAGGTAATGCTCAGCCATGGGGACTTGTCCGCATTGGAAGAGGCCATCCTGGACGAGGTTATCCTCACAGGATGTGACACCGCGGTCGCGTTCGCGGGCATTCATTTCCGGGTTGGCTACCTGGTCATTGAGTGCTCCGACGATCACTCAGCGGAGTTGCTGAGGACCGTGGCGTCGAGACTGCAGTCATGGAAAGGGGCTCCACTGCACTGCAAGTTGGGTGATGATATCCCATCACCCCATAACATCACCATCTTCTGCCCAAGAAGCGCGGATCGGTCAACCGAATCCTTGTTGGTTCTGCTGAGGAACCAGAACAAGATCGAGACCGACTCGTGGAAGGTGCTGTCGAGGAGAATGGAAGGCGGAGGTGCGCTATTGGTAATAGGCATCGATGAGGCCTCCAAGAACGCGATAGTGGCGAGAGGCCACCAAATCTCATTCCGCTACGGGACCATCCCCGTTAGCGGTCTGAAAAAGAAGAGTGTTGGCGCGAGGACTGCCCCCGCCCAAACGACAGCCTTTGGAGCTGCAGGTTCGGCACCCACACCTCCCACCGCCACTGTTCCGAGTGTTCATCTGGCAGATGCCACCGATTCATCGGAGGATCTGGCCGAGGACGAAGACTTGGCGGAGATGACGCTCGGTCCAGCAGAGCTGGAAGGGATGGATGAGGAGCTGCCGATGTCCACGCAGGAACTGGCTGAGGAGCTGCAAATCGCAGAGGAAGAAGCTGACGTCACCATGACGGGCAGCGGTGATGTGAGCAACTCTGCATCACCAGGAGCTGGAGCGGCGGAAGACTGATGGTGACGTCAAACGTCATCGTCACTGGGCTAGCCCAGATAAACCTCCATCGCGCTCAGGCAGCTTCTGCTGTCTTGGCCAGGATGTTTATCACCCAACATCTTGGGCTAGCCCTGGTACAGGTGCCATGGGTCAACAATGGCATAAAAGGCCTGTACACCGCCGACTCAAAGGTAATCTGGGATCAAAGAGATCCTATACCTAGAGCATGCATCATGGTAAGGAAATGTATTAATTTTACTATTCTTTCAGAATTCCTCACTAGGGACTGCGTACCGATTGCCGTAAGGACAAGAGGTAACGCCCCCCCTATTGTGGTGGCATCAGCCTGTTTTGCTGGTGATGCGGACTGCCCGCCACCGGAAATAGAAAAGCTGATGGATCACTGCAGGAGAGAGAAGCTACCGGTAATAATCGGCTGCGATGCCAATGCACACCATTCCATATGGGGCAGCACGGACATCAACACAAGGGGTGAGTGTCTTACCAACTTTATATTCAAGTATAATTTAGAAATTGGATCTATCTATCTAAACCTAGTCACTGAGAGCTCTGGAATACCCAGATACACGAGTGAGCTAGAAAGAGTTGTTAGAAATCTGAACAGTAGCATTAAAAATGCGTATGAAGTAAGCTGCCCACTAGGGAGAACGCGTAAAGAAAAAGATGCCCCATGGTGGAATGACGGTCTTGAAAGACTGCGGCTCACCACCCGTCACCTCTTCAATAAAGCCAAGAGAGACGGGTCATGGGATACATACCGCGAAAGCCTCACCTCCTACATCAAAGAGATTAGGAAGGCCAAGCGTAGGAACTATAGGGACTTCTGTGAAGGCATAGCAAGTACAAGCGAAGGTGCCCGGCTCCATAGAGCATTATCAAAGCGGGCACCGCAGGGTAATTTAGCTCTGAAACGTATAGACAATTCATATACGAGCACCAACATGCAAAGATTAGAGCTTCTGTTTGAGACGCACTTCCCAGGAAGTATCCCCTGGCAACAGTGCGAACCTCTAGAAACAGAGATTCAGTACAGACCAACGGTCACTGACTGGGCATGCGCCAAGTCGGTGGTAACAGCGGAGAAACTAAAATGGGCAATTGGAACCTTCCAGCCTTACAAATCTCCCGGTCTGGATGTTATATCACCGGTATTCCTGCAGCAGGGACGGGGAATACTCCTACCCACTCTAAGGAAAATCCTGGTCAGTAGCCTAGCACTTGGTCATATACCAAGCACTTGGAGTAGAGCTAAGGTGTTCTTCATCCCCAAGGCAGGGAAGACAGATACCACCAACCCAAAGTCCTTCAGACCCATTAGCTTAACATCGTTTTTGTTGAAAACGTTGGAAAAGCTGGTGGATTATAAAATCTGGAGCACTCTGCTTACACAGAATCCACTGCAAGCAACGCAGCATGCATACAGAACTGGCAGATCTACGGACACTGCCCTGTATGAGCTGAACCGCACTTTGCGGGCGGCAGTAGTAAACAAAGAAGTAGCAGTCTGTGCATTTTTAGACATTGAAGGCGCTTTCAACAACACATCACATGATGCTGTCAAGGCTACCTTGAATAGAAGAGGGCTGGACAGTACAACTAGTATATGGATATCATCCTTACTAGGGTCCAGACAGGCTACGGCATCTATACAAGATAGTACCGTAACAGTAACAACCACAAGGGGCTGTCCACAAGGGGGGGTTTTATCACCCCTCTTATGGAGTATACTAGTAGACGAATTATTAAGTAGACTCGCCAACAGTGGTATTGTGATAATAGCTCGGGGCAAGTATGAAGAAACTCTTTGTGATAATGTTCAAATGGGACTTAGGATCACGCATGATTGGTGTAGGGAGGTTGGTCTCAACCTAAACCCTGCGAAAACAATCATCGTTCCGTTCACCAGAAGATACAAGCTACAAAGGATGAGGGAGATTAGGCTCGCGGGGAGCCCAATAGAAACAAGCAAGGAAGTCAAATACCTTGGGGTCACTTTCGACAGCAAATTAAACTTTGGTACCCATGTTCAAAATACGATTGCAAAGTGCTGCAGAGCGCTGTATGCGTGTCGTAACATAGCCAGGAAGTCATGGGGAACATCACCAAATATAATAAGATGGCTATACCTCATGGTAGTAAGACCCATGCTCACGTACGGAGCGATTGCATGGGGGGATAAGGCACAACAAATCACTGTGCAGAAGCAGCTTCAGAAGCTACAAAGAATGGCATGTGTAGGAATCACAGGAGCGATGAGGACCTGTCCCACATCCGCGCTTGAGGTTCTATTGGAGTTAACACCACTGCATCACACAATTAGGCTGCAACAAAAAGCAACGCTATTAAGAATGTCCGTTGAAGGAGTTGGGAGAGGACACGTTCTTAGTCGAGTAGAGGCAGACATGCTGTCGGGTGAACTTCCCCTACTGGCACAGCCAAGGGACGAAATGAAAGCCGAACATATGTTCGAGCAAAAGTTTCAAGTTCACCTCTGTAACAAAAAAGAGTGGACATCTTTAGAAGAGGTCCACAACATGAAGCCACACACCATAAAATGGTACACCGATGGATCCCTAACGCATCAAGGCTCTTGGTGTGGTGGGCCCTCGGCTAACTTACCACGAGCCCCTTGGTATGCACACCAGCATATTCCAAGCTGAGGTATGTGCAATAGGGAGGTGTGTGGACGTTAATTTAAAGCGTAACTATTGGAATAGAGACATAGCCATCTTATCCGATAGCCAAGCAGCAATAATGGCACTTAGTAAGACCGAAATTAGGTCAAAGATAGTTCATGAGGTACGAACCAAGCTAGACACTCTGGGATCACAAAATAGGCTTGCCCTAAGACGGGTCCCGGGACATGTCAACATAGCGGGGAACGAAGAGGCAGACAAGCAAGCAAGAATGGGGGCAGCGACACCCCTCATAGGACCTGAGCCGTATTGTGGTATAGGAAGAAGCACAATACGGCAAGAGCTTAGGAACGAAGAGAGATTTTTGCGAAGAACGAGCTGGGCAAGGACACCAGGACTCAGACAAGCAAAACTTCTCTTGGGTGGCTATAACCTCATACGGTTTAAGCAAGTAATATCGATGGGCAAAAATAGGCTCAGGATACTCACCGGTCTTTTGACAGGACACTGTAGACTAAGAGGTCACCTGGCAAAGCTAGGTATAGTCAGCAGCGAGACTTGCAGATTCTGTGAAATAGAAGGAGAATCCTCCTTGCACATCATAGCAGAATGCGTAGCCTTAGTGAGGAAAAGAAGTAGTTTTCTAGGAAAACATATTGTGGAATTCAGCGATTTAGAAACCATCGACCCAACAAAGGTACTTGCTTTTGTACAACACTTGGGCTTGATGGAAGAGCTATAAGCCAAGAAGGGGGCACAATAGATCAGCTTGGTCGCAGTGTAGTCATCCCCAATATAATAATAAATACATCAACCTTAGCTGGCTTGTAGAATTCGGTTTCTGCCAACTTCAACAATCCTTCAACAATTTGGGAGCGGTGCCAGCTTATGAATTGGCCGTTTAATGACGCCGGCCGGCGTTCTTACTTCGGCCACCCGCACCTTGCCGTCCTCCCCTGCTATGGCCCGTGTAACGCGCCCGATGATCCACCGTTGAGGGGGGGTGTTGTCGTCGTGGACGAGCACGACCGCGCCTTCTGCCAGATTGGCCTCGCCCCTGCTCCATTGGCCCGTTGCTGCAGGCTGAGCAGGTAGTCCCTGGACCACTTGCGCCAGAAGTGCAGTTTGAGCACCAACAACTGTCGCTACCGCTTCAAAAATGCGTGTGCGTGCTTGTTGTTGGGCTCGTCTGGCGTGGATCCGTGCGGCAGCTTCAGCAACGGCTGGCCGATGAGGAAGTGCCCTGGCGTCAGCGTTTCCCCATCGTTGGGATCGCTGACGTCTGCCATGAGTGGCCTGGAGTTTAGCAACGCTTCCACGTCCACCAGATGCGTGCTCAACTCGTCGGGCGTCAGCTTGGCGTCGCTTACCCCACGCACCAGCCTATGCTTGGCAGCCTTGACAGCTGCTTCCCACAGTCCGCCGAAGTGCGGTGCGCTCGGAGGGATAAATCTCCAATCCACAGCCCTCTCCGCTGCGTACTCCTGCAGCTTCCCTTGCGTTTGGCGAAAGGCTGCCTGCAACTCCTGGAGCACGTTGCTCGCTCCCACGAAATTCGTCGCGTTGTCGCTGTAGATGGTCTCCGGCAGCCCTCTCCTCCCAATGAACCTTTTAAAAACGTTCAGAAAGGCGTCAGTGGAAAGATCTGTGACTAATTCCAAATGGACCGCCTTTGAGGCGAAACAAACAAAAATGGCAACGTACATCTTTACGGGTGGTCTACCTCTAATTTTGTGGCTAACATGAAAAGGTCCACAGAAGTCTACGCCGGACACTCTGAATGGCCGACCTTCACGAAGACGGTCTGCTGGCAGATTTCCCATTATCTGCCCCAACAATTTTGGCTTATAGCGAAAACAGTGTACGCAATTTCTAACAATTGCAGCACATAAGCTTCGGGCATTGACCAACCAAACTTGCTGTCTTAACAACCCAACAAGAACCTTAGCACCAGCATGGTAGTGCCTAAAATGCAAATGCCTAATAAAGTGGCTTACGAATTCCGAACACTTTGGTAGCAACAAAGGGAACTTAGCATCATATGACATAGGGCCGTGTAGCAAATGCCCTCCTACTCGAATTAACTCAAATTTAATGCCATTTTCCTCAACATCGTGGATAAATGGATTTAATAATTGCAGCATTGGGGATAATACTGCTGATTTTTTTAACAATTTTAATTCACCGCTGAATGTTGTGCTTTGTATGACTGCGATCAGCTTTAAGAATGCAATTTTTCTTTCTGATGCAGATACAATAAGTGAATCTCCTCTAAGCTGCTTAAAACAAAACCGAAGCACGTAAGACATTATACGGACTAGCGTAGAATACCTCGATTGACGGCGTATTAGTTGCAAAATGCAATTAGACTCAGCATCGGGTATCCCCAATGCACACACAACTGCACTTTTTTTATCCTCAGAAGCTCTAACTTCTGAAGCTATCTCGAACTGGTGCAGTTGAGGCCACCGAACTTCCTTGTCCAATAATAAACTTGGTCCATGAAACCACAAGGAACTTACAATTTCGTTTATATCGGTTCCCCGTGACACCAAGTCTGCTGGATTGGAATCCGTTGGAACGTGACGCCACACGACTCCAGCTGACAGCTCTTGAATTTCTGCGACTCGATTCGCAACAAATGTACCCAACGTACCCGAATCACGCTCCAACCAATATAAAGTGACCTGCGAGTCTGACCAGAAATTCACGCTTTCTATATTGAATTTGGTCATTGTGCTCGATACTTGTTGCCAAAGTTTGGCCAGCAAAAGTGCTGCACAAAGCTCTAGCCGAGTTATTGTTTTGACACTAAGCGGAGCCACCCTAGATTTTGCCGTGAGCAAAGAAACGCCAACGTCGTTATTGTTGCCTGTTCGCACATATATGCAGCAACCATATGCTTGACTGGAGGCGTCAGCAAAGCCGTGGATTTGAATATTTTGGTACAAAGTCAAACAAACGTTCCGGGGGATCGAAATTTTGTGCAAATCTCGCAAGTAGTGGTAAACTTATTCCATACAGTGTTTAAACTCATAGGAATAGCCTCATCCCAATCTATCTTTAGCCTCCATAACTCTTGCAACAACATTTTTGCCTTAGTGACAATTGGACACAATAAGCCAAGAGGGTCAAACAAACGAGAGGCTATTGACAAAATATTACGTTTTGTTGGTTTTAAGGAGGCAAAACAATCCACGTCAAGATGATATTTAAACACATCCTCTTGAGGTGCCCAACGCATTCCAAGTGTCTTTACCGAGCTTTGCTCATCAATTTTGATACTAATTTCTCCACTGGCGTTCTTTTCACCAGATCGATTCTGGCAATTAGAAGCCCATTTGGCCAGTGGCAATCCTCCTTTAGACAATATGTCACTAACCTGACTGCAAATGGTGTCCAGTTCTTTTAAACTGTCTGCACCTGCCAGCATATCGTCAACGTAAAAACAATTTTTAATCACATTCGCACCGATGGGATGTGATTGTGTGTAGATATTTGCCAATTCGAACAAGCAACGTACAGCCAAAAATGGTGCTGACGCTGTACCATATGTAACAGTATTCAATCTGTATGCCTGTATATTTTGTGAAGTGGTTTCTCTCCACAACACAAGTTGAAAGTCTCTGTCTTTCTCAGAAACATTTATCTGCCTATACATTTTTGAAATGTCGGCAGTTACGGCATATTTGTTCAACCGAAAGTTGACCAATGTTGAATACAACTCCCTCTGAATAGTGGGCCCAACCATAAGTGTTTCGTTTAGCGAAACTGCTGTTGAAGTTTTGCTGGAAGCATCAAAAACAACACGAAGTTTGGTTGAGGTACTCTCAGGTCGCAGAACGCATTGATGAGGAATGTAGTAATGCTGTTCTCGAGGAGCAGACTTCAGAATGGACATATGTCCCAAATCCAAATACTCTTTCATGAAGTCATGATACATATTTCTAAGAGTGTCGTCTCTTGACAGTTTGCGCTCAAGTTGCAAAAAACGTCTTTCAGCAGTTTGAAAGGACAGGCCAAGAACTTTTGGATCGGTCTTAAAGGGAAGATTCACTTGAAAGCGACCGGAAGATAACCGTTCTACAGTTTTCTTAAAGTGTAGTTCACAGGCCTGCTGTTCAGCTGTTTGGCGAACAGCCTTCGACTCGATTGGACATTGGTCCAATTCCCAAAAACGATTTAATAACGAGTCGAGAGAACAAATAGATACTTGAGCTACCAAACTTTCACTGCACTGTTGCCGAGGCGCTTGTCGAGTACATTTGCCTGCAACAATCCAGCCGAGCAATGTTTTTTGCATGATGGGCAGCTCGGAATGTAATTTTATTTGCCCAACGCACAATAAACCATAGAATAATTCAGCTCCCAGTAATACATCAACCTTAGCTGGCTTGTAGAATTCGGGGTCTGCCAACTTAATATTTTTTGGGATTTTCCAGTTCAATATGGAAAGCGACTGTCCAGGCTGAGATGTGGAAATCGACTTAAGAGCCCAGCACTCAGCAGAAAATGTATGAGAATTCAAACGAGATTGAATCGATGCACAAACCTTATTTTTGCTATTAGTGGTTGCTCCCCCTACCATTGAGATAGCAAGGGAATTTGGCTCACGTTTAAGCCGTAGCCTTTGTGCCATGCTCTCAGACATCAAATTTATCTGCGAACCACTGTCAAGCAAAACTCGTGCTGGATGCGACTGTCCGAATCTATCTTTTATGTTCACGATAGCGGTGGCAAGAACGACTTGATCCGCATTAAGCATGTGACCTACGTATGCCTCAGAAGTTGAGGCTTGAAGTGCCGCTGCCTCACCTTGTACTGGTGCATTATACCTATGAAGCAAGGAATGATGAGGCTTTGAACAAACTCGACACTTCGAAGCCTTGCAATTCGAAACTATGTGTCCCACGTTCAAACAATTGAGACACATCTTCTGAGTTTTTACGTACTCGAAACGCTGCATAACGGAAATAGCACTGAATGACGGACAAGAATTAAGACTGTGATCTGCTGAATTGCAGTAAGTGCATGCAGCCGACGACCTTTGCGCTGAGCTAGCACAGGCAAATGAAGATTTTTGTTGAGGCTTTCTCCTTCATTGCGCACTTTTGATTTGTCACGAGTTGACTCTTCTGCAGCCAAATATTGGTACCTCCTATTCAACTGCTTAGCACAATCTTCCCAAGACGGCAACTTATCATAATCAAGCTGCTCCTCAAAACGAGAATTAGTCTTATGGTCTACTTTTGCCATGACCATATGAATTATTATTGCATTTGAAATGCTTTTGTCGTCACCTAAAGACGACAGCGATGTATATAAATTAATTATTTTCAGCTTCCCACGTGGCTTGCAGATGTCCAGCGACGTGTGTGTGTTGATAAAGATTCACTCGATGGTTCCACGTAGATCGCAGATGTCCGGTGAAATATATTTATTTGTTGTAGGTTTTTACCTTGCTCGCTTAGGCGGCAAGATAATCACTAAGGAGTTAGTTATGACGATTACGGTGAAAAACGACTTGTCCTTTAACCATTAGCCTAGAGACTTAGCTGGTTATAATAAATCGCTCAGCGCAGCACTGCAAATAAGCAGTGTCAGCATATTGCAAGAAGACAATGTAGCGCAGAGCGCTGAACTATATTGTGGCGCATCAGCATTGTTTATGTAAAGCTACTTAATAATTAGGTCAATACAAAGTGTAGCTTACTTAGTTGTTAACTTTAACTTAACAACTTTTCTGCTTCGTCTATCATACTAGCGAATTCAGACAGGTTTCTTGAGTGCCTAAGGCAATCTCTTTGTTCAAACATCAATACTTCACCGTCTATTACCGGGATATAGTTGGCGTGAGAAAAGTCGGTGATCCGAGCATTAGCCACTGCTAAGGTGATAAGCAGCGAGAGTGCGAACCTGAAATTCATAAATAGTATGAGATAGGGTTTTTTTTGTTTTTGTTAAACTGTCTTACTAGCTAATTTTCAAGAGGGGACCTATTTGAGGTTGTCCTTTTGGACCACCCTCCCTTTTATGAGAACAGCCGTTCCAAGGTCTGCTTCTACTTTTTGTTCTGTGCACAACGGTGTCAGCTTGTTGCCTAACCTTCTGTTGTTTTTTTGGTAAACTTTTTCTCCTACCTCAAATATACGGTTCTGTCTGGACTGGTTGCATCTCTTGATGTTGTCTTGCTGGAATTTCACTAATCTATTTTTGATGTCAACGCGACTTTCATTGGAGCCTGCGTGTACGATGTTAATTGGTTTTTCTTGGGTGACTGAGTGCATGGTTTTGTTGTACTCTACTGTCGCCCTCAATATTAGCTCTGTTGTGTCTGTGATTTTTTATTTTAGCAATCTCTGCTAAGGTGCTATGAAACCGCTCTACTTGGCCATTTGATGAGCTATGAAGTGGTGGCGCATTCACAACGTCAATGTTATAGCTGTTTTTGATCATAGAGGTTATGGTTTCCGAGTTGAAAGCGGCCTCATTGTCGCAATATATTGTCTTAATATTGGGAAACATGTTCACAAGCTGTAGTAAGGGGCTTGTGATGTCAACAATTGTTCTGGACAGTACTGGTTGTACGACTGCAAATTTAGAGAACTTGTCAACACATGTAAGGAATTGTTTTTTATCGGTCGAGAATATATCTATGTGCAACATTTCGCCGGTGTAACTTGGAATGGGCGTTTCCCCGAGTTCTTGCTTTTTCGGGTGTCTGTCATATTTAGCTATGGTGCATACTCTGCAGTTTGCAACCACTTCTTTGGCTAAGTTGCTCATTTGGGAAAATAATAGTCACGAAGGACTTGCTTAACATTTTCCTGCGCTGCTCTGTGCGCGCGATTGTGCTCAGCAGTGATGATTTCCAACTGCTCATTTATGTCTTTTATGTCCTGCACGTAGTTTTTACAGTGACGAAATTGTGTGGCCGAAAAGTGGGAAATGAGTTCGTGTTGGAAGCTTGCCAATGTGGGCAGGTCGCAGTGTATGGCGTTTACGACTTCCGTGTTTACGACTTCTTTAAGAATGTTTAAGATGCAGCGCTTGTCAGTGAAATTGATCAAGTGGCGTGTTTTGCTGCGAAACAGCAGAAGGTTCCGCTTTAGCGGAAAACGTGCTTCTTCGAGCACAATTTGGTTTCTAAAGCAATTTAGAGGTTTGTCTGTAGTTTCGACCGTGTAGGTCAGTGAAAGTTCGCTGTGAACGGTTGCAGCGTCCGAATGATTCTCATCTTGAAGAGCATAAATGTTCTGCCTGGAGAGGGCATCGGCAACCAAATTTTCTTTGCCTGGTTTATAAAAGACTTTAGCATTGTGCTGATCAATATAAGCTTTCCATCTTTTAATTTTTTCGTTAGTGTTTTTATCACCTACCGCGAAAGTAAGGGGCTGGTGGTCCGTGAAAATGTTAATTTCCCTAGAACCGTACAAGAAATTTTGTAATTTGCCCAGGGCCCAGACAATAGCCATCAATTCTCTTTCATTGGTGGCATAGTTCATCTCCGCCTGTTTTAAAGTACGGGATATCATCGTGATTGGTCTGCCCTCTTGGGACAGTACCGCCCCAATGCCACTAGCTGAAGCATCGGTGGTCAGGTCGAAAGGCCTTTTGAAGTCTGGGTACATGAGTATGACCTCTTCAGAGGCCAAAATGTTGCGCAGTCGTCTTGGGTATGTCTGTTATTGGGCGCGCTATAGCGGCAAAGTCTTTAATGAAGACCCTGTAATAGCTTGCTAACCCTAGGAACGCCCTGACGCCGTACACGTTTTTGGGCTCAGCGTATTCTTGAATGGCTTTGACCTTTTGGGGATCGGATTTAGCTCCGTCCTTGCTTACTATGAAACCGAGGTATTCTAGGCTTTCTTTAAAAAAACTAGTTTTTTCCTGGCTCACTCTCATGTTAGCATCGATTAGACACTTCAGCACTGTATCGATGAGGTGAACGTGTTCTGCCTCAGTTTTCGAAAATATTATGACGTCATCAATGTAGACGTAGCATATCTTCCCTATCTAGTCCCTTAGAACATCATCTAATGCCCTTTGGAAAATGCTGCTTGCATTTTTTAAACCAAACGGGAGCCGGCAAAACTCGTTTTTGCCGCTGCTCACTGAGAACGATGTCTTTTCGCGGTCATATTCCGCAAGGTAAATCTGGTGGTACCCTGACTTTAGGTCATGGGTAGTGAAAAATTTTGCCTTCCCTAGGTTCGCTAGAATCATGGGGATACTGGGCATTGGGTACCGGTCTGGGAAGGTTTTTTCATTTCGTTCCCTAAAATCAATGACCAACCTCTTGTTTTGGTTACCATAGGCGTCTTTGCCTTTTTTGTCTACAACCCATGTTGGGCTATTGTAGGGTGACCGTGAGGGCCTAATAATGCCGTCTTTCAACATTTGCTTGATTTCATTGTTTACAAAATCGGAAACGCCCATAAGATTTGCGTAGGCTCTGGAGTATACCAGTTCTTTGTCTACTGTGCGAATCGTGGCAGTTACGGCGGTATTGAAAGGGAGAGCTTCGTTTGCTGTTGAAAAGGATTGCGCTCTATTCCAGTCTGCCTTGTCCAATGGGTGGCGAGACCTCATCCACCGAGCGCGTAAGCACCTCTTCTCAGCGATGAGCAGCAGTATCTCTCTGGTAATAGGGATTCCATTTGCTGCGGGCTTCCGAGATGGAGTGCGAGTAGCCATTCTAGCTGCTGTCTTGATTTGTTGGGTGAACGAGTCGATAGCGTCATCAATGTCCTTTCCAGTTTCAATCGCCGTGTTGAGGTGCAGTGAGGACTCAAGGTACACTTGAAAGCATTATATGTTAGTGTGCCTGGTGATTAACCGTTCCGTCTTGGGATATGCTATGCGTTATAATGAGAGGTAGGTGGTCGGAGCTGAGCTCAACAACCGGCCGTATATCAGCGTGGATGTTCAAGACACCCCTTGTCAGCGCAAAATCAATATAGCTTGGTGAGCCTCTACTGCTATACGGGTACCTCGTTGGGCCTCCTGTTGCTAGTGAGTTCACCTCTGAATTCAGGACAAGATTTGCCAACGCATGTCCTCTTTGGTTGCACCTCCCCGCTCCCCAGAGCCAGTGTGACGCATTCCAGTCGCCCGCAACGATAAACTTTGAACGATACTGTTCCAAAACAGACTCAAAATCATCCGTAGTCCATATAAACCTCGGGGGACAGTATACCGCTCCAAAGTTGATAGGACCAAGTGCTGTTTCGATACTTGCTGACGCAAGTTGCACCTTGTCAGTGGCTATTGGTGTTATCGGGAAGTGGACCAGACGAGATCTGATTAGAATCGCTGCACCGCCTTTGGCGTTCCCACCGCTCGGATCGTTAGCAGCATAAGCCTCATACCCGAATAGCTTGGGTGCCTCTGACCCTTTACAATGTGTCTCGCTGAGAAGCAAGACATCAATCTCATGTCGCCGCACGAAGCACTCTACTTCGGGCAGCTTCGTAGATACGCCGTCGGCGTTCCACACTAAGATGCGCGTCGGCATCATTATGGGGCCTTCTGCGCTTGGAGCGTACCACTAAATTTTGGTAAACGCATTTTCGGCAGCTGAGATCGCTGGCTCGAATTCATTGAGCAGTCATGTTGAATGTGTGTGTCGAATTGTGGCTTAATGGCATTCATAAACATCGCTTTGGTTACGGCACACAGATCCTCCAACGGCCCTCTGTTTTCATTAGCTGGATTTAAATTGTCCAGCTCTGCCTGTAAATTCATAGCTTTGACAATATACCCGTCTAATAGCTCTAATCGACATGCTAACTCTGTTTTGTCAGATGAGATTCTTTTTAATTTAAAGGCTGTTTGCATGCGAGCAATGTCAGCAGTGTCTTTGTCAAACTATTGTAAACATAATGCTAACTTAGCAGCATTCTTAGCTACTGCTGGCTTTTCGAGTGATTGTTTATCTGACTCAGACATAATAAAGCTGACAAAAAAATCTATTTAAAAAAAAAACGCAAGAATAAAAACTTAACAAAAATTCTTGAGCCACCCTAGCACGCGCACTTCAACTATGTAACAAAACGCCAAGCTTGCTTACTGAACACACACACGCACCTGGCGCGATAAGAGAACAAACAAACGAAAACAGTCCAAGCGACCGAAAATAAGCAAGTCAAACGTTTGCTGCAGCCACTTTGTGGGCAACAGCTGTATATATGCGGGGTGCGGGGGTTTGAAAGAGCAAAGAGCGAATTTGGCGCGAGCGCACGCACAAAACGAATGATCAAACTTAGCTTGACCCGTAATACCCAATTCACACTAGGGCACATTTAACATCTAACATCTTACATCAAAGATGTTACGTATGAAGTACCCGTTCCAAGTTTTCTCAAAATATTCCAACATCTTCTGGAAATGTTCCTAATCCAAGTGTTTTTATTTAGTTAGTTTCGATATTTTTGATTCCACCACTAAAAAATTGTCATTCACAACAAAAATGTAAACAATGTCTAAGCA
The DNA here is from genome assembly GCA_035044585.1 of Scaptomyza polygonia. Lineage (NCBI taxonomy): Eukaryota > Metazoa > Arthropoda > Insecta > Diptera > Drosophilidae > Scaptomyza > Scaptomyza polygonia. Next base: position 265,978 of record JAWNNU010002000.1, on the reverse strand, counting down.
AATGAATGGCAAATAAATCATGGCGGGCAACGACAACGGTAACTCAAATGCAAATTATTTATGTTATTTTTATAATATTTTCGAATTTAGAAAGAAAATGTACAGCAAATCGAACATTATGGTCGCCCGAAAAGGAAGCATTCTTGCTAGACTTGTGGGCAGAGTGTATTGATGATTTACGACCTTTATATGACATCCATCTTAATAATAAAAAATATTGTTAAAAACAACATTGACTACCTAACAACTTTGTTTACCAATTGCTCCAATGCAAATCCAAGGGCTTCAAACCCTGCGACGCATTCATCCACCATAACATTCTGTTAAGAACTTTTCTGGCAGATAATCTTCGCCAAATTCCACAGCAACTGCTGGACAAAACTCGTGCAGAATATTGCATACACTATTTGGCGAAACACCAAACAGCCGTGCCACATACTCGGCCGTAACTCCCCAAGGCGTACAGTGCGATGGCTATGCGCTTTTCGTACTCTATTGCGTATCTAAACGGCGTGTTTTTCCTTCTTAAAACTCCCAACCTCTGCACCTGTAACGAAAATGACGCCTTCTCCATCCGAAAAGGCTTCATTATTTTTGGGAATATCCTTTTCCCAAAACTCACCAGACCGCATCTAAAAGTTTTTTGATTATTTACCTAGTATTTTTTAATTTTTATTTTCACTTACATGCGCCCAAATCCTCCGAGGCATTGCAACAAGTGCATAAAGTTGCTCATCTTCGAAATCCTCGTCTTCACAGGGTTTATTTAAATAGTCAGCAAGATCAACAATCATTCCCTGTTGCTGAGCAGCTATAGATATTATCTCTAAATTTCTTTTATCCATTCTTTTGTAATATTTTGTAACGACAAAAAAAAAATACGTGGTGAAATAAGCGTCTTTTTTACAAATGAAGAAGAAGACGCAAGATGTTAAATGTTAAAACACAATTTCACATCTTCTCATCGTTCCCCGATATGTGCCCTAGTGTGAATAGCCTATAAGCAAACGGGAACAAAGAACAAGTGAGAAAATCTGGCGGGAGCGCACGCACACACAAACCAATGTATTGACCGATGCAAGCACAGAGCGAAGAAAGGTTAACGAACACAAAAAACAACCAGATGTTTATGCCCAAAAACAATAGAAACTTTAACAAACGTTGTTTGTGTAAGCAAGTGCAAGCATAGATCTGTATGTATGTAAATACATATGTTTATACGTTGCGGTTAAGTTGAAAGCGAAACTGAAACGAAACTGGGACACTTGCTTTTGCACAAACACACGAACAATATAAAATGCAATAAATAGACCACCGTTTGAAACCTTTATTCTGTTTAATTTGTATTTACTTTTTATTTGTTCGAACTTCTATATGTACTGATATGTTGCCGTTTTGTTTATTTAAAATTAAGTAATAGTTTCGTACGAATATACGTATGTATGCAAAGATATTAAATGTTCGAGAAACACGAGTCTGCCGCAAAATTTTTTACTCTATTTTTGTCCACGAAATTAAATGCACAAGGTGCCAGAAATTGAGCTGAATTATACGTGTATGAACGTAGTCTATTTTTTTTAAATTTTTAATATTTTGATCGACGGCAGCGACACAACAAAATTCAACTTTATATCTCAATTTTTGGCACAAAATACCTGGCTTTCTAGCGAATCTATAGAAAGTGATCTCCTTTGATCCTTCATGGAACTGGTGCAATTTGGCAGCGTCCAAGATGGCGAAGTCCAAAGGGTAAAAAAGCAAAGTCCAGCGAAGCAGCAAAATCCAACGAAGTTTTTGTGTTTTTATTACACGAAAGCTTAAGCCACCACAGCGAAACAAACAAACAAATTATTTAAAAAACCGAAGTCCCTGCTCGGGCGCCAATGAAAAATCTAAGCGTTTTTAGATTTTAATAAATTACAATAAATGAGACGCGGTTTTTCATGTATTTACGAATTTTAATATAAAATGTGTGTGGCGGCTTCAAGACTTTTATGACGATTCAAATTAGCTTCGCCTAAAACGGAGTGCGTGGGCCACAGATGACCGCACGCAAAACCAATTCGCCGTCGGCAGATTGCTGATCGGCTTGCAAGTTTACATAGAGTGCTTTCTCTTTAACTAACTTATGCTACGACTTCAATTTCTCTTAACTAACTTACAACTAACAATGTAATTTAATAAGATTGGCAGATTCAATTTACTTCTGCTTCAACACCATTTTATTTATATCTTGGCCAATTACACCTTTTGAACCGTACACAACACGCAATCTACGAATTTGCAAAAAAGGTAAGCGTGGTGAAATATGCCTTTCAGCAATAATGCTTAGATTTGGCAAATGTCTTCGATATTCGGGGTAACCGAATCCATTTGATCGCGAAAAACCTGGCTATTTTATTTTTGGGCATAGTGACTTGTAGCATGTTTGACTAACCATGAAATTTTCGACAAGCTTTGTTGGAAAAATATTTTGCAATAAATCAATGTGTTCACTCATGCCTTGCGAAAATAATTTTCAATCCAAATTCTGTGGCACACTGAACAAATAACACTCAATTTGTTCTTCGTAAACCTTTTGTTGAACTCAGCATCAGCTACAATGTATTCCGACATTCTTGCACGCGTTGCTGGATGAGCTTCAGTTTCTTCTAGTTCGTCCGAGAGAGCAGCTGAGAGCGCACGATCCACACTAGCGATTCACTAGAAAAGGAGAAGCGCCCAAGCCGAGCACGAGAACGGCTAGGTAGTACGGACTCGTAATCAATCGCGGGCGAGAGATCTGATTGCAATGTGGTGCAGATTAAGCTGGGGTTTAATCTGCCTCAAAGATATTCTGATGCAGAAGCAATCTTCGCTTGACATAAATATTTTGCTCCGGATCTCTTTGGGATATCAATTAGTATTTTCTTTCCAAATTTGTTGATTGAAGGTAAAAGTTAGTGAAAGGTGTGGGAAGGAGGGCTGGGGTTGTATGAGAAGACGTTGCATCCAACAGATATTTGCCTACCAAATTTGGTGATGCTAGTTCAAAAATTGTGGAAGATATAGGCGTTTTTGATTTTAAACTGTGGGAGGGCTGGGGGCGGTATGGGTGAGCATGGCTCCAAAAATTTTGATGCAGTTTTTTGGGGCTATAAGAAGCTATCTTAACACAATTTTCATATATCTTGAGCTAAAAAGTTGCAATAAAAAGAAACCTGATTGCAATGGAGTGCGGATACGGTAGGGGTGTACGCTGCCTCAAAGATTGTCTCGTGCAGATGGGGATGCCAAAAAGCTGCCTTCCTTCCAAGTTTGGTGACTCTAGCTCAAAGTTTGTTAAAGATAGGGGCTGGCGGCGGTATGAGGGCGTGGCATCAAAATTTTTGCTGCAGATCTATTTATCATGTCAATAGCTATCCTCAAACCGAATTTGGTGACTCTATCTCAAAGTAAGAAGAATAAGGTGGAAGGTGGGCTGGAGGAGGTATGGGCGGGCGTGGCATCAAAATTTTTGCTGAAGATTTGTGTATGATGTCAATTGCTATCCTCATACCAAATTTGGTGACTCTAGCTCAAAGTTAGTAGAATATGGTGGCTGGGGGCTGGCTTGGTTGGGCGTGGCGTCCAAAGTTTTGCTGCAGATCTATGTATGATGTCAATTGCTATCCTCATACCAAATTTGGTGACTCTAGCTCAAAGTTAGTAGAATATGGTGGAAGGGGGCTGGAGGCGGTATGGGTGGGGGCGCCATCCAAGCTTTTTGGGCTTATTCATCTCTAATGTTGGCACCAAATTTGGTGGATCTTTCTCAAAAGCTGCGGAAGATATAGGCATTTCTGTTTTTCAAAGGGTGGAGTAACGGAGGGCCGTAGCTCCAAAACTGAGATGCAGTTTTTTGGGGTCACTTACAGTTATCTTCCTACTAAATTTGGCGACTCTAGCTAAAACATTTTGAAGATACACAAATTACTGTTTTTAGTGAAGCGTTGGGGTTGTTGGGGGCGGCTAGAGCAGTATTGATAGGCATGGCATCCAAACTTTTTTTTGCGTTTGCTTGGGGGTTTTCATTTCCTATCTTGGCATTAAATAGGCATTTTTGGTTTTAAACCAAGGGTGGGCTGGGGACGGAATGAGTGCGCGTGGCTCAAAATTTTTGATCCAGTTTTTTTATGGTTGTTAGTAGCTCACTTTTCTTCAAACTTTGTAGTTCTAGCTGTTAGGGCGTGCGAAATAGCTGGGTTTATCGATTTTGAGTTATCGAATTAATCGATTTGCCAGCCCCCTAGTTATCGTAGAACTCCAAACTTGACACTTTAATTTACTATGCCATAGATAAAGACATTAAAAAAGTTTCAAGTCTCTAACTTGAAAGGTGTGGAAAAAAATTGCGAACATACGGACGGTTATTGCAAAAACCAATTATACCCTTTACCTTCGGTATCGAGTATAATAAGTGGTCCAAAATTTGTTGCGTGGATTGGGAAAACCCCAGAAAAATCGAATCAGACCAGCAGAAGATAAGTGATTAGTGGTTACGTATTGATAAGGCAGAGAGGAAAGATCGTTTTAGTTCTTGCGTTGATGTATCCAAAGAGACACGAGAATAAAGCCTGTTATAGTTAGAACATATAACACGAAATGGTTCATGAATTAAATAGTTGCTCGAGCAATTCTTTTTGGTTAAAAGTTACAGGTAGAGATCTAATAGAAACATTTAATTTTATTTGACTTATCAGAACTGATGCGTCGATGTCACTATTAAGTAGATTAGTAATTAATACTACTCGATGCATAATTCTACGGTTCAACAGGTAAGGAAGATTGATGGTAGGTCTATACCAGGGACCCAGTTAAAACTTCAAGCGCAAACAGAAGAAATTTCTTCTGCACAGATTCAATTATATCCTGGTGAATTTTGTATTGCGGGGACCACACACAAGATCCATACTCCAGGATGGGACGTACCAGGGATGTATATAGCGTTTTAGTGGTGTAGGGATCAATAAACTCTTTTGACCACCGCTTGATGAAGCCAAGTACATTAATGGCCTTATTGACCATCGACGATATGTGAGAATCAAATTTTAATTTGCTATCAAGAGTGATGCCTAAATCTTTAATTTCAAAAACGCGGACAAGGGGTGAAACATCATGCAAGTAGTGGGCAGTATGAGGGGTACCTCTACAAAAAGTCATGACTTTACATGTTAAACAATTTAAATTTAGTAAGTTACAACGGCACCCAAGTCCGACTGTAGTAAGTTACATAGAGAATCATCATAATAGGTGAAACATAGCTTTACATCAACAGCAAACATATAAACACGAGAGTAAGTAATAACAACATGAAGATCGATAATAAAGAGATTAAATAGCAATGGTCCCAGGTGAGTCCTCTGGGGAACACCAGAGGTAACAAAAATAGATTTGAAATACAGAAGATTTAAAAATCACTTTTTGTTTTCGGCAATATAAGTACTCTGAAAGCCACGACAAGAGTTTCGCTGGAAATCCAATTACATTTAATTCATGAAGCGGTTGGCAAAAATCCTCAACTGAACTTCACGAGGGTGCCAGTTGGGCAATGGGCATCGTGCTGCCTCGAAACAAACAAGTGGTTCTCGGTGCGCTATGCCTTGCGGTGGGATAGGGCGGCGTCTGGCCAAAACGAACCAACCAAACCACTCAAAGGCTTCGGCACTGCGCTGTCTCGGGGGGGAAAGCTTAGGCAACAGGCACCGATGCCCAGCTAAGTTGCACTCTTTACCACTCAAAGGCCTAGGCACTAAGAGAGTAAGGAATTAACCAAAGATAAGGCATCGTGGCCAGGTATAGGTGGGCTCCAAACCACTCAAATGCTTCGGCAATGCGATGGCGGGGGACCGACCAATGCAACTAATGCCTTCCTGCCCCGAATCAAACAAGGGTACTGGGAATCCACTCACCTGTGGAGAGGAACTACAATGGCTAGCTAAGGTGAGCTTTATACCACTCCAAAGCTTCGGCATTGCGAGGGTGTGGAGCAAACCATTGTTCGAGGTCCTTGGCAGTAGGGTTAAAATGCTATGGGTAGACTCCCCAGAATCAAATAAAATACATGGAGATGACGGACGGTCAAACACGGCTTGGGATGTCAACCCAAACGTCGGTGGGAAAGAAGGCTACTACCGGCGGGCACGTGGGGGAGAAATCCTCTCTGCGTGTCGCCAGCAATCCACCCTCCGTACTGGTTGGAGCAGGCCAGGACGGTTGTACAGATACTGCCACACAACCCCACAAACCCAAAATGGGGCGCGATACCGCAGTCCATGGAGACTCGGATTGCGAATCCAATTTAGGGTCAGCGACAGAGGCTGAGGACACATGCCTTCCGGACCCAAATGGTTCCAGTACCCCGTGTCGGGCTAAATAGGTCAAAGAATGGCATGCGAGTTAAAGCCCAATATAAGGCCGCCCTTAAGATCAGGGCTCGGCTCACAGAATGCGAGCGAAATCTCACAATTGATGAGGTCCGCCAGCTGGAGTGGGCCGACCAAAAGTTAAAGGAGGGTAGGTCTCATTAGGTGACGAGTCAGAACATGGCGTCGAAGGACGTCAGCTTTGCCAATAAGGTGGAGGAGAGCTTGGCCGTAAAACGCCAGAGCTCCGCTGAAACCGCCAAAGCAGAGGTGCCAGCCAGCAAGCGGACCTGCAAAAAGCAAATGTCGCGGGCAAAGCCGACGGCCAGTGATGTGGCGAGGCGACATTTAGTCGTCGCGCTCATCGACCGCAGCGACCCAAACGGCAAGATGAAGCCCGAGCAGTGGAAGAAGGTGGAGGCGCTACTGTTCGACGCGCTTTTGAGACATATGGGCGAGGCAGACTCGCTTCCCATCTCATTTGATGGAGCGGGCTGGCTCTTTCACGTCAAAGTTTTGAGCTGCAAGGATGACCACACCTGGACGCTTCGTGGGTTGGTGCCAAGCTGGAGGGAGTGGACAGAATTTGTATTCCGTCCGTACCGAAGGCAAAAGTACTCTTACCGCGGGTCGTACCAGCAGGCCTGGCGCTGCAGCTATTGAAGTGGTAGAACCCGGACGTGCCAACAGCTGATTGGAAGGTAATCAATGTTGCGAATCCCGATAACAAGGGTCAGCAAATGGTGATCCAGATCAGCAAGGAGGCACACGATCTTCTGTTCGGACGATTCGGGAAGATGGCGTGGGGCGTGGGTAGTGTCTACCTGCGACTCAAAAAGCGCCACTCCAATGACAAAAACACGAATACATTGAAGGCGGGCGAGGTGGAGAGCGACCTGGCAGAGGTCACCCTTGCCACAAAAAGCCTAGCCGACGATGATGGAGACACTACCGTTGAAGAAGTCGCACCCGTGAAGGATACCACAGCCAAAAATTGAGCTGACGATCATCCAGGTCAACCTGCAGAACAGCAAGTTGGCTTCGGCGGAGCTTCTGCTAACCCTGGAGACAGAGCTCGCCGACGTCGCCTTAGTCCAGGAGCTTTGGATAGCGTCGGGGAACAAGGTTTCTGGGCTAAAACATCCAGAATATCACATATTCTACCCGACAACAGTGAGTAGAGCAAGGACCGTGATCCTAGTAAGGAAAAGTATCTATACTTACTTATTGTTTAATTACAGTACTGACGATGAGCCAATAATAATGGCATCCTGCTATATGGCGCATGACATCGATGCGCCCCCTGAAGAGCTCACCCGACTGGTGACGGAGGCTGAGCCCAAAAAGCAGCCCCTCATCATAGGAGCAGACGCCATCCACAGTATGGGGAAGCGGGGACGGCTGTCAACGTGCACATTCTGTCCAGCTAAGCTAACTGTAACTATAACGGTGCTAATACGAAAGTCGAAAGAATGCAAGAACAGCAAATACAAAAACACTTTGTTGACAGTGAAATTTTGTTAGACCTATTTTGTTTTTGCTATCACTTTTTGTTTTTCTACTTGCTGACTTGCCCGTTATTGCTTTCTAGATCAAAATGCCCAAACGTAAATGCACGTTCAACAGCGAATTGAAAAGTAAATATCCTATGTTGAAAGGAGGAAAATATGACTGGGAAGTACAGTGCACGATTTGTTCTACAAATATTTCTATTGCTAATAAAGGTATTTCCGATATTAAAGAGCACCTTAACACACAAAAAAACAAAGCTAATTCGAAAAGCCAAGCAAGTAGTTCAAACATCCAGGCATTCTTTGAAAAAAGTAGACCTAGCTCAGAAGAAAATCTTATTCGAACAGATGAAGGCGCAATGGCTTACCACACAGTCAATCACCACATGTCATTCAATTCTTTGGACTGTACTAATTTCCTTAACCAAGTAATGTTTTCGGAGTCAAATACGGCAAAAAACATGACATGTAATCGCACGAAAGCTACTGCTATTGTAAATAACGTGTTATGCCCTTTAACGATTGCCGAACTCAAAAGAGATCTAATAGATGTTGGTTTTGTAGGTGTATCCACCGATGCTAGTAATCACGGCAGTACTAAATTGTTTCCCATTATCATTCAGTATTTTGATAAACAAAAAAATGGCATCACATCGAAGCTCCTTGAAATCGAGTCTGTTGAAAATGAAACATCTAACACAATTGTTGAAATTATTATGAAACAACTTCGAGAGCATGATCTTCTATCGAAGTGTATAGCATTTTCTGGCGACAATTGCAACACAAACTTCGGCGGGAGCACTAGATCAGGGAAAAATAATGTCTTCTATAAACTGAAAAGTAAATTTAATCCAAATATTGTCGGCATCGGATGTTCTGCCCATATCCTTCATAATGCTGTGCACCATGGATGTGACCTACTTCCTATTGACGTTGAGACGATGATATTGAAAATATTCAACTTTTTCTCAATTTATACAGTTCGCACAGAAGATGTCAAGGACTTTTGTGCACACGATGGCTAAGTCTTTTTCCCGCAATCGAGAGGTTTTTCAAAATGTACGAGGCCTTAAAAAGTTACTTTGAAAGCTTGGAGAGACCACCCGTTTTGATCAAAAAGTTTTTTGAAGACCCACTATCAGAGGCATATATGATTCTCATTCATTCACTGATGAACGTTTTCCATGGAAAAAAGTTGGAAAAAGTGATAACTCCATTATCGAAACCAGCAACATATTGGCGTCTCTGAATAAAACGTTTGAAGACAGAATAAAACAAAACTTTGTACCTCTCAAGGCCCAAAATATTTTGAACAAACAAGAGGAAAGCACAAAAAACGAGTTTATAAAAATTTGTTCAGATTTTTACAGATAAATGAAATTCTATAAAGAGAAGTGGGAAAATCCAATGATGGACTTTGACAAATTCAACTGGATGATGTTGTCAAACATTACTGAAAGCACTCCATGGGCTAATGTAGAAAAAGCAGTTATATTTCTCAAGGAAATTAACATCGAAATAGATGACACGAAGCTGATAGACGAATGGGCAAACTTAAAGGCTTATAGCAAGAACCTTACTAACGGCGATAAGCTTTTAAGCGCGAACCAGTTGTGGTGAATTTTTTTAAAACACCTTATGCTCATTTATATTCTGAGCTGCCTAAAATCGCACAATATTATTTTTGCATACCAGCTCACAATGCAAATGTGAAGAGAGTCTTTTCGCTAGTCACGCAGCAATGGACGAAAGAAAGAAACTCGCTAAACATACACACAGTTTCTTCTCTGATCAAAATCAAACATAATTTCAAGAACCTGAGTTGTGCCGAAGCTGGTAGCTTGCTAACAGATAGAACAAAGCCAACTAAAAGCTGAAGACGGCCGATGGATGGAAAGCAGTGAAGATGCGGCGAATGTGCTCCTAGTGGCGCATTTCCCTAACTGCACTGAAGTCAACACAAACACACAAAGGCGACGGATAATGTGGGCTGTAGACTCCTTTGAGAGCTACAATTCACTGGGTCCTGACGGTATATTCCCAGCCGTGCTGCAGAAGGTCAAACACATGATCACTCCATGGCTGAGGAAAATATTTAAGGGATGCCTGAGTTATGGCTATGTGCCGGTGGCCTGGAGGACGGCACGTGTAATTTTCCTGCCCAAAGCGGGAAAATGCATCCACGTGCTGCCTAAAGACTACAGACCCATCAGCTTGACTTCATTCATGCTAAAAACGCCAGAAATACTGACAGATCTCCACATCACTGAGAACACAGAAATTACCCTAGAACAAAACCAACACGCATACACGAAGGGCAAGTCGGTGGAAACAGCGCTACATTCTCTACTACACTACACCAAAAACAATTCGCCCTAGGCGCATTTCTGGATATCTCATGCGCATTTAACAATGTGTCAACGGAAGCAAATATGCACAGCCTAAGAGCTGTGACCCCAACAGAAGCCGTAAACTCCTGGGTCCAGAACCTACTAGGAAGCAGGAGAATACTAGCGGAATAGGGAACCACAACCGCAATAAGGGAAGCAAAATGTGGCACCCCCCAAGGAGGAGTGCTTTCACTCCAGCTGTGAAACTTGGTACTAAACGACCTACTACGGAAATACAAACGAAAAGCACCAAAGATAACCGCCTATGCAGATGACATAAGCATAATTATCACGGGCAGGTGTCAACGACTATCAATTCAGTCATGGACCACACACTCAAAGAGATACTAGCTTGGGCAATGGGAGCCGGTTTAAGTACAAGATACAAGGTACCTCGCTGGACTCCACCAAAAATAAACAATAAGACGCTGATACCAAAAGGAAGTATCAAGTACCTAGGGATAGTCTAGGATAGCAAGATTGGATTCTAAGCGCTGAGGACGACACCAACAAAATCACTACAGACCGTCATGAACGACTACCCCGTGGACATACAGGCACGCCTTACAGCAAAAAAGACTGCACAACGTCTTTGCGAGATAGGCAAGATGACGGTACACAACTACGGGCATAGTACTATTGGAAGGGAGACCATAGTCGAAACAGACTATATGACCCCAAGAAACAATTTAAGCTTCTCGCCCACGCTCCTAGGAGAAGAAGACTGGCGCTCAGGAGCGGAGCAGGCTGCCATTAACATCTATACAGATGGCTCAAAAATGAGGGAGGGGGTCGGAGCAGCAGTGTAGTGCGCCGAACCACCCATGAGCCTATCTTACAAACTCTCGGACCACTGCAGTATACTCCAAGCGGAGATATTCGCAAAAAGGAAAGCAGCAGAAGCAGTCCTAAAAACAAACACAACACATGAAAAACTAAACATATTCGTGGACGGTCAGGCGGCTATTAAAGCCCTGCAGGCCCACTGTACTTATCACTTCTAAAAATATGCGCATCTACTGGACTTCAAGCCTTCGGAACTTCGAAGGAAATGAGCTGGCAGACACAGCGAGGCGCAATAAGACTCAACAGTCACACTGCGGAAGTCCCAATTCCCCTATATGGAACAAAAGGCACGGGATACAGAAGCAATGAGGTGGACGAACACCCCTAATTGCAAAATCTTTAAAATAATGTGCAAAACATACGACGAAACACTGATGCAATGTATGCTAAAACTAAAAAGGCATGACTGCCGAAGGCTTTTAGGTCTATCGATAGGCCACTGCCTAGTCGCAGTACACGCGAAAAGATTAGGCATAACAGACAACGAATGCAGGAAATGCAAGAATCCAGGTGTCAAGGAAACGCTAGAGCACCTCCTATGCATTTGCCCCGCACTGGCAGCACAACGACTTCACCACTTCCGGGTTCCCTTTCTAGCTTCACTCGAAGAAGCCAGCAAGCAGGCACCAAAAATGCTTTTGCACGAAGCACACACACTCCACAGGACCTCACACTGAGATAGTCCCAACCATCTCCAACCACCGACTCCACTAAGGACCCTTTGCGGTCTATGTGTGACACTCCCCTGGGAGGGTCAGTCGGTCTAACCTAACCTAACCTAATTTATGAAGCAACAAATAATTACTAACAGAATCAAATTCCTTACTAAAATCTGTATAAACGACGCACAGTGTTGCTTTTTCTGATTTTGCGTTGCAAAAATCAAAAAAATGTTTGCCCTTACAAAATATTGAACGAACCTATTTTATAGGAAATTCTTAAACGATTTCAAATTTGATATCTATAATACAACCAGATTTTTTTCAAGAAGATAAAGTCCTTCAAAGATGACTGATTTTCAGTGTTAAAAAATTACTATTTAAGGTGATTTGGTCGGCTTTGAGATAAAATATCTCAAAAACTAAGAAATGGATCGTCATTATTTTTAATTCTATCAATAAAAAAAAATAAAAATTAATCACCAAATTGTACTGTTTTTATTTTGTTATTCCTAAATCGAATGCAAAAAAAATATCTGCACGCCGTTCTAGGTTTTTTATGACCTGTAGTTTGTAGGCAATATTTGACAAAAAATTACAAAAAAAAAAAAAAATACAGAAAAATAATTTTATTTTTTATTGTTTGTAACATTAGTTTCTAAATTTTAAAAGCCTTTCAAACAAAACATATAAAATCAAAAGTTTGAAAACAATTTTTTTTTCGTCTCAAAAATTTGATTTTCCCACAAATTTCAATTTTGCTTACTCATAAATGGCACAATTGCAGAACTTTTTTCAAACATTCATTTTATAGGTTAATTAATTATCTATCATATGCTTTTCAAATTCATCGATTATCTCATTTGGTTCAAGAGTTTTTTTTTGCAACGAAAAATAAGAAAAAGCGGCACTATGCGACGTCAGTTTGCATTTTGGTCTGAAACCCTTTGATCACAAGTGAGGTTAACTTAAGAAGTTTGGTGGTAGTAGATCTTCGCCAAACAAAACTGTGTTGGTAAGGGGATAAAATTGCACTACAAAAGTGCTGCAATTGAGAGCATAACATTTTTTCAAAAACTTTCGGAATGGCAGACAACTTGGATAAACCCCTATAGTTTTTAACGTTAGACTTAGAAGAAACACAGCTGAGTCAATAGACAAGTTAAATAATTATGTAAAGGTTTACACAGTGAATCCGCACAGTATCTAAGTATGCAACCTGGCACTCCATCTTGACCAGGCAAGAAATGTGGGCACTTTATATCAAAAATGAAATATTTTAAATTGGCAATTTTACCTTAAAATTTTATTTTAAAAATCCACTATTTAAATTTAAAACAAGTATAAACGTTGCAGTCGGACGCAACCGACAGTGGTTTACTCGATACAAGTTATAAATCCAATAAAAGAGACTGAATTGCAATGGGGTGCGGATACCTCAAATATTATCTGGCATCCAAATTTTTGCTGCAGATCTTTGTAAGATATCAATTGCTATCCTCCTACGAAATTTGGTGGCTCTAGCTCTATGTTTTTAATTTGTGGAAGAGAGGGGCTGGGGGTGGTATGAGAGGGCGTGGCATCCAAATTTTTTGTTTGGTGTCATGGTTTTTCTTCTACCAAATTTGGTGACTCTAGCTCAAAGTAAGTGAATATGGAGGATGTTGGTGTGGTGTGGCTGTTAAACGGGAAAGGCGTAGCTCCAAAAATTTGATGCAGCTTTTTTTGGGCCGTTACCAGTTATCTTTCTATTAAGTTTGGTGACTCTAACTAAAACACTTTGGAAGATACACGCATTATCGTTTTTAGCGAAGCGTTGGGCCGGTTTTCGAGCTGCACATTTGCAAAGTCGGACAGACACCATGACGGACATTGTACAAACCCAACATACTCTCTACCTTCGGTATCGAGTATAAAAACGTGTCGCAAGCGAAATCTTTTTACTTCTAATTTATTGAATGAGGAACACTTGTAAATTTTTAAGGACATGAAAAACATGCGCCTTTTTATTGTGTTGCTGATTTTTATCTGCAATGATAGATGCCACGCGCGCAATGCGACGTCTGTGACAAAGAGAGCGACAACAATTCACAATCAATGGAGTTTAAAGTTACAATTCAAACGCTTGCTTCGGTTGAGGGGCGTGCGACATCATCGTTTATGTTTTTGTTGTTGTTTCTGCTATTTTAGCGTGCGATAAGCTGAGCCAATTTAACAGCAAAAATACCATTAAAATTCGGCATAAACAGACTAGCAGGCTAAAAGGAAGGAATAAGGCAGTAGATGGAAACAAAAAATATGTAGCCTAAATCCAGACAACGTTGGTAAACAGTCAAAAAAAAAATATTGCACCCACTCGGCGCGAAATGTGTCTTGTCACGCATATGCTAATATTTCCATAACAGCAACGAATATATACAACCACGGAGAGAAAACTGGAGGCGACACATATATGTACGTATGTGAGCATAATAGCTTTCGATTATCGAAAATGTGCTTTAACCCTCATCCTGTACTTTGGACAAATTTTGCCCAAACGCGTTTTTGCTGTACGTTTCTGGCGTATATTAAGCGAAAATTAAGAAATTTCATTAGAATTATTTTATTAGGCATATTCAGCAATGTTGTAAAAGTTAATATTGTGGCTCAATACAATATTCCAGTGTTTCCGCAAGCAACATTTAGGCCAATGTTCATCAAGTCTCTTACAATTATACTAATAAACTGAAGACAAACCCACATTTTTTTCTCGTTTGAAAAAACAACAAAACAAAAAGACTTAGTGGCCCAACAAAAAAAAAAAAAAATCAAAGATTGCTGATTGCGATAGATTGTGCCTATGGCGTTGATGATGACTAATTTAGACTGAGTGTTTTGCTTTTTAAAGTCAAAATAGATGTTCATAGTAAGTTTACTCAAGAAAATAAAAAACAATGAGCAAAACGGTATGTTCAAAATATGCTTAAACTTTTCCGCAAAGTGCATATATAAATAATTTTTAATAAGTCGGTGGCGCTTACTCATGTCCTTACCAAATAAAAGAGCTGCTGAGCGAATCAGACAGTGAGGTTGAAGGGCGTATCCCTGACCATGAAAGCTCTCTTGAAGATTTTTAAATCTCATCAGATGAAGGATCAGTCACATGTATTTCCATATCCGAGGGAAAAAGCATTTACTCCGATCAACAACAATTTTCTGTTTCAGCGCAAAGCCCATCTCTTGGTTCTATTTCTAAGGACAAAGCAAAAATTTGGTACGAAAAATGTGGCAACTCATTAGGTGATAGAAACACGCAAGAAAGCATAATTACTACTACTCCAGGACCAACTCAAAATGCCATTGCACGTGTTAATGATATAAAATCTACATTTGAGTTGTTTATGACAAAGGAGACGCAAATTATTATTATTAGGATGACATATATTGAAGGAATTTACCGCATTTCAAAAATTTTGCACTTTGTGCAATTTGGGCTTACCGAGCGATAAATTTAACTGAGGTCTGAGTGCCGGCCAACAATAATGATAGGTTTTAGAGCCGATATAAATATCTCTAAAACCATCGATAGGCAAACAGCTGACTCAAGCCGACACTTGCATTGTATTTATTTTTTTATTATCCAAAATATTTTGATTTGATTAAACAAGAACATCAACTACATGCTCCTCAGCAACCAAAACGTTTTTCCCACGTTGTCGCTTATATTTTTCAGCCGGGCTCAATAAAGTTAATGTTTTAAGGCTTTGTTACGAATACACAATATTCGTAATACCATTCCAAACAGCTGAATTTCTTGTAAGGTTGGAAGCACCATAAATGCGATAGTATCTGAACGAATATTTATTTATTTATTGTCAGCTATAAGCAGCTGACAATAAAATAAAAATTAATTTAAAATAAATGAAAGTTATATTAAAAATTAAATGTAAATCTGATATTAAGTTAAGTTTGAAAAAATTAAAAAGTTAACGTTTAAGCTTTGGGAAATTCAATAAGAAAATTAGTGGCCGAACATTTGTTGCATGGATTGGAAAAACCCAGAAAAACCCAATCAGACCAGCGGTAGATTCGTGATTAGTGGTTACGGTTCACAAGGGAATGAAGATTAATTAAAAGAAGTCTACTTGAATTCGGGGGTAGGACTATACCAGGAACCCAGATAAAACTTCTTAGCGCAAACAGAAGAAATTTCTTCTGCACAGATTCAATTTTATCATGCGGGTGCACGTGCATACAACATGTACCAACAGCTTTTTACCGTTCTTGCTGTCCACGGACCCGCCGCATCTCCTTTAACCGACGGGCCGCTGAACGCAAAGGGAAACAGAACAAAACAACAACGTCAACAAGATTTTATACTTATAGAGGGTTCAAACAGCGATTTCCCAACTAACTTACCAGCTCTGGAATCTGGGGGGGCTGCCGTTTGTTGCTTCGACGTCATTCGGCTTGCTGGCTGCGCTACGATATGAGCTGCCGTAGCACAGCCAACCCAGCCATACTGTGTGTGTGAGCGCGATCGCTGCGCGCAGTAACTTCTGAAATCGTCAGCAATCGCGCTCACACACACAGTATGGCTGGGTTTTCTGTTCTACGGCAGTTTATGTTGTAGCGAAACCAGCAAGCCGAATGACATCGAATTCGCCCACAATTCACGAATCAACAAACGGCAGTTCCCCGAGAGATTAAAATCGCCAGATTAAAGAGCTGGTAAGTTAGTTGGGAAATCGCTGTTTGAACCCTCTATAAGTATAAAATCTTGTTGCTGCTAGCTCTGCTAGAGCTGCCCACCCTGCATTTATATAAAGTATATGCATTTCGGCAGAACATTACTATGGGGGTGTTCACTAGTCGTTAAAAATTGTAAAGCGTTATTTTATCTTATGTTCGTTACCTAAGTAGCTAGAGGCACGCTGTACCTTATAAACACATAAAAAGAGTTAATTAAAATACTTTAATTGTTTAAGGTGCCCACAGCTTTTTTTTGACAAAAATACCGGAATATGCTCGATACCAAGTATTTTTACTCGATTCTTTTTTTGCAATTACTTCAGTTTTTTTAAGACATACCAAGGGGTATCATAAACTTCGCATAGTGGCGCTTTTTCTGATGTTGCGTTGCAAAAATCAAAAAAAAATTTTGCCCTTACAAAATATGGAATGAACCTTTTTTAAAGGAAATTATCCAACGATTTCAAATTGTATATCTATAATACAACCAGATTTGTTTTTGAAGATAGCCCTCCAAAGCCCTCAATCAAAACATAATAAGTCAAATGTTTTAAATGTAAAGTATTAATGTTATTGTATTTATGTTAAACCTGCCTATTTTATGTTAGTGTATCGATATATTGTACCGATGTTACTTTTAAGTGTTAAGTGTGGTTTGGCCACACTCAACTGATCTCGCTCTCTTTTCCGGTTCCCCTGATGTCAAGCGCACGCAATTGTGTGAAACCAATGGGCCTGAATAAGGATGAAATGATGAAACTGCTGAAGGCACACAATGTGGAAGTGCCGCCGCTGTCAACGATAATACAAATACGCAAACTAGTGTCAGAATTGTCAAAGTCTGCTGCCGACTCGCTGCCTGCCGTCCCAGCGTCAACTCTGCTGTCATATGCTCCTGCTGCCGACTCGCTGCCTGCCGTTCCAGCGCCAACTCTGCTGTCATATGCTCCTGCTGCCGACTCACTGCCTGCCGTTCCAGCGTCAACTCTGCCGTCATATGCTCCTGCTGCCGCCTCGCTGCCTGCCGTTTCAGCGTCAACCTTGCCGTCATATGCTCCTGCTGCCGCCGCGCTTTCTGCCGTTTCAGCGTCAACCTTGCCGTAATATGCTCCTGCTGCTGCCTCAATGTCTGCCGTTCCAGCGTCAACTCTGCCGTCATACGCTCCTGCTGCCGCCTCGCTGTCTGCCGTTCCGGAGTCTGCTGTTCTGGCGATCACCCGCTTCGCGTATCTTTGAACCTGGATGAGCATTTAGCTAACTTAAGTAAACAGAAGGAAGTCTTGGAATTGCAAAATCAAATTGCGAGTTTGCAACAGCAGATCGATGTGTCTCCTGGCGTACCCAGTCAGCGGGTAACAGACATTAGTGTGATCGAGTCCATGGTCCCGCGGTTTTCGGCAGACAACGCTTACGCTGTAAACAAATGGATCAGCGGCTTGGAGGACGCCTGTGAAATACTCCAACTGGATGACCGCCTGCGACTGGTTGTATGTCGTCGGTTATTAGAAGGAACTGCAGCAGTCCTCATGCGCACATTAACGGTGCGTATGTATGAACAGATGAAAAGAGTTTTAATACTCGAGTTTGGAAGGCCCAGGAGCACCGAGGAAGTTTATGCGGCGCTTCGAAATCGACGCATGAAGCCTGGAGAGGGATATCTGAGATACGCCATTGAGATGCAGGAGATCGCAATGAATGGCTCGATTCCAGAATCCGAATTGGTTGACCTAATAATCGACGGGCTTATGGACAACTCTCCGGCAGTGGGTATGCTCTACGCATCCCGTACCATCGGTGATCTTTAGACGCTGCTGGGGCGGTATGAGAGACGGTGCATCCAATCCAGCGCCAACAGACAAGTAAATGCGGTAACCCAGCCTCTACCTCGACCGCCTGCCGTCCAGAGTGTCCCCCTGCCGTACACAACTGCCGCCCCTGTGAGGTACAATTGCTCTCAATTCGGGCATTACAAGTCGCAGTGCAAGAAGCCGATCAGAGCAGTCAACTCGTGTTTTAAGTGTGGGAAGACGGGCCACATCTACAAAAACTGCCCGAATAAGGTGATGAACGCCATCGCTTCCAATTCTGCCGCTGCTGACGTTTGTTGATAAAATTGAAAATCTACAGATGGTGAGTGTTGCCTTTGTGTCAAATCAAGTGAAAAGCAGTGAGTTTACAAAGATTTTTTCTCTCCTTGACTCGGGTAGTCCTAAAAGTTTTATTCGACAATCCGAGGTGCCTTCCGTATTTAAATTCAAACAAACACCGTTGAACTGCCGTGGTTTAGGAAACCGTCAACTGGTGTCGGTGGGAAAAGTCCCATGTGCAATCCGCCTGCTTAATCAAACAGTATTACATACATGTGATGTACTTAACAGTGGCACAGATCTGCCAATGATTTTGGGCAGAGACTTCTTTATATTTAAGAAATGAATATTAAGCTTTGTAAATTAAAAATGAAATACTCATGAAGTCAATTGTTAACGTTTAATAAACCGCAAGTAAATTGTAACATTAAACTCACTGCTGTCCTTAATTCACTTGATTTTTGTAGAACAGATGTCAAACGCACAGTAATCCCAAAAGAGCCAACACGGTCGCTTAATGAAAATGAGTCTATGCCTGCCGAATCACAATCGTGTACCATTAAAATAAATAATTCCGTCATGTCTGAACATTCGCTGAGTGATGCCCTAGCGGCTATTAATGCAATTGAGTTACCTGTTGTTAATGAGGATGAGTTTAATATAGAGTCTACCCTGCCGTCAGAACAAGCTGCAAAGCTGCAGTCTGTTATTTCCGCCTCTTATGTTGATGTCCCTTCAGAACTGATTAAACCTACCAGTTACGAGATGAAAATCGAATTGACAAGTCAGATCCCCATTTTCTGGCGTCCCCGCCGACTATCCCATCACGAGCGCAACGAAGTGCGCCAGATATGAGATGACTTATTTGATGCCGGCATTATCCGTCATAGTAGTTCCCCTTACGCTTCCGCTATAGTGGCCGTGCCCGACGGACAATTTGAGTACGTTCGCATACCTTTTGGACTATGCAATGGTCCCCCAGTTTTCGCTAGATTTGTGTACTTTGTGCTGAAGGACTTAATCAACAGAGGTCAACTAGTGATTTTAATGGACGACATCTTAATTGCGTCGAGTGATTTTGAAACCCATCTGCAAGTGCTGAAGGAGACACTTTATACCTTACGAGTGAATGGGCTACAACTTAAATTGTCAAAGTGTCGTTTTGCGCACAAAGAGTTAGAGTATTTGGGGTATTTAGCGAACTCTTCCGGTATCACCAGGAAACCAGCTCATCTTCAAGCCATAGAGAGTCTGCCAGAACCTCGGGATAGGAACAAATTGGAACGCTGTCTGGGTCTCTTTTCTTACTTCCGCCGTTTTGTACCCAACTTTGCCAAAATCGCTTATCCGATGTCGCGTCTGCTGAAAAAAGATGCCCCTTATGTTTTTACCGATGAGTGTCTTAAGTCCTTCCAAACACTGCAGTCAAAACTGATCGAGTCACCTGTGCTGTCTATTTACAGCCCGAAGTCAGAAAATAAACTACATTGTGATGCTAGTTCAGCCGGTTTCGAAGCAATGCTCCTGCAAAAACAAACTGATGATAAATTTCACCCGGTGTGTTACTTTCGAAAAACCGCTTCCGCCCCTGAATCCAAATTACATAGTTATGAACTAGAGACGCTGGCCATTGTATATGCCTTAAAGCGTTTTGAGACATACCTGAAGTTCATATGACTTCCATATGACGGTGTGCTGGAGTCATCAAAATTAAAATTGTGGCTTTCTCCTGATGAAAAGTGTGCTTTTGACGTCTGACCGCAGGCAATACCCACCGTCTGGTAGGGCCCTGAGCCTTTTACGTGGAATCGAGGTCGATTCCGTTGTCAGGACGGTCGAGTTGTAAAGTATTTATGTTATTGTATTTATGTTAAACTTGCCTATTTTATGTTAGTGTATCGATATATTGTAAAATAGTATTTAAGTACCGATGTTACTTTAAAGTGTTAAGTTTTTAAGTGTTAAGTGTGGTTTGGGCACACTTAACTGATCTCGCTCTCTTTTTCGGTTCCCCTGATGTCAAGCGCACGCAATTGTGTGAAACCAAGAAAAGAAACATTAATTATAAAGTTAATCGTTAATCGTTTTACGAATAAATAGAGAGTTTAAATAAAAAATTACATTTTTTTCGTCTCAAACAATTGATTTTTCCACAAATTTAAGCTTTGCTTACTCATAAATAGGCACGAAAAAATCGTTGAACTTTTTAACTTTCATTTTATAGGTTAATTAATTAACTACCATATGCGTTTTAAATTGATCAATTATCTCTTTTGGTTCAAAAGCTATGAGTTTTGCAACGAGAAATCAGAAAAAGCGCTACTGTGCGTCGTAAACTTTTTCTCCTGTATTTTGTTGTTTGTTTTTTTTAACACTATTGAGTTTGCAATTTTAATTTTTACAATTTTAAATGGACTAGTGAACACCCCCTATTTGTTGAAGTACCATCGTATAATACGTGGAAAAATAATGCATTTGCAAGAGCAAGATCAAGTTTTTACGCTAGGTGGTCAATCTTTAAATAATGATGGTCTACCACAACCAAATAGAGACAAATCACTCAACATTTAACGAGAACCGCTCCGAGAAACAAGCTATGATATCATTACCTTAGCGAAAGAGTTGGCTAGCTTCGTACCAATGCTGACGTCTGAGCAATTCAATGTTTATGATCAATATATGAAAAGCGTTAATAATAATGAAGGCAAAGTCTTCTTTTTAAATGCTCCTGGTGGTACCGGCAAAAATTTTTTATCAAATTTACTACTTACTGCTGCAATTCGAAAAGAACGATACTTAGCATTATCCGTCCCTTCCTCCGGAATAGCAGCTACGTTATTAAATGGTGGTAAAACGGCACACTCTACATTTAACTTGCCCATGAATATAAATCAAACTGAAACACTTCTTTGGCGCAAGTATTGAAAGAATGTAAGTTAATTGTTTGGCACGAAAGCACAATGGCTCATAAAAGTAGTTTTGAAGCGTAAAATAGAAAACTTAAAGACATCAAAGAAAACAAATTCCTCATGGGTAAAACTACAGTCCGGTTGGCAGAAGATTTTCGTCAAACACTTCCAGTGATACCAAGAGGTACACGAGCTGACGAAATCCATGCCAGCATTAAATCTTTTAGTATATAGTCACATGTAATAATAGTGCTTTTTCTTAGGAAAAATATGAGGGTACACATGTTAGAGGAGATGCATCACAGCAAGAGTTTGCAAACACATTGCTCAAAACTGGCAACAGTGATTTTCCATCAATGGATGATTAAATAATTATTATAGAAGCAACAATTTTTACAGGCGGTGCTCGGGAAGAATGTGTTTTCATACCAAGGATTCCATTGATTCCATCGGATTACCCATCAGAATTTAAAAGATTTCAGTTCCCATTTAAGGTATTTTTGCGATCACGATAAATATAACGCAGTATCAGACCTTAAAAGAAGCTGGCATTGATATAAGAGAAAGCTGCTCCCATCTACAACTTTATGTTGCTTGGTCAAGTAAGCTGTCATAAAAATGTTAAAAATACTTGCTCCACGAGGAACCACGTAGCGTGGTGTACAAAAACAAAATAATTCTAACCCAAGTCGAACAAAGGGGCTGGCGAGCGAAGAAAGCTAGGGGGAACCCCCTAGTAAATTCATAAAGATTGTTTCTAATTTCCTACATTTCTAGCTTAAGCAAGAATGACGTGCTGCAACGGAATACTTGAGCTTAATCAATTACGACCTTAGGCTTAGGCTAAGCTTAGGCTGTCATAAATATCATAAGTCAGAAATTTATAATCCCAAAATTCAAGACAAAACGTCATTATTCTGAGTTAAATTAAATTTTACTTTGATTTTGCAGGTTTTTAAATCAATTAGGTTTATTTGTTTTTGTGTATAAATATTACATTCCTTTATTATGAAACTAACGTTAGCGAACCTGAAACTCCCGTTCACTTAGCTGATGCCTTAGCTAGTGCGGGGTTGCCAAACATATTCCTTAAGCAGTAAGTTATATTGTAAAATTAAAAATGTGTTAGTTGCTTTTCGTTCGTTCGTTTTTTTCTTCAATCGCAACGAACAGCAACGAATCCGACAATGTTATTCGTTTTTCATGCTTTGTAATATTTTGGCTGGCCACACACCGGAGCCGAAAAAACGCTTTTGTTTGGTCTTTATCAGTCTGACAAAAAAAAATTTTTATTGGTATCGCACACCATAGCCAACATCTTACGACAAACATTTTGTTTTTATTTTTTTGTCGGATTCGGTGTGCGATACAATCAAACACAATTTTAGTACTGCTCAAAATGTCAAGTAGTTCAGACGAAGAAATTATTCCAGCGCTGTATCAATACATAAACTTTTGTGAAGGTCACGAATCGAATAAAATGTATTGGGTACATACATACGTACTGCAGAATTGTCGACCAGCAGGCCAAGCAAGAAATGTAACGGACGCACATGACAAATTTTAACCTTTTTTGGTTGCAGCTAGCCAGCCGCTTGTCGTAAAATTAACTGGCCCATGGTGGAATAACATAAGGTGGTCCCGTCGGCAGCCGAAGTTTTACGAAGTATCCACTTATTTCAGTGCACGTTTGCTTGTTGAAGAGAAAGATTGTGTGCGGACGATTTTTTTTCTTGTTCATTAACCCTTAAGCGAACACTTATTAATATGAAATATTGCAAATTTTTCTGTAAAGTATATATTTTAAAATTAAGTACCTAAACCACAACATTTCCATTAAGAATCAAAAACAGCGTTTGATTGGTAATTCAAAACTATTAAAATTTAAACTTTAAAAAAATTTCTCGTCTTTTATTATAAATGCCATATTCAAACCCTACGGACATGCTAAGGGTTAATCAACAATCACATTGCCGCCTCACTCACACTCAATACGACACTCATATACTTTGTTCATTTCAGTCGCACATATTGCAAGCATACAATAAGTGGATGGCTGCATGGTGAAACCATGATACAATTATTATGGTAGTGTCATGCGAGCAACGCTCTCTTTTTTCTGGTACCAATCGACAGTCGCAAAGTGCTTGTCGTTGTGGTAAGACGTCCGTTCGGACGAATTTCGTTCTGTTTGTTATGTTTGTTCATGTGTTTTTTTAGTTTCGATTTTTACTTGTGCCGTTTACATTGCCCAACGAAGTAAAAAATTTTATTTTAAGATAAGAATACATTTTCGTATCAAAAACCTTAATACTAAATTAAAAATACAAAAACAAAAACAAAACATAATTATAAATAAAAAACTATTAAAAATACTACTTTAAAATAATAATAATAAATGTTTCTTATTTGAATATGAATATTTATTTTAATTTAAATGTCACAACAATGTATCGGCCGTATACATACAACCAAAACACTTTTTATACCTAACTCTGTCGCACTAACAAAACAACCCCTTAAAAGAGTCAAGAGAGTAAAATAAAGAGAGCAACTTGACTGTCTGCCTCGCACTCACATGTTCAAACCAGTTGGTACTTGGTTTCTCGCATGACACTACTATATTAATTGTATCATGGGTGAAACAATATAAAGGTGTTTTATTCCGAATTCCTCCTCTCTTTGGCCGTACTTAGACTTTGGCAGTATGCATTGACACTTTAAAGTGAGCAGTTGTGTTGCGGAAAATTCATTGATATAATATTAGAAAATGTCGAAACAGTATTGTTGTGTATTGCTCAACAATGCACAACATGTCCAATTAGATACAAAAATTAAAAAAAAATTTTTTAAATTACGACTTAAATTTAAAATTAAAAATTTAAATGTGAAAATAAGAATTAAAAAGCAGAAACAAAGGCAAATGGGCCACAAAAAATATTTAAAAATATTACTTTAGTTTTAGCTATATTGTTAAATAAAAAGTTATTTAAAACAATTAATTCCAAAGAATAAATTTGTTTTATGTGTTTCATTCTATTCATTTGCTGCAGCTAACAATAACACTAGCAAGAGCAGTGCGGTATATGAAGTCATAGCTGTCTCTTTCTTATTTCTCTCGTGCTCACTGCTCTCTTCGAAACCTAAGAACGCCACCACAGCGGAATAGATTCTATTCAATAAAACACCTTTATATTGTTTCACCATGGATGGCTGTTGCCGACGGGACCACCTTATGTTATTCCATCATGGACTGGCCGCTGAGTGCTGCAATTTTGTGATCGTTCTGTCGATCACTGGGTCGTAAAGCACCGTTATTTTCTCTACATCAGACAAGAGCCGTAGCAAATAGCAGTAGCATTTTCAAACGCTGGTTAATAAGCAATTGCAGGTTTCTTAGTTTGTAAATATATTTTTATTGTAGCCATACATATTTCCAACAGCATTCGACAAAATAAAAACATTTGTTGGGCTTTGTGTTATGCTCTTTTGTTTGTTTGATTCGGTGTGCGATACTCCATAAGCAAGCCTGTAATTTTCGTCACGAAAACATGTCAAAACATATTGTTACCTTTGGTGTGCGCGGTCCGTATGTAACTCCATATAATTTCGGCATTCGACAATGTTTTCTCAAAACATTTATAATGTTTTTATGTTTGTTGGCTCCGGTGTGCGGGCAGCCATAAAAACTAATGCATTTATGTAAGACGCGACAAACTAAAACATAGAAAAACGTTTTTTTCGGCTCCGGTGTGCGGCCAGCCTTACGTTTTCGTTTTGCATGCACTTCCCCATCCAAGGCGACGCATCCATGAACTTGTCCATATGGAATAGGCAGTTTAAACACAATGTAAAATAACAATTTTAATATTTTTTCTCGCTGCTGCATCTACATGGGCTGTTTTGGTTGTCACCTACGTTGGCTGTCGTGTGCTAGTCGTGAACGAAACACTGCCCCAACCAATATAACAAGTAGAAACGTTGCAGTCGGACGCAACCGACCGCGGTACACTCGATACCAGTAATTAAACCGATAAAAAGAGACCTGATTGCAATGGGGTGCGGATAGTAGTAGGGAACTGCCGGTTCTAACTCAGATAAAGATCTTATGATTTATGACCCTTTTTCCATTAGCATGAACCTTTTTTTTAATGATAGTGACCTTTTTAATAGGTAGCAAGATACGAACCAATTAGGGCCACCCACAAGTAGGTAAAGATACATGGTCAAGTACGTTAGTCAGCCTCCTTGTTATTTATAACACGATCGGTGCGAATCAATGTACAAAGGAGAAAGTGATAGAGACGTCAACTGGGTGCCTGTTTAATGTGCGTGCGAACATTTTTTAGCTAGCAAATATTAGATAGGAGTCAAGTGTGCGCCGGTTTGACGGCGCTGCTTTGCACTCCTGCAGGCAGATCATAAACAAGGGCAAGTAAAACAAGTAGAAACGTTGCAGTCGGCCGCACCTGACTGCGGTATACTCGATACCAGTAATAAAACAGATTAAAAGAGAGCTGATTGCAATGGTGTGTGAATACAGCAGGGGTGTAGGCTGCCTCAAAGATTGTCTGGTGCAGATGGGATGCCAAAAAGCTGTCTTCCTTCCAAATTTGGTGACTCTTGCTTTAACGCTTTGGAAAATACACGCATTCCCGTTCTTAGTGAAGCATTGGAGCGGTTTGGGTCAGCTTGGGCAGTATGGCTTGGCGTGGAATCCAAAGTTATTATGAATTTTTTTTTTGGGGCTATAATCATCTATTTTGGCACAAAATTTAGTGGCTCTAACTCAATAACTGTAAAAGATATAAGCATTTCTGTTTTTAAACTGCGGGGGGCTGGGGGCGGAATGGGTATGTGGGGCTCCAAAACTTTGATGCATTTTTTGGGGACTCGATACCAGTTATCAACCTACCAAATTTTGTTACTCTAGCTCAAACACTATGGAAGATACACGCACTACCGTTTTTAGCGACCCAACTCAATTTGGCGACCTTAGCTTAAGGTTAGTTGAATGTGGTGGAAGGGGGCCCGGGGCGGTTTGGGTGTCTTCATCACCAATATTGGCACCAAGTTTGGTGGATCTAGCTTTAAAGCTTTGGAAAATATAGGCATTTCTGTTTGTCAACTGAGTGTTGGTTAGCGAAGGGGGCTTGGCTCCATAACTATATTTCCATTAAACACTGTTGAAGATACACGAATTACCGTTTTTAGCGAAGCGTTGGGGTGGTTTGGGGCGGCTAGGGCAGTATGGATGGGCGTGGCATCCAAAGCTTTTATGCATTTTTTTGCGGGTTATAATCACCTATCTTGTCACAAATTTGGTGGCTCCAGCTCAAAAACTGTGGAAGATTTTAGCGTTTCTGTCATTAAACTGCGGGGGGATTTTGAATGCAATATTTTAGGGGTTGTTAGAAAGTATCTGCTCACCAATTTTGGTAGTTTACCTCCGGTATCAAGTATAAAAAGGCACTGGAGCGTGGATCATTGCTTCGGGACGCAGCATCAAAAAGTTTTCTGTGGATTATGCATTATCCCTGTTTATACCCAGAACCCATAAAATGGGTAAATCAGGGTATAATGGTTTTGTGCAAAAGTATGTAACAGGTAGAAGGATGCATCTCTGACCGCATAAAGTATATATATTCTTGATCAGCATCAATAGCCGAGTCGATATGGCCATGTCCGTCTGTTCGTACGTCTGTCCGTCTGTATGAACGCGTAGATCTCAGAGACTTCAAAAGCTAGAGACTTCAGGTTTGGAATAAAAGTTCTCCTATACCATGAGCGGAACAAGTTTGTTTCAAATTATCGATAACTACTCTGGTTTCCGATATATACATGGAATCGATTACAAAACAAGTAAGAAGGCTCTAGTCGGGATAGCCCGACCAGAAGATACCCTGAACCCAGTTGCAGTCCTTGCGTCCTAAAAGTATGCTTCAAATAATGACCACTTTAAACAAAACTCATAACTTACTTAACTTTACGATATCTCTGGTGTATCTTAACCGATTTGGACGAAATTTTGAGAAATATTTTATCGTTACCCATTACACTAACCCCCATTTTTACATTTTCCAAATTCGATATTTTTTGTTATCGATTCCATGTGTATATCGAAAACCATAGTTATCGATAATTTGAAGCAAACTTGTTCTGCTTATGATATAGGAGAATTTATATTCAAAATCTGAAGTCTCTAGCTCTTGTAGTCTCTGAGATCTACGCGTTCATACAGACGGACAGACGAACAGACAGACAGACGGACAGACGGACAGACGGACAGACGGACGGACAGACGGACATGGCCATATCGACTCGGCTATTGATACTGATCAAGAATACATATACTTTATGGGGTCGGAGATGCTTGCTTCTGCCTGTTACATACTTTTGCACAAAACCATTATACCCTGATTTACCCATTTTATGGGTTCAGGGTATAAAAATATGGTAAAAATGGGGGTTGTAACAATGTTTAACGATAGAACTTATGTCGAAATTTCGTCCAAATCGGTTAGGAAACACCGGAGTTATCGTGAAGTTAAGTCAGTTTTAAGTTTATTTTCAATTGATTATTATTTGAAGCATACTTTTAGGGCTCATAGAGTATAATTTCTTGCAAATGGGTTCAGGGTATCATCTGGTCGGGCCTTCCCGATTAGAGCCTTCTTACTTGTTTGTATAGCAATTTTGGTGGCTATTTTTTGGTTTTCAACAGTAGCCACCTGCTTTCTCAATTTAGCAACTTCAACTGTATGGATGTGGGAAATATATGAATTTCTTGGATTTGAGCTATCGAACCCATCGATTTGCCAGCTCCGCAGTAAGCGTAGAATCCCAATTTCAACATTTTATCTGGCCCTGGAATTTATTAATATATTTGCAAAGTTTTAAGACTCCATCTCGAAGGGTGTCGGTAAAAGTTGAGTTTACACAATGGAGGGACGTACGGACCGAAGGACAGCCGGATAGACACCATGACGGACCTTGCACAGACCCAACATACTCTCTAGCTTCGGTATCGAGCATAAAAACACAAGCAAATATGGCCATTTTTGTTTATTCTCCATGCACCAACTGGCTTTCAGCGAGAACGATTGAGAAATCAATCAAAGAAAAATACTCGTGTCCTAGGAAAGCGAGAGCACAGTGATAGGTACAATTCACCAGAAAAGTAACATTTGTTCAGTTACACATTTTGTTGTTTTAAGTCAATGGCAACTGATGTTTCATGCCATGAAAGTGCATTTCATGTTCAAATCGATGTAAAAGGTTACCGCAGTCTCTATCTCTTTTATTCAAACTTTCATTAGTTTATATCTGCCTCAAACTATGCAGCTGTTGCACACAAACAAACCCAATTATAAGCGAAAGGTTGTTGGCAATTTGTCAATGATGAAAGCTTTAGGAATTTATGAGAGCAGTGAAGCTGATTTTATAGTGGCATGTAACAGCCAAAAGCAAATCACAACAACACGAAACGAAACGCAGCGAAACGAACCAAATCTGGGCAAACAAAAACAGTCTCAAAAACAAAGATCCTTTTCGCAGAACGGCCACAGAGGTTTCCAATGCCATTACCACATTCAGTCCGTGCTTCACAATACTTGTTGTAGCTGCTTTAACCCTGAACCCATAGAATGGGTAAAAGGGTATAATGATTTTGTGCAAATGTATGAAACAAACAAAAGGATTAAATTTCGAGCCCATAACGTATAAACCTTTTTGATCAGTATTACCAGCCGGTTCAATGTAATTATGTCCGTGTGTATTTATGTACGAACGCGTCCATCTAAGAAACTATAAAAGCTAGAAATCTAAAATTTAAAACTATCGATGATTCTACCCGTTTCCGATGTGCACAGAAAGTCTTAAGCAAAAAAATCTTGGTTTTGCTTTTTATTAAATTTGTTTTAGAATTACCGGAGATATCGAAGATTAAACTTAAGTCATTAAGCAGTAGCGCATTAGTAATAGAATATTTTGTCGACGCGTGCTCACAACTACACAAATCCAATGTTGTACGCCTAAGGTATCTCCTAATCGAGCTTTCTCGCCTCGAGTTTGTTATTTACTAGCTGTTTGTTATTGCGGTTATATCCTTGCAATGATTTGAAGCGCTGTGTTTACCCACGTTCGTCCCCCGATACGTCTGTGTGTTCCACGCTCTTTGCTTCCTCAGTAGCTCACTGAGCCGTGCGAAAACCAGCGGCTCTGGCCGGGAATAAATTATTAAATCATACACAGTTTTATTTTAAAGCAATCAGCTTAAAGTTTACCTAGATGGAAAGGACCTCGGTTTTGGGAAAACTGCTAAGCCAGTTATAAATAAGTGGCGAAGCAATTTTACAGCCAGCGCTTTTTGAAATTTTTTATAACAAAAAATTTTATCTGTGTAGGCTTCACAGTGTATATAATAATAAATAAAAATTAACAGTGTGTAGAAAACGCTTTTTCGAAGTTTTGCTTTTTATATTATAATCAGTCTTTTGTGCATAAGGTCTCATATATATAACGCCACCTCATATTTGCTTATAATTTTTGAACGAAAGAGTTTTTTCAATAACAATGTTCGGAGCATTTGTGTGTAATAATGAAAAAAGAATGTGTACCAAGCTAGACGGCGAACTGAATTTCGGTAGTTTCACATGTATAGCGCCAGCTTCAGTTATGAGTTTTAAAGTGAAGGTTGTGTTTAAAGCTGAAAAGAAACGGCATCTTTTTCATATGAATGAAAAAAAACTCTTACTGACCGGGAACGAAGGAAGGGGGTGCGTGCCGCCAGCAACACCTGTCGTAGTTTAAGCGATTTGACGAGCGTTGTGGATAAAAAGGTCTCACGCACAACGGTATGACGCACTCTTAAAGAGTGCCGTCAATTTGTGAGTGTTGAAGTTTTTAACTTTTGCACAAATAGCTATTCGCTTTCGTTTTGAGAAATTTAATTTGCTGCAATACAAAAATAAATTTCAAAATGCCTTTTAAAACACAATGAACAGCTGTTAGTTTTGATTTGGCACCTAAAGCACAAAATTACCCCAAAAATACCAGAAAATAGCTTGTATTGTGCAACACTTTTTCACTTTTGTATCAGATTTTAGCACTGAGATCAGATTTTAGTCATAGGCAGGGGCTTGCAAAAAGTGCAAAATGGATTCAGTACAAATTGTTGTTGGGATGGTTTGCACTGTTGGACTTTTGCAACACAAAATGAACAACCTAAGTATGTTTGATATCAAATTTAGTCACCCAGATATTAAACATCTTATTAAGGGCCGGTTTCTCAATGTCCGGTTAGCGTAACTATCCCAAGTTTAGTCGAAATTGAGTTTCTCAATGTTCGTTTAGGGCTTAGCGTGCGATAAACTTAACCGATGCCTGAGTGCCGGCTAACATTTATCGTTCGTTAAAGGGCCGATATAAATATCACTAAAACCATCGTTAGGAAAACAGCTGGCTCAAGCCGTCACTTGCATTGTATATGTTTTATTATTATACAAAATATTTTGGTTTGACTTCACAAGAACATTAACTGCATGCTTCTCAGCAACCGAAACGTTTTTCTTACGTTGGCGCTTATATATTTTAGCCGCGCTCAATAAAATTAATGTTTTAAGCATTTGTTTCGAATTTGGCGGTCACAAAACAAAAAATATACCACACCAAACAGGTGATTCCTCGTAATTAGTTGGCAGCACCATCAGAGCGATAGTATCTGAACAAATAAGGTTAACTTTGCATTGTGAAAACCAAACTGATTTAGCACGAGCATTAAAGTTATGCCGAGATTAACTAATTGACACTTTAACTGGACATGGAGAAACCGGCCCTAAAAGGCACAAGGTGCTAAGGGTAATATATTTTTTAACAGATTTCTTTTGATATTTCTTTGACATTTGCGACCGCTCTTCGCATTTGTCGTCAGACAAGCAATTTTAATACTCGATACAGAAGGTAAAGATTGGGTTTGTGCAATGTCCGTTGTCCATCCGTTTGTATCAACGCAACTATTTTCCACACCCTTCAAGCTAGAGACTTGTAAATTTGTGAATATCTTTATCTATGGCTTCGTTAATTAAAATGTCAAGATCGGTGTTCTACGATAACTAGAGGGCTGGCAAAACTATAAATTTGATAGCTCAGCCTCGATAAATCCACCTAATTCTTGGATTTTGGTGGCCAAAGTAAAATATGAAGATTTCAGAGCTCAAATTCAAATATCTTCTGAATATGGCATCGATTTTTGTGCCGCCTTTTGTTGTGGCTTTATTACTCTTATTATTTATTATACCCTGAACCCATAAAATGGGTAAATCAGGGTATAATGGTTTTGTGCAAAAGTATGTAACAGGCAGAAGGAAGCATCTCCGACACCATAAAGTATATATATTCTTGATCAGTATCAATAGCCGAGTCGATATGGCCATGTCCGTCTGTCCGTCCGTCTGTCCGTCTGTCTGTCTGTCCGTCTGTATGAACGCGTAGATCTCAGAGACTACAAAAGCTAGAGACTTCAGATTTTGAATATAAGTTCTCCTATACCATAAGCAGCACAAGTTTGCTTCAAATTATCGATAACTACTCTGGTTTTCGATATACACATGGAATCGATAACAAAAAAATATCGAATGGAAAATGTAACAAGTAAGAAGGCTCTAGTCGGGATAGCCCGACTAGACGATACCCTGAACCCAGTTGCAGTCCTTGCGTCCTAAAAGTATGCTTCAAATTATGATCACTTTAAACAAAACTCATAGCTGACTTAACTTTACGATATCTCTGGTGTTTCTTAACCGATTTGGACGAAATTTTGAGAAAAGTTCTATCGTTACCCATTACACTAATCCCCATTTTTGCATTTTCCAAATTCGATATTTTTTTGTTATCGATTCCATGTGTATATCGAAAACCAGAGTAGTTTTCGATAATTTGAAGCAAACTTGTTCTGCTTATGGTATAGGAGAACTTATATTCAAAATCTGAAGTCTCTAGCTCTTGTAGTCTCTGAGATCTACGCGTTCATACAGACGGACAGACGGACAGACGGACGGACAGACGGACATGGCCATATCGACTCGGCTATTGATACTGATCAAGAATATATATACTTTATGGGGTCGGAGATGCTTCCTTCTGCCTGTTACATACTTTTGCACAAAACCATTATACCCTGATTTACCCATTTTATGGGTTCAGGGTATAAAAATAGGGGTTAGTGTAATGGGTAACGATAAAATATTTCTCAAAATTTCGTCCAAATCGGTTAAGAAACACCAGAGATATCGTAAAGTTAAGTCAGTTATGAGTTGTCTTACCTCGAGCCATGGCTCAAAAGATGGAACATCGTGGTCAACGAAAATAAATCAGCACACATAACCTTTGCTACCAGAACAGAATCCTGCCCATCAGTTTCTCTAAATGGCTCGACCCTGCCGTCGGAGCACACAGGTAAATACCTTGGCTTAACCTTGGACAGGCGGATGACTTGGTCGGCACACATAAAGACAAAGCGTAAGCAGCTCTCCATAAAGCACAGACAACTGAAGTGGCTCCTTGGACGTACATCCCAACTCGACCTAAGAAACAAACTGCTGCTATACAAGTCTATTCTAAAACCGATATGGACATATGGGATCCAGCTTTGGGGTACAGCCTCAACATCCAACATCGAGATACGGCAGAGATTTCAAAACATAGCTCTTCGCAGACTGGTAAACGCACCATTCTATGTTAAAAATCTGGTGATCCATAGGGACCTTGGAGTTCCCACTTTCTCCGAAGAGGTAAGCCGTTACAGCCAAAGATACATAGACAGGCTCGAGTCTCACTGCAATCACCTAGCTATTAACCTGCTAGATAACAGCACCCAGACTCGCCGACTCAAGAGGCACCACCCCTTGAACCTTCCTTCTAGGCCGCCAAAAGCATGGTAACATTAAGATATTATAATTATAACTTCTAAGCATATTCCCCATAAATGAAAAATTCCCCTGTAAATGTTTCCTTATAAAATTTACTTATTATCTATAAGATAGATTGTAAATAAAAATATAAAATAAAAAAAAATAAAAAAAAGTTATGAGTTTTGAAGCATACTTTTAGGATGCAAGGACTGCAACTGGGTTCAGGGTATCTTCTGGTCGGGCTATCCCGACTAGAGCCTTCTTACCTCTAGAGATTTTGGATCGAGCAGGTTTTTAAATCTCTAAAACAAAACCGTAGGTGTTCCAGAAGTATGGGAGATTTCATTTTTCGGTTAAATGTTCGGAGCAAATACGTCAATCGAAAATGGCTACAAAAGAGTTGCTACCTTGCAGAAATAAAAATTTCCTAATATGTATTTGCTATTTATTTCATTGTTTTCAATGTTGGCCTCAGCGCATTAGTGTTTTATTTCATAGATGGTAAAATACAAAAATGTTAGGTCTTATCTCTTGTAATTCTTATACACAATAAATATTTAACATTTTGCCCGCCAAGTAACTCATGTTGCTTGACAACCCTGCCGTGATAGCTTGCTTGAACAGCTGTTCTACGTATTTTGTAAATGGCAAATCTGTTTGTTTACATTTTAAAAGTGAAAAAGTTAAAGTAAAATTAAATATAAATGCCTCTTGGAAGTTTTCTTTTGCTAGACATGCTCAGAAAAGAAGAGTTGGAGAAAGAAAAGGTTGAGCGCCGGCTACTTAGAACCCCTTCAGATCCACTAGCGACTTGTGACAGCACGTATGTTATTTATTAGCCTACAATAGAATTGTTGCAAGTGTCTAATTTATTTTAACTTTACAGATTTCGATATAATTATCGAGTTGATATAGACACTTTTATGATGATATATCACCAAATTAAGGATGACATGCCATCATCGTCAATTTCGCCAATACTGCGACTGGCAATAGTGCTACGCTTTTTGGGTGTTGGTAGTTTTCAGGGAGTAATTGCAAAGGACAAGGATTTGGCTGTTTCCCGATCGATAGTTTGTAAAACATTATGGATTGTGCTTCCAATCCTTGAAAGAAAGCTTTGTCATCGTTTTATAAAACTCGATCAGACGGCGGCAAAGACTTCATCATCAAAATCTTTTTTTTTTTAAAAGTTTAGCATACCAGGCGTGGTTGGATGCATTGACGGCACCCATATACAAATTATGAAGCCAACAGATTTTGCACATCAGTTCATGAACCGAATTGTTTAATAAGTATGTTTATTTTCTATTGCCTTTTGATAAAGTGCTTGGTTATATAGATATGTGACTACGATATGCGTGTCCTATATGTGGATGCCTCAATGCCTGGATCAACACATGACTCCTTTGCATGGAATATGAGTTCTGCAAGAGACTTCTTTCAAAGAAAATATGCTAGTGGTTGTCAAAACAGTTGGCTACTGGCAGACTCTGGGTATCCTCTGGAGCCCTTCATGCTTACTCCGTATAGGAGTCCAGCTGCTGGCTCAGGCCAACATAATTTTAGCATGCGGCATGCGTCAGCTCAAAATGTAGTCGAGCGAACAATTGGTGTTATAACAAGTCGCTTTAGATCTCTTCAAGACAGCCTCCAATATCACCCAGCTAAGGTCGCCAAAATTATAAATGTCTGTTGTGTCCTGCATAACTTGTGTCGCGAAAGACGAGATAGGGAATTTGATTTTGAGTTGCCAATTGATGACAACAATAACACAAGTGGTGAAGATAGATATGATGGTATGCTACAATTAAATGACATGGCAAGAGTTCGAAACTCAATTGCCGACAGCCTGCAAAGGCGCTAATAATAGTTTTTAACAATTATTTTGTAATAAATTTAATAAAAGTGAAGATAATAAAAAGCTATTAATAAATTAAAACAAATGATTTATTCTTATTTTTTTAATAAATTTTCTAAAATTTTTTTTAACAGCTCATTATTATCTTTCCGCTCTTGCAAGTGCTGCCTCGAAATATCGCACATCTGCTGACCCAGCTCCCTAATGGCATCCAAGCCTGCCTTGGATGTTTGATGCAGAGCCTGCAAGTCTTTAGAAATTTGCTTCAAACTCGCAGACTCGTCGGCCACTAGCGCCAATGCCTGCGACGCATGGCTGCCGCTTGCCGCACCACCGGTGCCTGTTTTGGCTGTTGTCCTCACAGGCACACTTATTGATACTTCTTCTATTGGTTTATCCTCTAACACCTCATCCACAGCCAGAGTACTGCTTTCCAGTCTCATCCTCTTTGGTGGACTTTCTGTAATATAATTTATATTTTAAAATAAGTTAATAAAATTTATTTGCATGCATTACCATTTTCCTCGGCATCAATAATTTCGAGTAAATCTTCTATTGGCGAAAGCCCACATGAAATGACTCCAGCCACTCCATCCACCGCGTGCTCCAGCTGGAGTACAGCAGCAAGGGCGTGTTCAGTAGCAGACAGCTCCTGCTGTTTAAAAGGCCCGCCGCCAATTGCCCGCTGCTCAATTTTGTTGTTACACAACTTCTTCTTTATAGATTGTTTCCAATCTTTCCACACCTGAAACAAATTAGTTTATTAATAGTTACATGTGAATGTGACAATACTTACTCTTTTCCACTCGTCCACTGACTTGCACGGGGCTTGAGCTTGAGCTCGTTGGCAAACTCAATCCAAGCAGCCGATACGGCCACTCTATCTCCTCGGCTGAGCCCCTGTGCAATATCTGGATGCTTCTCCATGAATTTAACGAAAATTTCGTCCTGTTGTGGTGAACGGTGTTTTCCCCTATGGACCAAAAATAAATTAATCTAATACAAAGAAATAAATGCAATTTTATTTCAAGTTACATATTGGCGGCAAAATGACTTTCCATAAATTGAATTCCTCTTCTTACCGATGACATTCACTCACCTAACAAACACCGCAAAAGCTGCCACCTTATACAAAACTGTTTGCTGCAATAACTTTGTTAAATTTACAACAAACTGTCCACTGCTCAACCATGCAATTTTGTTACCTCAAAGTACGATTTTTTTGTGTTTATTTGTCACAAAAAAGTGTGTTTAAAATTAACCTATTAAAGACTCCGAATAATAGTTATTGTTAAACGAACAAGGTGGCACCTCTCTTGTTAGGGACGCTTTTGCACGCTTACACGGAACGGCAAATAGTCTTAGAGATTTGTTATAGGTTTATTAATATCAAAAATCATGAATTTAAATATGTATTAAATTCAAACGTATTTGCAATATGCAACTAAGCTTAAAATTACCTTTCGAAAAAGTAGCACTTGTTATGCATTATACAATAAATATTGCTTAAAAAAACCTAAATCTCTGACCAAATTTGTCGAGGTTTCAAAACCATCTCGAACTCTGCTCTGGCACACCTAAAACCAGCTCGAGGTTGGTTTTAGGTTGGTATTCGGTTGGTTTTGATGTCTGGCACACCCCTGTTAGTAACGGATTGGCAGACTGATAAGCTAAATTTATACTGAAATCTTTACTTAATACAAGGAGTCCTATATTATAACTTTTGTTTCGTAACTGAGCTCCAACATTCGTTAATGGCAACAAATGAAAACGAATGAAGTCAATTAGGGAGTTCACTTTGTGTTGCAAAAGTGTAAAAGTTTAGCTTTGCAACACTGCTGTCGTGAACACTCAATTAAACGACACAAGTCTGTTAACTTTGCACAATCAGCTGTTTGACACCGTTTTAGCTGAGTTTGCCATTTGAGTAATTAATTTTGCTGCTTGCAACCCATAAATAAATTTTATAATGCTTTTTAATAGCGTGAAGGCATCACTCCTAGAATCGACAGCATCCGAAGCAATTCTGGAAATTGATGCAATGCATTATGTGGTAATTTCAATAAGCTAAAAATTATTGCAGCTGTTTTGACGCAATTTAGTATTATGCGTGCTGCAGAGGCTACAAAGCTTTCACTGCAGATCTGTGTATGATGTCAACTGCTATTCTTCTACCAAATTCGGTGACTCTAGCTTAAAAATAGTAAAAAATGGGGGAAGGTAAGCTGGGGCGGTAAGGAGGGCGTGGCATCCATATTTGTTCTGCAGATATATTAATGATGTCAATTGCTATCCTGCAACCAAATTTGTTGACTATAGCTCAAAGTTAGTAGAATATGGGTGAAGGGCGGCTGGGGTCGGTATATGTTGTGGGGGCATCCAAATTTTTTGGGTTTCTACATCAACAATCGTGGCACTAAATTTGGTGGCTCTTGCTCAAAAACTGCAGGAGATACAGGCATTTTTGGTTTTAAACTGCGGGGGAGTGGGGGCGGAATGGGTGGGCCTGGCTTCAAAATTTTTGATGCTGTTTTTTGGGGGTTGTTAGTAGCTATCTTCTCCCATAATTTAATAGTTCTAGTTATAACAAGTAAGAAGGCTCTAGTCGGGATAGCCCGACCAGAAGATACCCTGAACTCAGTTGCAGGCCTTGCGTCCTAAAAGTATGCTTCAAATAATGATCACTTTAAACAAAACTCATAACTGACTTAACTTAACGATATCTCTGGTGTTTCTTAACTGATTTGGAAATTTTGAGAAAAGTTCTATCGTTACCCATTACACCAACCCCCATTTTTACATTTTCCAAATTCGATATTTTTTTTATCGATTCCATGTGTATATCGAAAACCAGAGTAGTTATCGATAATTTGAAGCAAACTTGTTCTGCTTATGATATAGGAGAACTTATATTCAAAATCTGAAGTCTCTAGCTCTTGTAGTCTCTGAGATCTACGCGTTCATAGAGACGGACAGACGGACAGACAGACAGACGGACAGACGGACAGACGGACATGGCCATATCGACTCGGCTATTGATACTGATCAAGAATATATATACTTTATGGGGTCGGAGATGCTTCCTTCTGCCTGTTACATACTTTTGCACAAAACCATTATACCCTGATTTACCTATTTTATGGGTTCAGGGTATAAAAACGGTAAAGCATGTTTCTTCCATACTGTTTGAGCTAAAGTCACCAAATTTGGTAGAAACATGACTGTTAATGATCACCAAAAAACAGCACCAAAGTTTTGGAGCCTCACCCACCTATTCCACCTCCAGCGGTTTAACAACAGAAATGCCTATATATTCCACAGTTTTTGAGCTAGAGCCACCAAATTTAGTGCCGAGATAGGTCATGACGACCCCAAAAACAATGCTTAAGAACTATGGATGCTACGTCCATTCATACTGCCCTAGCAACCCCCAACGGTCACAGCGCTTCGCTAAAAACGGTAATGCGTGTATCTTTCATAATGTTTGAGCTAGAGTCATCAAATCTGGTAAGAATATAACTTGCAATGACCCCCAAATAACCGCATCAAAGTTTTGGTGCAACGCCGCCCCGTTCTCGTACCCCATGCATTTTGAAATCAAAAACACCTATATTTTCCACATTTTTTGAGCTAAAGCCACCAAATTTGGTGCCAAGAATGATGATGAAGAAACCCAAAAACTTTGGATGCCGCCACAACCTATACCGACCCCAGCCCCCCTTCAGCTAAGGTGGTTGCTGCATTTTTAATATACTTTAATTTGAATTTTTCATCCATAAATTCTGCAAATGAACAATCATTTGTCATTTCTAAATTAAAATCACCTACGATGAGCATGTCCACCTCGGTGTCAACTGTGAAATTCTTGTCTATTAGTCAAAGCAGAAAAAATATTCTCTCTGTTACGCATCGAAGCTACGTTTCTTTTTACAGGCGGCATTGTTCAATATTCATATAAATTAAATTAAATTAACTTAATTCACAGTAACTGTTCACAAGATGCGAAAATCAGGGCTGCCACCGTAAAGACGATAGTTTAACTCACGATAGTTTATATGATATTTTTGCACGGGCATATTTATTGTTGTGATGTGCAACACAAACAATAAAACATGATTTCGAAAACTTGCACGCAAATTTCAGAATTGGGGTAAACATATTTTATTGTGTTATAATTGTTTGGGGCTGACGCTTAAGCTTAGCTTGTTCACCCCTGGCACGGAAGAATTTATGTATAAAAATTTAATTATGCCCGAATATCTTAATGAAATTTCCACATTTAGAAGCTATCAGTCATGACCGCATGTATATCAAACGAAAGGAAATCAAGTCTACTTTGTATTAAAACAAGTTTTAATCGATTCTCTGGCGGAATTTTTGAGCAATGTGCAATTGAAAAAAAGTAGTGATTTTTGCACTGATTTTTTGCCTTAAAAAGTTATATATTTGGCAAAATTATTAGAAATTCGAATGTGGGAATGTTTGTTTACCTCATCTCAACTTAAATTCGAAAAACTCAGATTAATTGATTGATTATTGAGATTGCTAGAGCAATTTAAAGTCTTCAAAATTATGCAAAATTTTGCATGTTTTTGGTCTCATTTTTTTAATAGAAAATGTAATCACTTCATATATATATATATAGCTTAAAATAAAGGTTGAAGCCTTGGCTTTAAAATAAAATTAATTTGAGGAAAATCTATTCATTAGTTCATGAGCAATGAGCGATTTTGTGAAGCAACCATATTACAACAACAACTTTTTTGGATAGCACACTCATACCGAAACGTAAGACGTATTCTACGTCAAAAAAGAAAAACGTATGTATTTGCCTGGAGAGCGGCGGTTAGCAACCGCTGCCTCACTTTGTAAGTAGTTCTTTCGCTTTAATGTTAAATCAAAGTAATAGCAGTAATGTTGCATGTTGTTTGGCTCGCCTGAGGCCAGGTATCATTGCCCAGTTTGCCTCAAGCGACACTCTTTGATCCTTAGTTTCTATCTTGTTGCGTCTCTTCCTACGGCGTCTCGAGCGCATTTAGGAGTTTTCTGCCCTCAATCTTGCTTGTTTGTCTTTTCGTAACCTGATTTATGAACATGACTCTTGTCCGATCTTAGGGTACATAAAGGACAAGAGGATTGAATATGTAGTGATTATAAAAAAAAAACCAATCAATGATACGCTGAAAAAAAAACATTACGGATCTAATGTTCAGTCAATTGTTTAATGATGATATATAAGATATATAAAACTTAGTGTAATAATTGGTTTAAGCCATTTTCTTAAATCATATGCAAATCTGAATTTCAAGTAAATGAGATTGGCTACTCACCAAACCGGAAAACTTTAATTTTGTTAATAATAGATATACAAACTGTAAAATCATCACAGCACACATATTGAATGACGAGTATGATGGTGCTGACCTGAAATACAGTTTCTAGAAGGTGTGTATTAAGATGATTAAACTTATAAATTTATAGGAATTTTAAATGAGAATAAATCATGCATATCTAGAAGTGAATTGTTGAAAATTAAAAGTACGTAGTAGGTTCGACTATGATATAAGTCTAAATGCAAGCTCTAATAAATATTTTGATTATCATGGAAATCAAGTCTACTTTGTATTAAAACAAGTTTTAATCGATTCTCTCGCTAGCTCGAGTTTACGTTTGCTGCAAATATCTGTACCAGCTTATCGGCGTTTTCTCAAAAAACGTCTTCTCTTGTCGTGACAAAAACCTCTTCAATTAGGCAACTTGGTCGAACAAGAGTGAATTGTCTATCGAAATGATTTTCGCAAAAAATTATTCAACACACTTCGCTACACTTTAATTGGTTTGTTTGTCGACCCGGTGGTGCTTTATGACTTCTCGCTATGAATATAGAAAAAATGATACTCTCAGCAGTGCTGCCAATTTTTGTTGAGCAATAAAAGCTGGTTTTAGTGGGAAAATCCAAAAAAAGGTGTAATTTTTGGGAAAAAATCTGAAAAAAATCTGATGTTTATTTTGCCTCGTTTTAAGAGCTTTATTTTTATTAATAATTTATTATACCATCTAACTCATGATAATTACTATCTTTGTCATATGCTTGCATGGGGCATAATTTTTAAATATTTTATTGGCAACTCATAGTCATGGCAGCATTTCTTCAACCGTCGCAAAACGTATCTGTTAATAAATAAATTTCTTATTTAACTTTTAAATATTCAGGGGTGTCACAGAAAACGCTTTCGTCCGAACTCCACGGTAATTTAATTCCACGGTGCCACAGACAAAAGCGCTCACTACTTTTGAGCGTTTGCAAATCGTCGCAAAACCCTGAAATCTGGTGCTGCCACCTAGTCCGATACAGATTTTTTGATGTCAGAGTCAGCAATGACACATTGCTTAAACATAATTCGCAGTAAATTGTTTTCGCGCCAAAATTTAATTGTTTTATTTGTATTTTAATTAGCTTTAAACAGTCAATTGCTGTATAAATAAATAAAACAATGTAATTTTAACACAAAACATATCGAAAACCACTTATTCTGCAACGTTAAAATGAAAAAATTTGCAAAACAAACACTTGGCTTATATAGTCTGGCACGGTGCACGGTGGCACCCCTTAGCAGCCAAGTCCGATAAGGTTGGTGCCCAAACTAAATAAATGAAACAATTCGGTAATCTGTGGCACCATGGAATTGTTCGGACGTTATTGCTACTAGTGGAAGTCAATTCCACGGGCGTTTTCTGTGGCACGCCTGATTAGTTTTATGATATATTTTAGTTGAACTGATCAGCTGTTTTCTAAGTTCAAGTTCAATTTAGTTCACGTTCGTGTAACTGGGCCTTTATATCTGCTCGATAGTCAGATCAACACACCGACACATTCATCGGTAGTAGATGTTGATCTGTTGTTCTACCACCTACCACAAGTAGAAAAAAGTAGAAAAAATGCAAATAATTTTATTAAAAAGCCAGAATTCCCGCTGCCTACTGTTTTGAAAATTTTCCCGCAATCTGACTTCCAAAAAAGCCACATTTGACAGGAAAAAAGCGAATTTGGCAACACTGATAAGGTGGTCCTGTCGGCAGCTGAAGTTGTACGAAGTATACACTTATTTCAGTGCATGATACAATTAATATGGTAGTGTCATGCGAGCAAGCCAGTACTAACTGATTTGAACGTGTGAGTGCGAGGGAGACAGCTATGAAGCTCTCTTTATTTTACTCTCTTGAGTCTGTTAAAGGGCTGTTTTGCAAGTGAGATAAAGTAAGGTATAGAAAATGTTTTGTTGTATATATACGGCCGATACATTTTGGTTGCTTTGTTGTGACATTTAAATCAAAATAAATATTCATATTCAGATAGAAAACATTTATTATTATTATTTTGAAGTAGTATTTTTAATAGTTTTTTATTTTTAATTATGTTTTGTTTTTGTATTTTTAATTTAGTAGTAAGGTTTTTGATACGAAAATGTATTCTTAAGTTAAAATAAATTTTTTTTACTTCGTTGGGCAATGTAAACACACATGAACAGATATAACAAACAGAACGAAATTCGTCCGCACGGACGTCTTACCTCAACGACAAGCACTATGGTTGCAGCCATGGTACAATTAATATGGTAGTGTCATGCGAGAGAGCGCTCTCATTTTTCTGGTACCAATCGACAAAAGCAAAGTGCTTGTCGTTGTGGTTAGACCAGTGTTGCCAGATTAGCTTATTTCAGGCTAGATCCAGCATATTTGAAAATGGAATAGCTTATAAAATTAGCAAATAGCTTATAGCCTGAAATCTAGCATTTTTCTAAGTTGATATAGCATATTCTGGCATTAATTTATTTTCGTGACTTCAAGGAAATATTTTACATATTTAAAGTGTTTAACCGCATACAAATATCGGAGCTTGTTCTTTTACTGCCGATTGTAACGTGAACCTAATCAATATGATCGTCAATTGGTATTCTAATCGATAGTGTCATCCATATGTCGGGTGATACATGCGCGATTTTATTTAAAGGCCCAACCAAACGTTGATTTCTTCCTTAAAGACTCGCGGCACGCAAAGTTTGAACATATGCTACGCCTATGCTACGTCTAACCGTTAGACGTCCGTGCGGACGAATTTCGTTCTGCTTGTTATGTTTGTTCATGTGTTTTTTAGGTTAGAACAGAAACAAAATCTTATGGGGCATCGCAAATTATTAAAAATTTAACTATAAATAAAGATATCTTTTTATATTTTTAAGTTTAATATACTTTTTAGTTTAATATTGATTTATTATAATTAAATCTTGATATCACTTTTAATTGTTATTATTAAAAACTATATAATTAATATAATTGAAAGCGTTTCACTCAAAATTTTATTTAGTTAATTATTTTTACGAAACTACAAAATTGCATAGACTGCACACAATCAAAATACTTTTTATACTCGATACCGAAGGAAAAGAGTATATTGGGTTTGTGCAATGTCCGTCATGGTGTCTGTCCGTCCGACCGTCTGTCCGTCTGTATGAACGCAACTTTTTTCCACACCCGTCAAGTTAGAGACTTCAAACTTTGCAAATCTCTTTATCTATGGCATAGTAGATTGGAGTTCTACGATAATAGGGGGCTGGCAAATCGATAAACTCGATAACGCAAAATCGATAGATCCAGCTATTTCGCAAGCCCTTACAGCTAGAACTACCAAATTTGGGGAGAAAATAGTTACTAACAATCCCCAAAAAACTGCATCAAAAATTTCGGAGCCACGCCAACCCTTCCGCCCCTAGCCCCCGCAGTTTAACACTAATAACGCCTATATTTTCCACATATTTTGAGCTAGAGACTCCAAATTTGGTGCCAAGATTGGTGATGAAGAAACCCAAAAAACTTTTCGGATCTGATTTTCGCCTGGTTGTATTTTATGAATTGTAAACGCTCAGTTTCTATGCCAAAGTACATGTCAGCAATGTTCTGACTGAACAGCTGTCGGAAATAGTACAAATGGTTAATTGATCCCTCTTTTATCATTAACCGATAAGAATCCAAATTCATAGCTAATACCATCTTCTTAACAGGATGTTTTGCTACAGGATCATGAAGTGAAATATCTTTGGAGTAACCATCTTCTGCTTGACAAACAAGTAGTTTTCTCAGTATTCTCAATAGCAAAAATAAAACCGATTAAAA
Source organism: Scaptomyza polygonia (assembly GCA_035044585.1). Lineage (NCBI taxonomy): Eukaryota > Metazoa > Arthropoda > Insecta > Diptera > Drosophilidae > Scaptomyza > Scaptomyza polygonia. Next base: position 221,521 of record JAWNNU010002000.1, on the reverse strand, counting down.
AAGACCTGATTGCAATGGGGTGTGGATTCGAAAGGGGTCTACGCTGCTTTACAGATTATCTGAGGACAAAAAGCTATCTTCCTTCAGCATTTTGTGACTCTATCTCAAAGTTAGTAAAAGGTTGGGAAAGAGGTCCTGAGGGTAGTATGGGGGTGTGGCATCAAATGTTTAATCAGATTTTTGTGGGATTTCAATTGCTATTTATCCACCAAATTTGGTGACTCAAGCGCAAAGTTTGTGAAAGGTTTGTTAAGAGTGGCTGGGAGTGGTAGGGGGGGGCGTGTGTTTCAAAATTTTGCTGCATATCTGTGTATGATGTCAATTGCTATACTCCTACTAATTTGGTGACTCAGGCTCGAAGTTAGTAAAATATGAGGGAAGGGTGGCTGGAGGCGGTATGGGTAAGGGTGGCATTAAAATTTTTCTGTTTCTTCATCACCAATCTTGGCACCAAATTTGGTGTTTCCAGTTCAAAAGCTGTGGAAGATATTGGCGTTTATGATTTTAAAATGCAGGTTTCTGTGGCACGGGGGGATGGAGCTCTTAAACTTTGATGCCGTTTTTGGGGGTTGTTAACACTTATATTCCTACCATATTATGTGACGGCTCAAAGACCGACAGACACCATGACAATAAATGTGTCAAGATTGGGGTTCCACGGCTACTGCGGGGCTGGCTTATCGATACAATCGATTACTCAAACTCCACCTATTTCGCACACCCTTACAGCTAGAACTACCAAATTTGCGACAAAATTGCAACTTACAAAAATTCCAAGAAACTGCATCAATAATTTTGAAACAACGCCACCCATTCCGAGCCAGCCCCATAAACTGCATACAAAATTCAGGTGCTAAGCCTATCAATACTGCCTTAGGCGCTACCAACCGCCCCAACGCTTCGCCTTAAACGGTAATGCGTGTATCTTCCTTAGTGTTTGAGATAGAGTCATCAAAATTTGTAGAAAGATAACAATTATCAACCCACATCAATGTTTTGGAGTCGCACCCACCCATTCAGCCCCCAGCCCCCTCGCGTTTGAAAAATAGAATCGCCTATATCTTCCACAGCTATTGAGCAAAACCCAACAAATTTAGTGGCAAGATTGGTGATCAAGAATGTTAAAAACTTTGGATGCCGCCCAACACCAAAACCAGCCGCCATTCCAACATATTCTACTAATTTGGAGCTACTGTCACCAAATTTGGTTTGAGGATAGCACTTGACATCATACATATATCTACAGCAAAAACTTGGTTGCAACGCTCCCCTTTACCGCCGCAGCCACCCTTACCACATACTGTACTAACTTAGTGCTTAAACACTAAATGTAGTAGGAGGATAGCAAGTGCTGTCATGAACTGATCTGCATAAAAACTTTGGATTGGATTGGACTGAAACGTTTCTACTTGTTATACCGTGAATCCATTAAATTGAGCGGAAAATGTATAATGGTTTTGTGCAAAAGTATGTAACAGGCAGAAGGAAGCATTTACGACCCCATAAAGTGCATATATTCCTGATCAGCATTAACATCCGAGTCGATATGGCCATGTCCGTCTGTCGGTCTGTATGAACGCGTAGATCTCAGAGACTAAAAGAGTTAGAGACTTCCGTTATTGAGTATAAGTTCACCATACCATACCATGAGCAGAACAAGTTTGTTTCAAATTATTGATAACTATTCTGGTTTCCGATATACACATGGAATTGATTACAAAAAATATCGAATTTGGAAAATGTAAAAAATTGGGGTTGAAATAATGGGTAACGATAGAACTTTTCTCAAAATTTCGTCCAAATCGGTTAAGTAACACCGGAGATATCGTAAAGTTAAGTCATTTATTAAAGTTGTTCAAATTGATCATTATTTGAAGCATACTTTTAGAGCGCAAGGAGTAAAATATTTATTGCAATTGGCTTCAGGGTATTTTCAAAACGGGCTCTTCCAATCAGAGCCTTCTAACCTGATCTAAATTCCCAATTGCTAAAAAAGACTCCGTGGTAAATTTTTTTTATTTTTTTCTCAATATAAAAAGACTTGATTGCCTTTCGTTTGCTATACATATATGAGGTCATGACTGATATCTTCTTAGTGTTGAAATGTCATTAAGGTAGTCAGTCATAACTAAAATTTCATACATAAATTTTTTCGTGCCAGGGATGTACATGAAGAAGTTCAGCTTGAGCGTCAGTTCCAAACAAACACAAGTAGAAACGTTGCAGTTGGACGCAACCTATGGGGGCGTGTCATCCAAAATCTTGTTAAAATCCTGTGTATCATGTCAATTGCTATCCACATACCAAATTTGGTAACTCTAGCTCAAAGTTAGTAGATATGGCGAAAGGGGGGCGTGGCATCCAATTTTTGCTCAAGATCTGTGAATCATGTCAATTGTCAAATTTAGTGACTCTAGCTCAAAATAGGCTGAATACGGTGGAATTCGGGCTGGGGGTGGTATGGCTGGGAGGCGGCATCCAAAGTTTTTGGGTTTCTTCATTCTTGGCACCAAATTTGGTGGCTTTAGCTCAAAAAATGTGGAAAATATAGGCATTTTTGATTTCAAAATGCATGGGGCACGAGAACGGGGCGGCGCACAGTGGGGCCTTTGCTCATTTCACTTTGCAAAAATCATAACTTCTAAACTAATTTAGCGATTTAGAAAATTTAAAAGGCAATTAATAAATAACTTCTCAAGCTTTAAAATGAAATAAGTAGGTAGGTGCTAGGTATTCAAAGTCAAAGTTAAGAAATATTTTCGAGCATATTTTACCTGTAAAATTCCAATTAAAAACGTTTGTTTTTAATCATAGCTGAAAATTTTTATAATTTCAATGACTTTATCGAGTTTTAAGTTGTTTTTATTCGATTTTCTAACTTAAATACATAAAATTTAAATTTTTATTTTTTTGTGATTTTTTGAGGTTAATTTTTAATATTTGCTTTCGATGGCTGATTTTCTACAAAATAATCATCAACATTAAGGCTAGTAAGGTTAATATCTAATAAACTTAACATTTCGGAACTATAGTTGCTATCTTCCAAATCCTTTCGTGATCGCACATGTCGCTGTGATGCAAGAAGTGGATCCGATGAGGCTGCCAGCATGTTAAAAAGGTCTTCATTTTGTCGAACCCGAGAAATTTTGCACGTATTAGTGTATCTGTCCTTGTTTTTACATTCCTGTGCTTCTTCGGACAGCTCTCCAATAGGTAAACACTGATATATTCTTTTAAGTCCTTTCCGTGAGCCAAAATCCTGTGTACCGTAGGGGTAAGTTTTTTTGATGGATACAATTCAGTCAAAAGTTGAGCTGTTTTTGATGTGTATTCGCCAAATTTTGCACCATTTATCATTTCCTTGCAGTTCCTTGCACTGTTTTCTTCTTGGCAAATCCAATTTTTTTGTATCCGGGAAGAACGTTGACGTTATGTTTTTTTAAGGAGCTGCGTAAAATTTCATACTTCTCCTTAGTCAATCCCAAGTCCATAAATAGGGAAAACGCTTCTTCATCAGTGTACTTAATGGCGACTGAGTTTGGTGGCGTTGGAATACTTTCTTTAATCCTATTCAGCCGTAAAGGACTGGCGACCTGCACAGCTTTTGTAATTGTCGCTTTTGTCCTCTCTTGTTCCATCAAATACTTTGATGAAAGTGCTTCCGATAGATGTTCAGTTGCAATGCTTTCCGTAGCATCCTCAAGCTTACGTTTCCTTGTAAAAGCTGAACATTCTTCCATACTTTTTTGAGGCCTTCCTCTTCCTCGGCTAGTCGATGGGTAAACTTCATCCTGTTCTGAATATCCGAATGTTGTATATTCCTCCAACCAATTTTCATACTTTTTTATGAAAGCCGACGCATTTCTATAAACCAAGTTCCATTTTCGCTTCATGTTAGCGTGAATGAATTTAATTTGTGTCTTAAGCTCACAATTAGCGTTTTCGAGTAACTTAAGCAATGCCACTTCAAAATCATTTATATTTTCAGAAGCACGAAAAACTTCAAAAATCTTTGAATTTTTTTGATCCATTATTTCGTTTTTATATAAAAATGGCGTGAATTATATTGAAAAATACTATTCAATCGGAAACTGTATTTTAGTGTTTCCTCTTATGAAGTTATGATATAACTGTCACCATCAAGTGAAATATTTTGCACTATATACAATATTTTTGAGCTAGCTAGGTAAGCAAGCAAAATTGGTATAACCCTTTTCCAATTAGTTAGGTAAAAAACAAAATATACATAAGGTATTGATTTACATTCAAAATAGGTAAACGGGGAAAAAAAAAAATAATTAACCTGTATTTCCGCAACTTTCCATCCACTTAAATTATATATACCTGCCTCCTCAGACCTTTTCCATGCAGGTAATTAGGAACTCAACATTTCTTAAAGGGATATATATAAACAGGTAGTAATTATAATACAACATTTAGCAATGTTATCAATTAACAACACACACGCCAGGGCCAAATTTTCATGCACTCTTCTTCTTCCTTATACCTGCCGCGTGTTTTTAACGCGAGGTATCCCTAGTTTTTTGGCTTGCGTTTCTAAAACGCAGCGTTTACGCAAATTAGACCAAAAACATATGAAAGGTATATATTATAGCTATCAAGTGCAAGTGGTCCCACTTTAACTCTGAAATATACTTTTTAGTTATATTTCACGAAAGTTCAAAAAATACAAAAATTTAATGTATTTTTTAAACGATTCTAATTAGATAAGTATTAAAGTTATATTTAAAATGTATACAGAAAAACACTAAGATTGAACATACTTTTCAGATAAAAAAAAAAGATCGAAGATCGGTTGTTTACATCGCTCAATATTCAAGTTGAAAGTGGTAAATTTTTGTAAAAATTGTCATTTTTTCGTATTCACGAAAAATATCTCAACTTTGAGGAGCTCTAGCACCCATAATTATTAAACGATTTAAAAAATCTTTTGGATCCATAATCTTTGAAGTACTCTCTATCGATTACATGTTGCACTTTTGCCAAACGCGTTCATGAAAAAAATGATTTATGCAACGCTTTTTCAGCAAAGGCCCCACTGTGCGGCGTTGCACCAAAACTTTGATGCGGTTATCTGGGGGTCATTGCAAGTTATATTCTTACCAGATTTGATGACTCTAGCTCAAACATTATGAAAGATACACGCATTACCGTTTTTAGCGAAGCGCTGTGACCGTTGGGGGTTGCTAGGGCAGTATGAATGGACGTAGCATCCATAGTTCTTAAGCATTGTTTTTGGGGTCGTCATGACCTATCTCGGCACTAAATTTGGTGGCTCTAGCTCAAAAACTGTGGAATATATAGGCATTTCTGTTGTTAAACCGCTGGAGGTGGAATAGGTGGGTGAGGCTCCAAAACTTTGGTGCTGTTTTTTGGTGATCATTAACAGTCATCTTTCTACCAAATTTGGTGACTTTAGCTCAAACAGTATGGAAGAAACATGCTTTACCGTTTTTATACCCTGAACCCATAAAATAGGTAAATCAGGGTATAATGGTTTTGTGCAAAAGTATGTAACAGGCAGAAGGAAGCATCTCCGACCCCATAAAGTATATATATTCTTGATCAGAAAGTATATATATTCTTGATCAGTATCAATAGCCGAGTCGATATGGCCATGTCCGTCTGTCCGTCTGTCTGTCTGTCCGTCTGTCCGTCTCTATGAACGCGTAGATCTCAGAGACTACAAGAGCTAGAGACTTCAGATTTTGAATATAAGTTCTCCTATACCATGAGCAGAACAAGTTTGCTTCAAATTATCGATAACTACTCTGGTTTTCGATATACACATGGAATCGATAACAAAAAAATATCGAATTTGGAAAATGTAAAAATGGGGGTTGGTGTAATGGGTAACGATAGAACTTTTCTCAAAATTTCCAAATCAGTTAAGAAACACCAGAGATATCGTTAAGTTAAGTCAGTTATGAGTTTTGTTTAAAGTGATCATTATTTGAAGCATACTTTTAGGACGCAAGGCCTGCAACTGGGTTCAGGGTATCTTCTGGTCGGGCTATCCCGACTAGAGCCTTCTTACTTGTTATAACTAGAACTATTAAATTATGGGAGAAGATAGCTACTAACAACCCCCAAAAAACAGCATCAAAAATTTTGAAGCCATTCCCACCCATTCCGCCCCCACTCCCCCGCAGTTTAAAACCAAAAATGCCTGTATCTCCTGCAGTTTTTGAGCAAGAGCCACCAAATTTAGTGCCACGATTGTTGATGTAGAAACCCAAAAAATTTGGATGCCCCCACAACATATACCGACCCCAGCCCCCCTTCACCCATATTCTACTAACTTTGAGCTATAGTCAACAAATTTGGTTGCAGGATAGCAATTGACATCATTAATATATCTGCAGAACAAATATGGATGCCACGCCCTCCTTACCGCCCCAGCTTACCTTCCCCCATTTTTTACTATTTTTAAGCTAGAGCTAAGTAAAGATTTCAGTATAAATTTAGCTTATCAGTCTGCCAATCCGTTGCTAACAGGGGTGTGCCAGACATCAAAACCAACCGAATACCAACCTAAAACCAACCTCGAGCTGGTTTTAGGTGTGCCAGAGCAGAGTTCGAGATGGTTTTGAAACCTCGACAAATTTGGTCAGAGATTTAGGTTTTTTTAAGCAATATTTATTGTATAATGCATAACAAGTGCTACTTTTTCGAAAGGTAATTTTAAGCTTAGTTGCATATTCCAAATACGTTTGAATTTAATACATATATTAATTCATGATTTTTGATATTAATAAACCTATAACAAATCTCTAAGACTATTTGCCGTCCCGTGTAAGCGTGCAAAAGCGTCCCTAACAAGAGAGGTGCCACCTTGTTCGTTTAACAATAACTATTATTCGGAGTCTTTAATAGGTTAATTTTAAACACACTTTTTTGTGACAAATAAACACAAAAAAATCGTACTTTGAGGTAACAAAATTGCATGGTTGAGCAGTGGACAGTTTGTTGTAAATTTAACAAAGTTATTGCAGCAAACAGTTTTGTATAAGGTGGCAGCTTTTGCGGTGTTTGTTAGGTGAGTGAATGTCATCGGTAAGAAGAGGAATTCAATTTATGGAAAGTCATTTTGCCGCCAATATGTAACTTGAAATAAAATTGCATTTATTTCTTTGTATTAGATTAATTTATTTTTGGTCCATAGGGGAAAACACCGTTCACCACAACAGGACGAAATTTTCGTTAAATTCATGGAGAAGCATCCAGATATTGCACAGGGGCTCAGCCGAGGAGATAGAGTGGCCGTATCGGCTGCTTGGATTGAGTTTGCCAACGAGCTCAAGCTCAAGCCCCGTGCAAGTCAGTGGACGAGTGGAAAAGAGTAAGTATTGTCACATTCACATGTAACTATTAATAAACTAATTTGTTTCAGGTGTGGAAAGATTGGAAACAATCTATAAAGAAGAAGTTGTGTAACAACAAAATTGAGCAGCGGGCAATTGGCGGCGGGCCTTTTAAACAGCAGGAGCTGTCTGCTACTGAACACGCCCTTGCTGCTGTACTCCAGCTGGAGCACGCGGTGGATGGAGTGGCTGGAGTCATTTCATGTGGGCTTTCGCCAATAGAAGATTTACTCGAAATTATTGATGCCGAGGAAAATGGTAATGCATGCAAATAAATTTTATTAACTTATTTTAAAATATAAATTATATTACAGAAAGTCCACCAAAGAGGATGAGACTGGAAAGCAGTACTCTGGCTGTGGATGAGGTGTTAGAGGATAAACCAATAGAAGAAGTATCAATAAGTGTGCCTGTGAGGACAACAGCCAAAACAGGCACCGGTGGTGCGGCAAGCGGCAGCCATGCGTCGCAGGCATTGGCGCTAGTGGCCGACGAGTCTGCGAGTTTGAAGCAAATTTCTAAAGACTTGCAGGCTCTGCATCAAACATCCAAGGCAGGCTTGGATGCCATTAGGGAGCTGGGTCAGCAGATGTGCGATATTTCGAGGCAGCACTTGCAAGAGCGGAAAGATAATAATGAGCTGTTAAAAAAAATTTTAGAAAATTTATTAAAAAAATAAGAATAAATCATTTGTTTTAATTTATTAATAGCTTTTTATTATCTTCACTTTTATTAAATTTATTACAAAATAATTGTTAAAAACTATTATTAGCGCCTTTGCAGGCTGTCGGCAATTGAGTTTCGAACTCTTGCCATGTCATTTAATTGTAGCATACCATCATATCTATCTTCACCACTTGTGTTATTGTTGTCATCAATTGGCAACTCAAAATCAAATTCCCTATCTCGTCTTTCGCGACACAAGTTATGCAGGACACAACAGACATTTATAATTTTGGCGACCTTAGCTGGGTGATATTGGAGGCTGTCTTGAAGAGATCTAAAGCGACTTGTTATAACACCAATTGTTCGCTCGACTACATTTTGAGCTGACGCATGCCGCATGCTAAAATTATGTTGGCCTGAGCCAGCAGCTGGACTCCTATACGGAGTAAGCATGAAGGGCTCCAGAGGATACCCAGAGTCTGCCAGTAGCCAACTGTTTTGACAACCACTAGCATATTTTCTTTGAAAGAAGTCTCTTGCAGAACTCATATTCCATGCAAAGGAGTCATGTGTTGATCCAGGCATTGAGGCATCCACATATAGGACACGCATATCGTAGTCACATATCTATATAACCAAGCACTTTATCAAAAGGCAATAGAAAATAAACATACTTATTAAACAATTAAACAAGACTGCTACTCACACACATTATTTAGAGAATACGACTAAAGTACAGGACGCGCTAGCTACTTATCGCACTACTTACAATCATTGCATTAATACTAAAATATCCCTTTCGGTTCATGAACTGATGTGCAAAATCTGTTGGCTTCATAATTTGTATATGGGTGCCGTCAATGCATCCAATCACGCCTAGTATGCTAAACTTTTAAAAAAAAAAGATTTTGATGATGAAGTCTTTGCCGCCGTCTGATCGAGTTTTATAAAACGATGACAAAGCTTTCTTTCAAGGATTGGAAGCACAATCCATAATGTTTTACAAACTATCGATCGGGAAACAGCCAAATCCTTGTCCTTTGCAATTACTCCCTGAAAACTACCAACACCCAAAAAGCGTAGCACTATTGCCAGTCGCAGTATTGGCGAAATTGACGATGATGGCATGTCATCCTTAATTTGGTGATATATCATCATAAAAGTGTCTATATCAACTCGATAATTATATCGAAATCTGTAAAGTTAAAATAAATTAGACACTTGCAACAATTCTATTGTAGGCTAAAAAATAACATACGTGCTGTCACAAGTCGCTAGTGGATCTGAAGCGCTTCTAAGTAGCCGGCGCTCAACCTTTTCTTTCTCCAACTCTTCTTTTCTGAGCATGTCTAGCAAAAGAAAACTTCCAAGAGGTATTTATATTTAATTTTACTTTAACTTTTTCACTTTTAAAATGTAAACAAACAGATTTGCCATTTACAAAATACGTAGAACAGCTGTTCAAGCAAGCTATCACGGCAGAGTTGTCAAGCAACATGAGTTACTTGGCGGGCAAAATGTTAAATATTTATTTTGTATAAGAATTACAAGAGATAAGACCTAACATATTTGTATTTTACCATCTATGAAATATAACACTAATGCGCTGAGGCCAACATTGAAAACAATGAAATAAATAGCAAATACATATTAGGAAATTTTTATTTTTGAAAGGTAGCAACTCTTTTTTAGCCATTTTCGATTTACGTATTTGCTTCGAAAATTTTACCGAAAAATGAAATCTCCCATACTTCTGGAACACCTACGGTTTTGTTTTAGAGATTTGAAAACCTGCTCGATCCAAAATCTCTAGAGGTTTCTGGCACACCCCTGTATGTTATTATTGATGGTGAATATTTTTTTTTAAATAAAATTGTGTTTCTATGCTTTCTTTGAGGAGGTGTATTGAGTATATTTGCAAAGAAATCATAAAAAACGAACAAACAGTTTAATCGATGATTTATTCGTAACTGATATTTTAAATAAATATCTAGAAAACAATTGTATGATCCCTAATTCTTCTCGTTACTTAAAAAAAAATGCATAAAGCCGTAGCACATTGAAAAGAAGCAGTATTAAATAAAAAACTTAAATACATAAATCGTTGTGTTTTTATTATTGTTGGAAATGGTAGTCTTTAACAGAATTTGTATACATGTTTGTTTAGTTTCTTGCTGGGTCGAGATTTTGAAATTTTTCTTTTTCTGTGCACTGCATTGAATGTAATAATACATGAATATACGTAGGTATACGAAAAGCCCGCAATAGGTGCGCAGCTCATAAACAAGCGTCTAGCAAATTTGGACTGTGTCTCCGGCTAGGTCTGCCGGAACATTATTGTATTTTGCATTACTTTATTCCGAGTTTTCGGCAACTGACTTTTGCAAAGAAATGCACTACTGAGTACACTTTCGTAATTCGCGTACATCTTTGCATTATTGTATGGCAAGGATGGTAATAAACTGTCAAAGAGTAAATTTCGGGCAAAGTATGTATGATAAGCAGCACCAAAACTGATATTTGGTTGCCTTGCAAGACAAAATTGTGTTTTTGACGTAGAATACGTCTTACGTTTCGGTATGAGTGTGCTATCCAAAAAAGTTGTGTTTGTAATATGGTTGCTTTACAAAATCGCTCATTGCTCATGAACTAATGAATAGATTTTCCTCAAATTAATTTCATTTTAAAGCCAAGGCTTCAACCTTTATTTTAAGCTATATATATATATATATATGAAGTGATTACATTTTCTATTAACAAAATGAGACCAAAAACATGCAAAATTTTGCATAATTTTGAAGACTTTAAATTGCTCTAGCAATCTCAATAATCAATCAATTAATCTGAGTTTTTCGAATTTAAGTTGAGATGAGGTAAACAAACATTCCCACATTCAAATTTCTAATAATTTTGCCAAATATATAACTTTTTAAGGCAAAAAATCAGTGCAAAAATCACTACTTTTTTTTCAATTGCACATTGCTCAAAAATTCCGCCAGAGAATCGATTAAAACTTGTTTTAATACAAAGTAGACTTGATTTCCTTTCGTTTGATATACATGCGGTCATGACTGATAGCTTCTAAATGTGGAAATTTCATTAAGATATTCGGGCATAATTAAATTTTTATACATAAATTCTTCCGTGCCAGGGGTGAACAAGCTAAGCTTAAGCGTCAGCCCCAAACAATTATAACACAATAAAATATGTTTACCCCAATTCTGAAATTTGCGTGCAAGTTTTCGAAATCATGTTTTATTGTTTGTGTTGCACATTTAATTATGCTTTTGCACCAAAACAAAAAATATGCCCGTGCAAAAATATCATATAAACTATCGTGAGTTAAACTATCGTCTTTACGGTGGCAGCCCTGATTTTCGCATCTTGTGAACAGTTACTGTGAATTAAGTTAATTTAATTTAATTTATATGAATATTGAACAATGCCGCCTGTAAAAAGAAACGTAGCTTCGATGCGTAACAGAGAGAATATTTTTTCTGCTTTGACTAATAGACAAGAATTTCACAGTTGACACCGAGGTGGACATGCTCATCGTAGGTGATTTTAATTTAGAAATGACAAATGATTGTTCATTTGCAGAATTTATGGATGAAAAATTCAAATTAAAGTATATTAAAAATGCAGCAACCACCTTAGCTCTAACCAATATAGATTTAGTATTTGCTAGAAATTTAAGTGTATCATTAATGAATTACATATCATACCTTTCCTTTCACAAACCTGTCGTATCAAAAGTCACATTTCAAACATAAAACAAAAATACAATTTTAGATTTAATTATGCACAAATTTTGATGTAATAAATTATGTAAATATATATTTCTATTTCAAGTCAATGTTTGTTAAATTTATATCAGAGATGCTAACCAGTATTGCAGTAAAAAGGAAAAAATTAGTCAAATGACAACAAACACAATTAAAAATAAAATAAAACATCTATGTGGTTGTTGTTATTAGGCTACCGCTTCATAATTTTTGTTGCACAAGGACAGACGTATTCTACGGCTAACCTATGCGCCCGTGTGATCTGACACAGGCTGTCAATTTTTTTTATAGTCAAGCGCAATAATAAGCAAAGAAGAAAAGTTGTGGGGACAAGTGTTTGCAGAAGCCTGGCTCTTTTTTGCAAATAAATTAGGTTCTTTCTTAAGTTTGCCTGCCATACGTATTTTGATACCTATCCCACCCAACAAAACACTTGCAATAGCATCTGATATGCACCTTGCTAACCAGAGTATCTTGAGCTCAATGTGAGAAGGCGGTTCTATTTTAGAAAATTGATATTGAAATTAAATTAAAATAAATAAAAAAATATTTGCGTTTATTTAAATTGTCCTCATTCATAATGATCGAGCAGGTCAATGAATGCCAAAGCAAATGCTACGCATACAATTAAATATGCACATGAATACACAACGGGACACACATGCATACATGCTTATGATATCTAGCCGAAACAAAATAACAAAAATCATTTCAAAGCCAAAGTCCACCAAAACTGCAAACATATCAAACGTACACTTGCAGATATATATATATATATATATATATATATATATATATATACGCACTAATGCTTTGCTGCTCGGTGGGGTGGCTAGCGGCAAAAGCGATAAGCAAGTAGGCATACAAAATCAAGTAAAAAGGGCGGGCTCAACGAGAAGATACCCCGAACCCAGTTGCAATAAATATTTCACTTCCTGCGCTCTAAATGTATGCTTCAAATAATGATCAATTTAAAAAACACTTACAACTGAATTTACTTTACGACATCTCCAGTGTTTCTTAACCGATTTGAACGAAACTTTGAGAAAAGTTCTATCGTTACACATTATTTCAAAACCCATTTTTACATTTTCCAAATTTGATTTTTTTTTGTTACCGATTCAATGTGCATATCGGAAACCAGAGTATTTATCGATAATTTTAAACAAACTTGTTTTGCTCATGGTATAGGAAAACTTATATTCAAAATATGAAGTCTCTAGCTCTTGTAGTCTCTGAGTTTTACGCGCTTATACATACGGACGCACAGACGGACATGGCCATATCGGAGACGCTTCCTTCTGCCTGTTACAAACTTTTGCGCAAAACCATTCTACCTTGTTTAATCCATTTTTATGGGTTCAGGGTATAAAAAGTACACCAAAAAAATATACACACGCTCATATGCATGGAATATTCGGGCGAACTGGAACCTCACAAGCTACTGCAGGCTACAAAAACGGACCGGCTGTGCTGTTCAAAGCTTAATGTAACAAGCAAATGGGACATAAGAGAATCAAAAACATAGTTCGACGATTAACATGATCAAGACAAAGCAAAGGCAGGCAAGCGAAATGCGCAAGGCACTGCAAAGACAGCAAACACAAATTCAAAAGTACACCCAATAACCGTCGCGTGTAATTCAGAATGAAAGACTCTAGACTCTAGAGTCTAGAGCGATTTGTCATTTCTATAGAAGTGTATAGTCTTTGGTTCTACACAGCCTTACTTATTTTTTTAAATCGTATGTTTTCTCAGGATTGAAAAATTTAAATCTTTTAGCGGCACTATCATCATTGTTAACCCGTAATATAGTTTCAATTTTAATATCACTTTGTAAAACTATAACGACATTGAGCTTATTATCTTTTATAAATCAGGTTGATGAGGAGAATAAAGTTGATAAATCTTAGGTCAAAGCCATTAGCAAGTTGTTGGTTTCTTGATGAGTCACCTGGCAACGTCTTAACACAATTTATATATATACATTTATATTTATACATATATATGTATATGTATATATATTTATATATATATATACAAAGCAAGGAATCAAATAAAGTGCCCGAGAACAAAAACGCAAACAAGCTAAGTGGTCTGCCCCCACGACGACTGAATCTATGTTACCCAGACCTGAACTAACTCAACTAGAGTCAGTTTTTCTCGACTCTTTGCAGGAGTTCAACTGTCTATCGTGGCTTTTTAAATTAAATCAACATAGCGTTGTCGTCTTCATCGTCGTTATTTTTTTTTATGCATTTGGAAGTAGCCGGAAAGAGAGAGACACGCTCGTCATAACAGCACTTGGCAAACCACTTAATTACAAAATAATAAAGATTCTTTGCCAGACACTGACGCCTTCGTTAAAGCAATTCTGATAATAGGCCTACGTCCTTGGTTCCATCCCTAAGAACTTATTCAAATTTCAGCCGTCCACAGTGACCTAGTTATTTTGTCGCCTCCTTTCGCACATCCCCCGACACGATGATATTTTCAATTTGTAAAGTTTCCTGGGGTGACGGCAGGTTCTCTGTGATGCGTACAGGTGTGAGCATGTTTGCGCACTAGATGTGTTCGGGTTTAGGATTAAATTATTTATTGAACTTTTGCTTGTTGGTGCAACACGCATTGAATTTCTGACAGTTTTGGCAGCCGGCCACCAATTTTCCAATCCCCCAATCGCTGCAATTGTGCCAATTAATTTGGACCACTTTTAGCCTGTAGGCAGCATCCATTGCGTAGGTTTAATTAATGCAAAACTTGTAGGCCAGTTATTATTACTTAATTTTTTTTAATTTGCGCATACTGATTTAGTTTGATATAACGAAAACAAAGTGTAAAATTGAGTTAGAGAGTTAGCTAGTCACGTCCCCGAAAGAATTGCACCAACGAGTTTTTGACGCGGATACCCGATGGAACGTAAGAGCTGAGGCCGTAATTGTGACTCGAAATCACTACAAAGATAAATTAGGCACTCTGGAAAAATTGACTGAGACGGATGGAAGTTTAAGCACCGGAACAGACGCTGGAACATTGGTTGTTGCAATGCAGTCATTTTCCTTCTTATGTTTTTTAAGGTTTTTTCATACTGTGCTGGTTGAAGTAGAAGATGCCTAAAAGTATCTGCAAAAAAAGGGCCTTAACATAACTTTGTGTACTCAAAAAATAAACGCTAAAGATATGTATATCTGAAGACCTTGGCATAAAGAGTTCGTTTATAACGATGGCAGTAAAGGCGTTATTTGTCGTACGAAAACGAAATAAGGCGAAAACTTTTCGAATCGTCTGACAAAATAACCGCAGAAATAAGAGAAAGGTTTCGGCAATCGCAAGACTTGGCGAGCAAATTCGCTTACCTTTCCCCTTCTACCTGTGTTGAATCTGATGACACCAAGTCGCTTAGTTCAGTGCATTCAGCAGGCAATATTCAATATCAAATGAAAATCGAGTAAGTACATAATTAACACGAAATTAAAAGATTCGGTTTCTAATTTAATTGTGATGCTTAGAATTTTTCCCACGATTGCTATAAGCAATGTCAGCTGTGCGAGGAGCTTTTCAAAATTAAAATTAATAAAAAATTAAATCAGATAAATAAAATAAGAAAATGTAAACTCTCTATTTATTCGTAAAACGATTAACGATTATATTTACACATCTGTATATAATAATTATATCAATGAGAATGTTAAACATATAGAGGTTCCAAACAGGCATATTCCAACCAACCTAACATTTCTGGAACCTGGCATATTACTCTCTCGCGGGACTGCCGTTTGTTGCTTCGTGAATTGTGGGCGAATTCGATGTCATTCGGCTGGCTGGTTTCGCTACGACATGAGCTGCCGTAGCACAGCCAGCCCAGCCGTGCTGTGTGTGTGAGCGCGATCACTGCGCGCAGTAGTTTCTGAAATTGGCAGCGATCGCGCTCACACACACAGTACGGCTGGGCTGGTTGTGCTACGGCAGCTCATGTCGTAGCGAAACCAGCCAGCCGAATGACATCGAATTCGCCCACAATTCACGAAGCAACAAACGGCAGTCCCGCGAGAGAGTAAAATAGCCAGGTTCCAGAAATGTTAGGTTGGTTGGAATATGCCTGTTTGGAACCTCTATATGTTTAACATTCTCATTGATTATATTAAGTTTACATTTTATAAAAATGCTGTTTAGCTTCACAGCAAAAATTAAACTATACTTAGTGCATCGACTAAACAGTAAACTAAATAGTACAATCAAGTATTATTATAATTTTCCAATAGTGATGCCCAGCGGGCAATTTTCGCAGAAGATCCACCATTCTTAAGAGTTAATGCTAATGAATTACAATCTGTAATTATCTTAAACGGAATGAACTTCAGGTATGTCTCAAAACGCTTTAAGGCATATACAATGGCCAGGGTCTCTAGTTCATAACTATGTAATTTGGATTCAGGGGCGGAAGCGGTTTTTCAAAAGTAACACACCGGGTGAAATTTATCGTCAGTTTGTTTTTGCAGGAGCATTGCTTCGAAACCGGCTGAACTAGCATCACAATGTAGTTAATTTTCTGACTTCGGGCTGTAAATAGACAGCACAGGTGACTCGATCAGTTTTGACTGCAGTGTTTGGAAGGACTTAAGACTCATCGGTAAAAACATAAGGGGCATCTTTTTTCAGCAGACGCGACATCGGATAAGCGATTTTGGTAAAGTTGGGTACAAAACGGCGGAATTAAGAAAAGAGACCCAGACAGCGTTCCAATTTTTTCCTATCCCGAGGTTCTGGCAGACTCTCTATGGCTTGAAGATGAGCTGGTTTCCTGGTGATACCGGAAGAGTTCGCTAAATACCCCAAATACTCTAACTCTTTGTGCGCAAAACGACACTTTGACAATTTAAGTTGTAGCCCATTCACTCGTAAGGTATAAAGTGTCTCCTTCAGCACTTGCAGATGGGTTTCAAAATCACTCGACGCAATTAAGATGTCGTCCATATAAATCACTAGTTGACTCCTGTTGATTAAGTCCTTCAGCACAAAGTACACAAATCTAGCGAAAACTGGGGGACCATTGCATAGTCCAAACGGCATGCGAACGTACTCAAATTGTCCGTCGGGTGTTACAAAGGCAGTGTATTTTATCGCATCAGGGTGCATTTTGACATGATGAAATCCACTTTCTAAATCTAGTACAGTAAAGAACGATTTACCCCCCAGATGTTCGACACAATCCTCTAACAGCGGAGTAGGAAAATGGTCACGGACGGTAATTTTGTTTAGCAGGCGATAATCAACACATTTTCTTAATGTATTATCTTTTTGACGTAGAATACGTCTTACGTTTCGGAATGAGTCTGCTATCCAAAAAAGTTGTTGTTGTAATATGGTTGCTTCACAAAATCGCTCATTGCTCATGAACTAATGAATAGATTTTCCTCAAATTAATTTCATTTTAAAGCCAAGGCTTCAACCTTTTAAGCTATATATATATATGAACTGATTACATTTTCTATTAAAAAAATGAGACCAAAAACATGCAAAATTTTGCTTCATTTTGAAGACTTTAAATTGCTCTAGCAATCTCAATAATCAATCAATTAATCTGAGTTTTTCGAATTTAAGTTGAGATGAGGTAAACACACATTCCCACATTCAAATTTCTAATAATTTTGCCAAATATATAACTTTTTAAGGCAAAAAATCAGTGCAAAAATCACTACTTTTTTTCAATTGGACATAGCTCAAAAATTTCGCCAGTGAATCGATTAAAACATGTGTTAATACAAAGTAGACTTGATTTCCTTTCGTTTGACATGCATGCGGTCATGACTGATAGCTTCTAAATGTGGAAATTTCATTAAGATATTCGGGCATAATTAAATTTTCATATATAAATTCTTCCGTGCCAGGGGTGAACAAGCTCAGCTTAAGCGTCAGCCCCAAACAATTATAACACAATAAAATATGTTTACCCCAATTCTGAAATTTGCGTGCAAGTTTTCGAAATCATGTTTTATTGTTTGTGTTGCACATTTAATTATGCTTTTGCACCAAAACAAAAAATATGCCCGTGCAAAAATATCATATAAACTATCGTGAGTTAAACTATCGTCTTTACGGTGGCAGCCCTGATTTTCGCATCTTGTGAACAGTTACTGTGAATTAAGTTAATTTAAATGAATATTGAACAAATAATTTCGCATATTAATAATTTACAGCAACGTCGTCGTGCATCTGGAGTAGCAATCTATGCAAAAAGTACCATGTTAACATATTGTACTCCAATCGATATTTCAAACAGGCAACTGGTCAATAGCGATGTAGGCGACATTTGTCTGTCTGAAATTAAAATTAATAATCAAAAAAAATTTATTCTTGGCTTTGTGTACTTTCATCCAAATGTTTCCCAAAACAACAAGCAACAAATGCTTTTTTCTGCTTTGATGAAATATTCTCACCTCACTGCACTAATAGACAAGAATTTCACAGTTGACACCGAGGTGGACATGCTCATCGTAGGTGATTTTAATTTAGAAATGACAAATGATTGTTCATTTGCAGAATTTATGGAAGAAAAATTCAAATTAAAGTATATTAAAAATGCAGCAACCACCTTAGCTCTAACCAATATAGATTTAGTATTTGCTAGAAATTTAAGTGTATCATTAATGAATTACATATCATACCTTTCCTTTCACAAACCTGTCGTATCAAAAGTCACATTTCAAACATAAAACAAAAATACAATTTTAGATTCAATTATGCACAAATTTTGATGTAATAAATTATGTAAATATATATTTCTATTTCAAGTCAATGTTTGTTAAATTTATATCAGAGATGCTAACCAGTATTGCAGTAAAAAGGAAAAAATTAGCCAAATGACAACAAACACAATTAAAAATAAAATAAAACATCTATGTGGTTGTTGTTATTAGGCTACCGCTTCATAATTTTTGTTGCACAAGGACAGACGTATTCTACGGCTAACCTATGCGCCCGTGTGATCTGACACAGGCTGTCAATTTTTTTTCTCACGGCCACTATAGCGGAAGCGTAAGGGGAACTACTATGACGGATAATGCCAGCATCTAACAAGTCATCACATATCATAGTCGGCAGTGACGGCAGAAAATGGGGGTCTGACTTGTCAATTCGATTTTCATCTCGTAACTGGTAGGTTTAATCAGTTCTGAAGGGACATCAACATAGCCGGAAATAACAGACTGAAGCTTTGCAGCTTGTTCTGACGGCAGGGTAGACTCTATATTAAACTCATCCTCATAAACAACAGGTAACTCAATTGCATTAATAGCCGCTAGGGCATCACTCAGCGAATGTTCAGACATGACGGAATTATTTATTTTAATGGTACACGATTGTGATTCGGCAGGCATAGACTCATTTTCATTAAGCGACCGTGTTGGCTCTTTTGGGATTACTGTGCGTTTGACATCTGTTCTACAAAAATCAAGTGAATTAAGGACAGCAGTGAGTTTCATGTTACAATTTACTTGCGGTTTATTAAACGTTAACAATTGACTTCATGAGTATTTCATTTTTAATTTACAAAGCTTAATATTCATTTCTTAAATATAAAGAAGTCTCTGCCCAAAATCATTGGCAGATCTGTGGCACTGTTAAGTACATCACATGTATGTAATACTGTTAGATTAAGTAGGCGGATTGCACATGGGACTTTTCCCACCGACACCAGTTGACGGTTTCCTAAACCACGGCAGTTCAACGGTGTTTGTTTGAATTTAAATACGGAAGGCACCTCGGATTGTCGAATAAAACTTTTAGGACTACCCGAGTCAAGGAGAGAAAAAATCTTTGTAAACTCACTGCTTTTCACTTGATTTGACACAAAGGCAACACTCACCATCTGTAGATTTTCAATTTTATCAACTAACGTATCCCCGCAACTCGTATGGGTGACGTCGTCAGCAGCGGCAGCATTGGAAGCGATGGCGTTCATCACCTTATTCGGGCAGTTTTTGTAGATGTGGCCCGTCTTCCCACACTTAAAACACGAGTTGACTGCTCTGATCGGCTTCTTGCACTGCGACTTGTAATGCCCGAATTGAGAGCAATTGTACCTCACAGGGGCGGCAGTTGTGTACGGCAGGGGGACACTCTGGACGGCAGGCGGTCGAGGTAGAGGCTGGGTTACCGCATTTACTTGTCTGTTGGCGCTGGATTGGATGCACCGTCTCTCATACCGACCCAGCAGCGTCTTAAGATCACCGATGGTACGGGCTGCGTAGAGCATACCCACTGCCGGGGAGTTGTCCCTAAGCCCATCGATTATTAGGTCAACCAATTCGGATTCTGGAATCGAGCCATTTATTGCGATCTCCTGCATCTCAATGGCGTATCTCAGATATCCCTCTCCAGGCTTCATGCGTCGATTTCGAAGCGCCGCATAAACTTCCTCGGTGCTCCTGGGCCTTCCAAACTCGAGTATTAAAACTCTTTTCATCTGTTCATACATACGCACCGTTAATGTGCGCATGAGGACTGCTGCAGTTCCTTCTAATAACCGACAACATACAACCAGTCGCAGGCGGTCATCCAGTTGGAGTATTTCACAGGCGTCCTCCAAGCCGCTGATCCATTTGTTTACATCGTAAGCGTTGTCTGCCGAAAGCCGCGGGAACATGGACTTGATCACACTAATGTCTGTTACCCGATGACTGGGTTCGCCAGGTGACACATCGATCTGCTGTTGCAAACTCGCAATTTGATTTTGCAATTCCAAGACTTCCTTCTGTTTACGTAAGTTAGCTAAATGCTCATCCAGGTTCAAAGATACGGGAAACGGGGTGACCGCCAGAACAGCAGACGGCAACATTGACTCCGGAACGGCAGACAGCAGGAGCGTATGACGGCAGAGTTGACGCTGGAACGGTAGACAGTGAGGCAGCAGCAGGAGCATATGACGGCAAGGTTGACGCTGAAACGGCAGAAAGCGAGGCGGCAGCAGGAGCATGTGACGGCAAGGTTGACGCTGAAACGGCAGGCAGCGAGGCGGCAGCATTAGCATATGACGGCAGAGTTGAGGCTGAAACGGCAGACAGCGAGGTGGCGGCAGTAGCATATGACAGCCTAGTTGACGCTGGAACGGCAGGCAGCGAGGCGGCAGCAGGAGCATATGACGGCAGAGTTGAGGCTGAAACGGCAGACAGCGAGGTGGCGGCAGTAGCATATGACAGCATAGTTGACGCTGGAACGGCAGGCAGTGAGTCGGCAGCAGGAGCATAGACAGCAGAGTTGGCGCTGGAACGGCAGGCAGCGAGGCGGCAGCAGATCTGGTCGACGGCAAAGGTGAAGCTGGGACGGCAGGCAGCGAGTCGGCAGCAGACTTTGACAATTCTAACACTAGTTTGCGTATTTGTATTATCGTTGACAGCGGCGGCACTTCCACATTGTGTGCCTTCAGCAGTTTCATCATTTCATCCTTATTCAGGCCCATTGTTGTAGATCGGGCGTTGAATATATATTGGGCGTTGGGCGTATCCCACTTCTGAGCTGTAAACTCTCTATTTATTCGTAAAACGATTAACGATTATATTTATAATTAATGTTTCCTTAAACGAACGATGATTTGCTTGTTTCTCGTGGATTATTCTGTTCGCTTACACTTATACGTGCTCTTGGCGTAAGGGTAACTGAAAAAGAGATCGAGATCAGTTAGATGTGGCCAAACCACACTTAACACTTAATACTTAAAACTAACATCGGTGCTTAAATACTATCTTACAATATATCGATACACTAACATTAAATAGGCAGGTTTAACATAAATACAATAACATAAATACATTACAAAAAATTAGATTTTAATACATAAACCGAGTTAAAATTTAATAATGATGGAATATTTTTTTGGATGGGATGATAAGTTGTTTGTGATGGGGGGGGGGGGGATGGGGCGTTATTGTCGGGAAGCTTGGCTTCCGCCCGGGCGGCACAACTATACGCTACGCCACTGGTTCGACAGCAACTTCTCAATTGTTTTTACGTTATGTTAGAAGAGTACGTTGGGTTTGTGCAATGTCTGTCATGGTGACCATCAGTCCTGTGTGAACGCTTTTTACAGCTTTTTACCACCAGTTCTAGCTAGAGTTTGAAATATTGATAAAATCTGTATCTATGGATGGGACAGACACTTTTGGGGTTGTACGATTACTGGGGGGCTGGAAAGTCGATAAGTTTGATAGCTCAAAATCGATTAATCCATCTGTTTCTGACAACCTTACAGCTGCATCAACCAAATTTGGTGAGAATATAGCTACTAGTAATACCCCGATTCCACTACAAGCCGAATGCAAGTATGTAATTGGAACTCGGGAATGTTGCTTCCGTTTGTAAAAGATTCCCCTATGCACAATGAGAATGCAATGGGAAATGCAACTTATGTTAGAATTTAACGTAACAGAGCACTGAACAGCACTTTTACATAGTCGATAGTATGAAATTTCCTATCGATACTTGGTTTAAACAGTGCCAATTTGGGTAAAACAGCAGCTGGTCATCAAGTGCATGAAAAAAAAAAAAAACCCCTGTTAAAACAGGATGTGGATGAATTGGATTTGTAGTGGAATCACCTACATCCGCGACTTGCTGTTAATGACGGATGCAACCTAATAGAATTAGGGTATTAGACCCAAAAAACAGAATCAAAAATTTATAGGCCTGCGCACCCATTCCGCCCCCAGCCTCCCGCATTTTGAAATGAGAAACTCCGATATCTTCCACAGTTTTTGAGCTAGAGCCACTAAATTTGGTGCCAAGATGACGAACTCTAACAAAATTTAACAAAATTTTGGATGCCGCGCCCTTCAACACTGCCTTAAGCCTTGCTGTCGCATACAACGGAAACCGAAACCGAAACTGAAACCGAATCCGATTATTGGATTAGGTTGGTGGCTGGTTTTGCGACATATAACTGAAACCGAACGGAAAATTTCTTACCATTCGCTAATTTTCATCCGCATCGCGTTTTATCACATACAAAATGCTAAATTATTCACCGGAGCAAAAAAGAATCGCAGCGTTCCTTGCTGCAAATGATTGTTTTGAAAAAGATTTTTTAATGTTGTTCATGTTGTTCGGCAACAAAGTTAATAAAAGGAAAAGCCCTCACAAATCTACAGGGAAAGATCCGAAGACGGGGCTGTGAACATTTTGATAGATCGTCATTTGATGGACGACGATACAAAGTTCCGCGAGTGACCCCGTTTTTGTTTGGGCAATTGTTAGATGTCTTGAAACAAGTTCTTGAAAAAAATCGAAATACTTGAGTGCGCAACCCAATAAGCGCCCAGCACAAATTGTGCCTTACTTTGCGGTATTTAGCAACCGTCGAAACATTTCGAACACAGGGCAAATCAGAGGCAAACAAATTTATTAACTGGTTGGCACCAACCAAATAAAGTCAAAAGTACTTGTTTCGGTTGCAAGTGAACTGAATCCGCTTTCGGTAGCTAGCACCGGAAAACTAATGATTTTCGGTTTCAGTTGCAAATGTAGTTAATTCAGTTTTGGTTTCCATTATTTGCGACAAAAATTCTTAAGCTGCCTCCAACTGCCCCAAAGCTTCATTAAAAACGGGAAAGCGTGCTCGTGAAAACTCGGCTGGGGAGATAAATGGCAAAGTCGCTGATTTCTCGTCGATCATGAAACTAATCAACACGCGTTTTGATGAGCAAGCAGTCGTGATTGCCACTTATATATAAGAATACGAGGAGCATATGATCTCGCTGCTCGATGAGTGGTGAACTCCAAAACGTCCTACTCCGGGTCCACAAACTGGAACAAGAGGCGGAGACGTCTAGTGCACTACAAACTCAAATTGAGTCATTGGAGGCAAAGCTTGCTAATCAAGCACAGCAAATAACATGCGGCTGCATGGAGTGCCGTATGTTGAGGGTGAGCAGCTGCGAATGATATTTAACAACTTGTCGTTCTCAATGGGGGTCACTCCAGCGCCCAGGCTATGAGAATATATAGGGTCGGATAACAATCGGCCGCTAAAACTGTGGCGCAACTACTCTTAGATTTACTGGACTTCGACACCCGTGATAATGCTAATGTTCCGATCTACTTCAAGGAACAGCTCACAAAAGATAATTAACAAATCTTTGCCTTTGTTTGTGAATTCCAATGTTGATGTTATATGTTTGTCCGAAACATGGTTTGTCCATGATCTTAATGATTTTTCTATTGAATGTAGTGGTTATTATAAGTATCGTTCTGATCGTGTCGGTCATACTGGAGGTGTTGCTATATTTTTGAATAACAGACTGAAGTGCAATGATATCCTCAAGCAGCCGAATGAGAGCTCAATTGAATATCTTTTCATTGAACTTTTAAACACGAACTGTGATACCAAAATGCTAATTGGCTGCTTTTATCGACCTAACAAACATATTGAATACTCCAGCATAATCGATATAATTGCCTTTAATAATATAGACTACACTAGCCTTTACGAAGAGCGTCAAGGCTCTTCATTAAATATAAATTTAATTTACTCACTCCCCTCAGTCGACACCCAAATTAATCATGTGCAATATTGTATAGCTTACCCGTACAATAAATATGTACCACTTAAAGCAAAAATACTAAGGCCTTAAATTGAGTCATGGCATAACAATGACATTAAGTTTGCCATACAAATTAGTAATGAGGGCTTCGAAAAATGGAAAAGTTATTAGACCGATAGACTTTACATAATTTTTAAGTCGCATAGACGAGTTGTTAACCAAATGATTAACAAAACCAAAAGCCAGTATTATAGCTCAAAATTTAAGAATGCGTTGTCCACCTGGAAAGATCTTAAAAAAAGGGATTGTTAGATGCCTTCTGTTATGAAGTTATGAAGTGAGGTAGATGTAAACGCTCTAAACAATTAATTCGTCAACCAAGCTTATGTGTTGCAGTCAATTAGAAAATAAAATCCAATGCCACTGAATGACGTAAATCCGAAATTTATAAAAATAATTCTACCGCTTATAATTGATCACATAAAATATATTTTTAACACTGCGGTCGCTACATCCCATTTCCCTGACCAATGGAAAATTGCCAAGGTATTGTCTATCCCTAAGGCAAATCAAGATTTCAGGCCAATTTTAATACTGCTTTACCTTGCAAAAAGTTTTGTACACATACTGGCCTCGCAAATAAATTTCTTCCT
This sequence comes from Scaptomyza polygonia, assembly GCA_035044585.1. Classification (NCBI taxonomy): domain Eukaryota; kingdom Metazoa; phylum Arthropoda; class Insecta; order Diptera; family Drosophilidae; genus Scaptomyza; species Scaptomyza polygonia. The sequence continues at coordinate 196,499 of JAWNNU010002000.1, read as the reverse complement.
AAACGCCAATAGTCTTCTGAACCAAAAACAATCTAGGTTTCGAATGGGAACAAGCTGTATAACGGCGCTAACAAAAGTTGTCGGAGTCATTCGACTCCACATGGAGAATATTTTTGTTTATACTCGATACCGAAGTTAAAAAGTTGGGTTTGTGCAATGCCTGTCATGGTTTCTGTCCGTCCGTCCATCTGTCCGTCCGTCCGTCAGTCTGTGTGACCACTACTTTTTTCCACACCCTTCAAGCTAGAGTCTTGAAACTTTGCAAATCGCTTTATCTATGGCATAGTAAATAAAAGATTCAAGATTGAGGTTCTACGATAACAGGGGGCTGGCAAATCGATAATTCGATATCTCAAAATCGATAAATCAACCTCTTTCGAACAACTTTACGGCTAAATTGAAATGCCTATATCTTCGTTAGCTTTTGAGCTAGATCCACCAAATTAAGAGGCAAGATAGGTGATAAGAACCCAAACAAATTCATAAAAACTTTGGATGCCACGCCTATCCATACTGCCCTAGCCGGCCCCAACCTCATCATGCTTCGCTGTTTTCTGAGTGCACGTCCCTAAGAATCATCGCTGGGTTGGTAAGTTATTACGACGAAGGCGGAATCTGCTGCAAAGTCCTTTAAGACCTCTCGCGAGATGATTAGGGTGCGATGAGAGCTCGCTGAAGTATTTCACTTTTTGTTCCGCTATTACCTCATAGACTGGTTTGATGTTTAGGTCTCTCTGAATGTTTTCTTTTCGAACAAACCACGGTGCTCCGGTGATGGTTCTCAAGATCTTCAACTGGGCTCTGATTCACCAGTCGGATAACCATTTTTCCACGTTGACAAGATGGTGGGCTAGTTGCGCTGTTGCTTGTATTGGGCATCTGGAGCGGCTGAGAATGGCTGTTTCATCAGCAAAGGTAGAAGTTGTCAATCTGGTACTTATAGGGATGTCTGCTTTGAACAGCACATATAGTGTTGGTCCGAGTACGCTGCCTTGTGGAACACCAGCTTCAATTCTGTGTTCGTCAGACATTCCGGTGTTGCATCTTACTGCAAACTTCCTGTCGTAGAAATATGATTTAAGCAGTTTATGTGTATTGTTTGGAAGCATTCTTTTGATCTTTTACATCAGACCTTCCAACCAAACTTTGTCGAATGCTTGAGAAAAATCCAGGAATATCGCAGTGCAGAATTCTCGATTTTCGAACGCACCTCGTATCTCTTATGTTATTCGATTGACTTGCTCAATTCCGTGCTTTTCACGAAAGCCAAATTTGTGTGATGGTATTATGTTATGTAGATCCAGAAATCGATGAATCCGGGAAAGCACGCATCTTTCAAAAAGTTTTTATAGACACGATAATAAGCACTTAGGTCTGTACGACGAAGAAATTGTCGATCTTTTCCCGGCTTTGGGATCATTATTGTTGGATATTAGTATTTTAGCTTTAGGTATTTGGTATTATTTGAATATGTAAATACGGTCAGACTGAACACATGGAATAAAGTAGACAAGACTAGCAAGACAGCGTGCAGTTTTATTAATATATAAATACACTACAAATTGGCGACGAAGATAAAACGACGGTCTACAAAAAAAAATAATAACCCATCAATATGGAGCGCAGCTGCAAATGCAGATTGTAAAAGAAAGACAAATATCTTGATATCACATGTTACTGCAAATTTTTTAACAAAGAGGTTAGAATAGATGTAACACATATACACACACATCAACATGACGACACCCGAAGCAAAGTCACCAAATTTTTATCAAATGTTCAACAGAGTTTGCACCTATGGAAATAATACCAGATTGTTATACAAACAATATGTGTGTATAACTCCAGAACACATAAATAATTAGACGCTTGCAGTATTTATATTTTGTATCAACCGTACACAAGCTCTGTTGAAACGCAACTAACATCGAGTGGCGAAGTGTGAATATAAAGACACAAAACGGAAAGAGGAATGAGAATACACAACGGCTCTTAGTCCCGTTACATCCTATCTGTGTTCGCCTTTACAACACACTATGCATGTTATTTTGGGTTATTTAATGTTACTTTTGCACGCATTTATTTCAACACGCCACCTCAAAAGTTACATTGATTTTCAACTAACAAGCTTGTACGTATCATTTATTTAAAATAATTTTTTTTTTTATGTTTTCTTTTATTTCTGGGGATAACAATTTGATCCAGCATTTGCTGCAGTGGATTGGGGAAACCCAGTAAAACCCAACCAGATCAATTAAAAATTAAAAATATACATTAAGTTCAATTCAATTCAATAAACAAATAATAAATTAATAATAATAGTAACAGTAATAATTAATAACTGATAATTTCATTTCATTCATTATGCTTAATAATTTTTTTTTTTTTTTTTTTTTTGTATGGTAATGTAGTTTTATATCTTAAGGGTATAAAATCAAAAGTTTTAAAATTTTTTTTTTTCAGTAAATTAAAACAATAAAATAAAACGATTTTAATCCAAACAAATTAATAGAATACTAGCAGCATTCATTTACTCCGTAAGTCCCAGCTGGTTCCTCAGGTTGGCGAATCTTGCTGCTGGTAACGGTTTTGTTAATATGTCCGCCAATTGAAAATCTGTGGAAATATACTTGACAAAAATAAATTTCTTTTCAATTTGCTCACGAGTAAAATGATACTTAATATCTATGTGCTTTGTCCTCTTGTGGCTAGTAGGATTATTGGCAATACTAATACATTGGTTGTCTTCATAAATATCCACTGGACTATTAAATTCTAGCTTAATTTCATTTATTAGAGACTTCAGCCATAATGCTTCTCTTACACCTTCAAATAGAGCCATGTATTCGGCTTCAGTAGAAGAAGCAGCCACGGATTTTTGTTTCATAGTATTCCATGAAATTAAGCAATTTTCAAATAATTTAAAAAGGTATCCTGTAGTACTTCTCCTGTCTGTCTCATTCCCAGCCCAATCAGAGTCAACATATCCCATAAGGATACTTTTAAAATTAATATTTGTTTTGAATGTCAACTTCAAATCAATCGTACCTCTTAGATACCTTAGAACCCGTTTAAGGCATAGCCATAGTTCCTTATTGTTGTTGTTTGTATATCGGCTTAATATACTTATTGATGTACTAAGATCTGGCCGTGTACATAGCATGATGTACATTAAACAACCAATCAAGTTTCTACATGGCGCATCATATGATTCTTCAGATTGCAAAGCCTCATAGTTAAGTTTACTTGGGAGAGGTGTACTAACAGGATTACAATCTTCCATATTAAACTTCCTTAAAACATTATTAATGTAAGCTGATTGACTAAGACATAACTGACCATTATTTCTGTCAATTTTTATACCAATAAAATATCGGATTTCGAGTAAGTCAGTCATTTGAAATTTGTTGTTTAGATATGATTTAAAACTAGTCATTGTATCAGAGCTCTTTGTAGAAATGACAACATCATCCACATATAATAAAACATATATGTTTTTAGCTATATCTTCTTTGTTTAATATATATATACAACGGTCAACTCCCAAATTTTCAAATCCAACATCCTTAAGCACATTTTCAAACACTTCAAACCAGCATCTTGCAGCTTGCTTAAGGCCATATATAGCTTTATTAAGCTTACACACTTTATCACCATTTTCATGGGTCAAGCCTTTTGGAATTGTCATGTAAAGTTCATCTTTAAGAGTTCCATTCAAAAATGCGGTTTTAACGTCCATATGATGGACCAAGAGGTTGAATTGATTTGAAAAAGCTAAAAGGAATCTGAAACTCGAAATTCGTGCAACTGGTGCAAATGTCTCGTCATAATCAGTTAAGTATTCTTGTGTGAAACCCCGTGCCACAAGTCTTGCTTTATACTTTACTAAGTTACCGAACTCATCTTGTTTTATACTAAACACCCATTTGCAATCTACTATATTCTTGTTATTGGGTCTTTGCACTAGGCACCAAGTCTTGTTTTGAAAATGAGAGTTTAGCTCATCTTGTATGGCTTTTTCCCAGAAAACTCTGTCTTCACGAAACTCAATTTCGTCAAATGTATTTGGAACCTCATTTAAACATATTTGAGTGTTCATTAGACACCTTTCTAAAAATCGATATGATAATTTTGGTTTACCTTTTAGTCTTTCACTGCGTCTGATTTCTGTCTCATTTATAGTATCTTTGATACTATCACCAGTTTCTTTGACTGGATCGGCATTCTCTAAATTTGTGGAATTTTCACTGGGCTGTACATCTGAACTTGAAGTTTCAGATTTATTGTTTTCCACCAATGGAAAACCCGACTCTTCATCTTCTGCAATATCAGAATCAATACTTGGATCAACATTTTCAAGTTGAACCACAGAGTCTTCTTCATGTACACCCTTAGACTTTAGTATGTTTTCTTCATCCACCACAACATCTCTAGCTGTCATAAATTTTCTTGACTCCACATTCCACAACTTATAGCCATTTGGCTCATATCCGACAAATATGGTTTTAATTGACTTTTCATCAAATTTCCGTTTTTGAACTTTATTAAGTGCATATACGGTAGAACCAAATATCTTAAGATATTTTAAAACGGGTTTTTTGTTATGCCACATTTCATATGGTGTTTTCTTTATTTTTAACAAGGCTCTACTTGGAGATCGGTTAATTAAATATGTTGCTGTTAAAACAGCTTCACCCCAAAAGTTTTTACTTAGTTTTGCACTATTAATCATTGAACGAGCCTTCTCGGTGATTGTGCGAATCATCCGTTCTGAAACACCATTTAGTTGCGGAGTGTGTGGAACCGTTAAATGATAGCTGATGCCTTTTTCAATACAGAAATCACGCATTTCAGTAGAAAGATATTCCCTACCATTATCTATATATAGATTTACTATTTTTAAGTTAAAATGAGCCTCAGCTTTTGCAGCAAAATCTTTAAAGACGAAAAATACATCCGACTTATATGTTATTAGATATGTCACACAGTAATGTGTGTACTGATCAATAAAGACAACATAATAGTTTTTATTGTCAACTGTCGAAGGTGTGACTGGACCACAGACATCGGAATGGACTACAAACAATGCTCTTTGAATGTTTTCTTTATTTTTAAATTTTTCAAATTTTAATCTGGATTGCTTGCCATTTATGCAAGCCTCACATAACTCATTGTTTAACTCAACATGATTCAAAAGATTAATATCTTCAAACAAGCTATTACGTTTAATTTCCAGTAATTTTCCTATGCTTATATGGCCTAATCTCTCATGCCACAAGCGGTACTTTGCACTATTTGAACTGTTTGATGTGTATATTCTACCATTTAATTTAAATTTTATAATTGGTATATTATACTCACAACTTCCTTCAAATACAAGTTTACCATTCTTGGTAACTTTTATGCCACCAGGGTTGAACTCAATAGTCATGCCTGCTTCCTGCATTTTCTTCACTGATAGTAAATTATGTGGAACGTCCTTGCAGTAAAGCACATTTTGAAGTGTAATTTTGTTTCCGGAGCTGCAGAGATTTACCACTCCTTTGGCTGTAGCATGTATGCACTCTCCACGCTTTGCGATTTCGATCGCCACATGTGTTGCCAGATTTTCATACTCCGAAAACAACATTGTGTCTTTTATGATGTGGTCTGATGCCCCTGAGTCAAGAATAAACTCTATCTCACTTGCATTTACACTTTCATGTTGATTCCTTATCATAAAAGCAAACCCACGCTCCTGTGTTGTTGTTGCTACTTGGGCCTGTTTTTCTCTAGCATTATTTTCGGCGACAACATTTTGGTTGCCCACCTGCCTTTTCAAGAAAAAACAATCCTTTTTCAGATGCCCTTGTTTTCCACAATGAAAACACTTTAGTTTTGATTTGAACTTATTTTTGAAAGGCTTCTTAACATGTTTGTGAAATGCTTTATTTTTGAATTTTCCGTTTCTTGACTCTATGTTGCCTATAGCCTGTAACACTTTCCCACTTGTGTCTTTGCTCACACCTTTAATTTTAATCTCCTGGTCAAGTAGACGTGTTTTGACATACGCTAAGGTTAGATTGTCTTCTGAAAGGGTCTCTATGGCTGTTATAACGCCATCATAACTTGGCGGAAGAGTCAAAAGTAGATGGGAAACTTTATCCATCTCGTCTAACTTAGCTCCTGACGCAATGAGCTCAGTTATGAGGTCATCAAAAAAGTTAAAATGCGTCAACAACAGGGTATCACCTTTTAACTTTAAAGCTAATAATTGCTTTCGTAATGATAACTGAGAGGCTAGACTCTTTCGTTCATAGACGGCATCCAAATTTGCAAATATCTGCTTAGCACTATTCTCGTTATTGACAAAGACTAAAAAAGAATCACTGAGATATTCTATTATAATGCCTTTTGCCATTCTATCTGCCTTTTTAAGTTCATCCGTTATATCACTATGCTCTTTGTCAATTACTTTCAGCAAATCGTTCTCTTCCAATATCATCCTCACACGAAACTTCCAAATAGAGTATTTTTCACCGTCAAACGGCTTTATATTCCTCTTCCCTTTATCCATTCTATTTCTTAGCAAACCACTACCACATACACACACATACACCACTGTCCGAGTATGAAATCTTTTTGCGGCGAATTGGTGCTTGGCGAATTCTATACGTTTACGCTTTTCTGCGAATTTTGTTGGCGTCACTTTTGCAAAATTGCAATTGTTTTATATATATATCTAATTGTTTAATATATATATTAATATTTATTTTCTTAGTCTTTTAATTTTTATTTTTATATTATTTTTGCACTGAAGATATCGTGACGACTGTACAAATGTGAATTTTTACTTTTAATATATATTTTCTCTTTTTTTTTTTTTTATTTCACCGATCAAGCGTTAAATTATTTATTTGCACAATTAGTGTCTGGGCCCATAACCTATGGAAATAATACTAGATTGTTATACAAACAATATGTGTGTATAACTCCAGAACACATAAATAATTAGACGCTTGCAGTATTTATATTTTGTATCAACCGTACACAAGCTCTGTTGAAACGCAACTAACATCGAGTGGCGAAGTGTGAATATAAAGACACAAAACGGAAAGAGGAATGAGAATACACAACGGCTCTTAGTCCCGTTACATCCTATCTGTGTTCGCCTTTACAACACACTATGCATGTTATTTTGGGTTATTTAATGTTACTTTTGCACGCATTTATTTCAACAGCACCAAATAGTGAAACATTTTGCATTTGGAAAGAAAAGTTGGACATACACTTTTGTGAAGTTAACATAACGGAGGAGAATGCTAAGAAATCCACATTGCTACGATCAATTGGAGCAGGCCCGTACAGTGTATTACACAGTCTTTGTAGCCCTGACTCTCCAGTATCAAAAACGTATAAGGAACTTTGCGAAATTCTTAAAACGCATTACACCCCACCCACAATTATATTCCGTGAACGCAAGAAATTCCATACTGCAGCCAAAGCAGATGCTGAAACTGTAGCAGAATGGTATGCACGAGTAAAACAATTAGCATTGAATTGCAAATTTGGAGAGCGTTTGTATTAAATCAGTTTATCATGAGTCTCCCAACTACGATCTTCGAGAGAATCTGCGAAGAAGATGAAAAATTGTCAGTGGCAAATGCATTGAAAAAGGCAATGATTATAGAAACAAAAATGACAATGAAGAAAACAGAAGACAGCATACATTTCATAAAAGGCACAAGAAATGGCGGGAAGAGAGCAAACGAAAAGAGAAACAACGAGTACAGCAATCGAAGTTTTAAGGCACTGGAAATAAATCAGCCGGCAGCGATGACGACAACGATAATGGCAAAGGGAAGAAGCAGCACAAATGTAAACATTGCGGTTGGAAAAATCACAAAGCAGATGATTGCAAATTCAAAGAGTGCACTTGTCATTCATGTGGAAAAATCGGACACATAGCATCAATATGCAGATCGAAATCGCAGAAAACAGTAAATTATGTATCAAATTCAGATGATAGTTACATTTCAAAGAGTAATTGTTTTGATCTTTCTATTTACAGCGTGGCTTCAAAATCCTCTTCTGGTGGAGTTTATTTGCTGAATGTTGTAATTGATGGATGTTCGACGAGTATAGTTTGCGACACCGGAGCACCATGCACATTGGTTTCAACTTCATTTTATGAAAGTTTAACAAACAAACAACCAATTAGAAAATGTCAAGTCCCATATGTAAGTTACAATGGTGATGAAATTAACGTACTTGGTGAGTACGATTCAACAATTGAATATCGAGGTGTTTCAAAACAAATAGTTGTTGTTCTTGCTAAAACTAACAGTTGGAAGGACGTTTTTGAGAGCATTTAATTTTGAGTTAACGCAAGTTAATCATTTAAAAGAGCAACATTCACTTATTACCGACCAGATAAAACTAGAATTTACAGAAGTATTTCAACCTAAATTAGGAATGTATAATATTAGTAAAGTTTCATTATCACTTGAAAAAAATTCTGTTCCGATATTTTTTAAACCAAGACCTTTACCATTAGCATGGAAAGAAAAGGTAGAAGAAAAATTACGAAGTGTAGTACGAGAAGGGGTATTAGAACATGTCGATAATTCTGAATGGGGAACGCCTTTAGTCCCGATATTAAAACCAAATGGTGACATTCGTATTTGCGGAGATTATAAAGTCACACTAAACAAATCTCTAATTGATGTCAAGTATCCGCTACCCAGGATTGAAGACATTTTTGCAGCACTTACCGGAGGAGAGCTATTTACAAAACTTGATTTGACCAATGCATACAATCAGTTACTGTTAGAGGAGAAATCTCAATTGCTGTGCACATGGAGCACACACATAGGGTTATTGAAAGTTAAAAGATTACCTTTTGGAATTAAATCAGCAGCAGCTATTTTTCAGAAAACCATGGAAAGTTTATTTCAGGGAATTCAGAATGTTGTTGTGTATCAGGATGATATAACCATAACAGGAAGAAATCTTCAAGAACACATATGCAATTTAAAAGCAGTGTTGAACAAGCTAAAATCAGCTGGATTAAAAGTCAATACGAGCAAATGCGAATTCTTTAAATCAAAAATTTGTTACTTAGGATTCACAATAGATAAACATGGATTAAGCAAAAATAATGATAGAATATCAAGTGTGTTATTAGCACCAAGTCTCAAATAATGTTTCAGAATTAAGAGCATTTATAGGTATGGTGAACTACTATTCTAAATTCATACATAACTTTGCACAAATTATGAATCCGTTATATGAAATGTTACGGAAAGACACAAAATTTGTTTGGAATTCAAACTGTCAGAAATCTTATGAACGTATTAAAAGAGAAATCACATCAGATCAGTTGTTAGTTCATTACAACCCAAAGTTACCAATAGTCTTAACAACAGATGCTAGTAGCAATGCGGTTTCAGGCATATTATCACATAGGATCGACAAAGAACTAAAACCAATAGCGTATGTGTCAAGATCATTATCAAAAAGCGAAAATAATTATAGTACGTTAGAGAAGGAAGCATTAGCTATAATATTTTGCGTTACAAAACTAAGACAGTATTTACTGGGGAATAAATTCATTCTACACACTGATCATAAACCTTTACTAGGTATATTCGGTGAAACAAAAGGATTACCTTTGATGGCTTCAGCACGTATTCAGAGATGGGCAGTAATATTGTCAGGTTTTGAATATACAGTAGAACATGTTAAAGGAACATCAAATATTGCTGACGGACTTTCAAGAATGCCACAGTGTAATCATCCCAAAGACGTTGAGGAATTCAATTATGTAAATTTCATACAATCGAATAACATGTTTAAAATAAGTTTTAGAGACATAGCTCGTGAAACAAGGAGAGATTCTATTTTAGGAAAAGTCAGTGAGGCTATTAAAAATGGTACGATTTCAGAATTAAAGTCAACCGAATTTTCAACTTATATAAGCAAGTCAAATGAATTGACAGTAGAATATGACTGTATTCTATGGGGTTATCGTGTAGTTATTCCGACGAAACTCAGAAAACAAATACTTGAAGAATTTCATAAATCACATTTAGGTATAGTCAAAACTAAAATGTTAGCAAGATCATACATTTGGTGGCCTGGCCTTGACTTAGAAATTGAGAGAATGATTAGAAATTGCATTCCTTGTCAAGAATTGCAACCAAGTCCAGAGAAAAGTTTACTCATTCCATGGAAATCAACCGACACAGTTTGGAGTAGAGTTCATATCGATTTTGCAGGACCAATAAGAAATTATTATTTGTTCGTTATCATTGATTCTTATTCCAAATGGGTAGAAGTATACAAAACAAAAGAAATAACGACAGCGTTTACTATAAACAAATTAAGAGAAGTATTTTGTCGATATGGCTTAATAAACACATTGGTGAGCGATAACGGAAGACAATTTACGTCTGCAGAATTTAAAATATTTCTAAAGAACAATCATATCAAACACACATTAACCGCACCAGGACAACCATCAACGAATGGACAGGCAGAAAACTTTATTAAAACAATAAAAAAATCCATTTATGCAAGTTTAAAACAAGACGAAAAATGTGAATTTGACACTATTTTAAACAGATTTTTAATTGATTATAGGAACACTATACATTGCACGACAGGAGAATCACCAGCGAAATTATTCTTTGGTAGATCATTAAAAACTAGGTTTACAATTTTAAAGCCACCAATAATGTCCGAACAAATATTAAATAAGCAAGACAGAAGTATATCAGATTATAAGGGTAAAAGAAACATAACTTTCTCAAAGGGTCAGAGAGTAATGGTTAGAGATTACAAAAATCCTAATAAGCCAAGTTGGTCTCAAGCAACTATAAGCAAGCAATTAGGCCCTCGCGCATATTGTTGTGTTTTAGCTCATAACAATCGTTAAATTAAAAGACACTTAGATCAAATAAGAAATGAAAATATGGAAAACATTGATGAATTCATCTTATCCAATAATGCAAATGAAAATATTGATGTTGAAGAACATATTACGGATAACGAAAACCAGATCTCTAATCAAGACGACACCAATACACAACCACAGCAACCAGCATCTCCAATCAGAAGGGATTTGAGACCACGTGAAGGAGGGAGAGTTGTCAAGAGAAGTGAAAAGAATATTAACATGCAATGAATATTGAACACTATATAAAGAATTAGTGAAAATCAAATATGTATAATTCTATACGACACAAAACACACACATGTTTAAAAGGTTAATAATCTTAAGAAGAATTCAATTGTAAATGAAGAACATATGTACATATTCATAATAATTTGTGAAGTTTATAATGTAAACAAAACAAACGCAAGGAGGGGCGTGTTGGATATTAGTATTTTAGCTTTAGGTATTTGGTATTATTTGAATATGTAAATACGGTCAGACTGAACACATGGAATAAAGTAGACAAGACTAGCAAGACAGCGTGCAGTTTTATTAATATATAAATACACTACAATTATGATGATTGACTTTTTCGATCTTTCTGGAAAGTGACCGAAAAATTAATTTGTTGCAGGATTAAACAATTTGAAACAACAACAGGTTGAAAAAATTTTTGAAGGTGAGTAGCAAATGTGCCAGCTCTTTCTTCATCACTTCTGCTTCGTGTTTTAGTTTTTGCTTGTCCGACGGCGATCTGCTCGATTGCCATTCTCGTCTTGAACAAGCTGTTCAGCTTGTAGATTTGTATTCTTTTCGTTGTATGTTGTGTTTTCTGTTTGAGGCGTTAAGATGCCAGCTGCGGCGACGAAGACGGACTCCAGAGTGTGAACAAAAGCTTCAATGTCAGCTCCATCTTCTAGACGTAGCTTAAGCTCAATGTGTGAGCTAATATATTTTTTGTATCTGAGCCAGTTAGTTTTTGGTGAAGTCAACTTACCGGATCAATTTATTGATTCTGGTTGTCGAAATTAGAACAGGCGAGTTATCTGATGATAGGTCCAAAAGCGCTCAGCGCTTATCAAACTATACGAGATATTTTTGGTAACTGCAAAGTCAATTAGATAGGGTAGATTTTTGTGATCTGTAGGCCAGTATGTTTTTCTGCCCGGAGAAACATGGTCGAGCTTGTTGTTTGCTTTTATAATTGCATTATACAGCTAGTTTCCTTTTGGAGTCACGAGAAGAGATCCCCAGTGTGTGTGTTTGGCTTTATAGTCTCCTGCTGCTATAAAGCGTTCTCCTAGAGAGATGAAGAATTCCATAAATTGGGCTTCAGATATGGTATATCGTGGTGGGCAGTATACAGCGGCTAGAGTAAGTTTGTTACCACTATATGAGGTGTGTTTCGGAAAGTAGCATTACATCGATGTGCTTGTCAAGTAGAAAGTAGGCAGAAGAAACAATATTGCTCACTCAAATGAAAAACGAGCTGGTGGATATAAAAAAGGGTAAACAAGAGATTTTGGAGAAGCAAAAAAAAAACGCATTCAATTTTAGAAAGATTAGTGTTAGCTTTAGAAACAAAATTTAAATAAAACTATTAAGAAACTTAACAAAACAAAGCATATTTATTAATCAAAATTCAAAATTACATGAAGAAAACGTCAACGTATTCCTAATGAAGCTGCAATGTCGTCTCGACTTTGTGAAGTTGTTTCCGGCTGATGTAAATTTTCTAAGGATTCAACTCCTGCGCGTCCTTCAGGAGCTTCAACAATACAAAAAAGCTCATCATTACTTTCACGGCATAAATTGTGAAGAGCCCAGCAAACATTTATGATACAAGACACCTTTAAGGGACTGTACAAAAGTATCTCTTGGAGTAATCTTAATCTGCTTTTGATTACTCCAAAAGTTCTCTCAATGACATTTCTTGCAGAAGCATGACGAAGGTTAAATTAATTAATTAATTTGCATAAGACAATGAAAAACAAGTAAGAAGGCTCTAGTCGGGAGAGCCCGACTAGAAGATACCCTGAACCCGGTTGCAAAAAATTATACTCCATGCGGCCTAAGAGTATGCTTCAAATAGTAATCAATTGAAAAAAAACTTATAATTGACTTAACTTTACGATATTTCCGGTGTTTCCTAAACGAATTGGACGAAATTTCGACATAAGTTCTATCGTTAAACATTGTTCAACCCCCATTTTTACATTTTTCAAATTCGATAGTTTTTTGTAATCGATTCCATGTGTATATGGGAAACCAGAATAGTTACCAATAGTTTGAAACAAACTTGTTCTGCTCATGGTATAGGAAAACTTATATTCCAAACCTGAAGTCTCTAGCTCTTGTTGTCTCTGAGATCTACGCGTTCATATAGACGGACAGACGGTAATGGCCACATCGACTCGGCTATTGATGATGATCAAGGGTTAATATACTTTTTGGGGTCGGAGATGCTTCCTTCTGCCTGTTACATACTTTTGCGCAAAACCATTATACCCTGAATTACCCATTTTATGGGTTCAGGGTATAAAAAGGGATAATGCATATAAATAGCTGTGGACGTACCCCATAACACTGTACAAAACTTTGCATGCAACGCCCAGCCAAACCTCACCCGGCCCCACACCTTTTATTAACTGGACTACGTATATTGTTTTGAACTTCAGCCACAAAATTTGCTCGGAATAAAACTGGTGACATTCCACAAACATCCACAGAAAACACTTTGATGCTGCGCCCCGAAGCAATGATCCACGCTCCACAGCCTTTTTATACTCGATACCGGAGGTAAACTACCAAACTACCAAAACTGGGGAGCAGATACTTTCTAACAACCCCTAAAATATTGCATTCAAAATCCACGTCAACCCGTTCCGCCCCAGCCCCCCCGCAGTTTAAAGACAGAAACGCCTAAATCTTCCACAGTTTTTGAGCTAGAGCCACCAAATTTAGAGGCAAGATGACAACCCAAACAAATTCATAAAAACTTTGGATGCCACGCCCATCCATACTGCCCTAGCCGCCCAAAACCACCCGAACGCTTCGCTGAAAACCAAATCCACTAAACTTGGTGCCAATATTGGTGATGAAGACACCCAAACCACCCCGGGCCCCCTTCCACCATATTCAACTAACTTTGAGCTAGAGTCACCAAATTTGGTATGAGGATAGCAATTGACATCATACAAAGATCTGCAGCAAAAATTTTGATGTCTGTAATAACCAGCGACATTTCAATCCATATTCATTGGCCGAACTGCCCCACGCGGCGTGTGTATTTCCGGCATATCCATGCTTATTAAACCGATTTGTACTAAGAACATTTAATATTTATTAACCATGTCATTCGTATTCAATTAATTCGTTATTTTCTTTTGAAAACAGAAATTCACGCGCAATTGTGATAACCTGAAAACAATGACAAACAACTGTTCTATATTTCACTGTTCATGGTATTCGGATCATTTACATGTTCATGTTCATTTTTAGGTTCAAGCTTAGTTCACATTTAGGTATTCGCGTGGTTTTCATATACCTATTCACGCTCACGCTCACGTTCAACTCAAATTCAGTTAAAGTCAAGTTCGGGTAACTGGGCCTTTAGTTCTATTCAGTTCGAGTTTTGGGTAACCAGCAAACAGTGTCTTACGTTTAGTTGAACTGATCAGCTGTTTTTTAAGTTCAAGTTCAATTTAGTTCACTTCCGGGTAACTGGGCTTTAACGCATATCCACGCCTTTTAAATGTAAAATGCTTATAGCTGGTTCTATCTTTTAGCCTGGCTATGACTCACATTTCCCCCTTCCGCAAGCAGATTCTTCATAATCAGTTTTGTGCTTGTTTCAAACGAAGTTTGCCTGCTAAGTTTTTGGGATAATTCGGATTGAAATTGTTAGCTAGTTATGTAAGTTGTAAGGAAGTAAGAGAGTAAACGTAGTTAAAAACAACTTAGAAACAATAAGCTCTTTTTTGTTAAATACTAGCCCACGTCATTTGCAAATACATTTTAATCAGTGGTTGTCACGTTCTATATACTTTTTGACGGGTTGCAAATTCATACTTACAAATATCTCTTTTTACTTGTATGTGCAGCAACATGTCAGTGCAAGTATTATCTAGTTGCTCCTTTTTTATGGCACTCCGTTTGGGCGCTAAGCTTTTCTGACATTTATGATGACAGGCGGTCATGTTGTTCACCGCCCCAGTGCCTCAGCCAGTTGCAGCTGCTCTTGCAGGTTGGGTGGCATCACTAGCAACTAGCAGTCAAAACTGATGTTGACACGTGCTACATCATCATAGCTGGCGATTCTTTTGGGTTTTTGCTCAGCTGTCATTCTGCTGAGGCACGTACAAAACATAAAAGTAACTGCACTGCGCTTTGTTGAAATAAATGTAAAATAAAAAATGTGCACAAAAGCACCAAAGGAATACAGGACATGGATTATAGCTGAGACTCTGCAAGAAGGCCATCATACAACAGAGCCCAAATTCAAACTGGACTTCAAAGTGTTAAATTGCAACATTTCGGCTAGTACGGATAAAAACCATTTAACGTATGTGTGCGTGTGTGTGTGGTAGGGAATGTGTGAATGATTTCCATTGCATCCAAAAAAATACAAAAACGAAAATATAAAAGAATGGGCTGATTCGGTACACTGACTAGTGCTGGTTGGCCATTATGGACGATTTAAGGGCCAGTCTAAGCTGGCGCAAATAATTATACTCGATACCGAAGGTAAAAAGTATATTGGGTTTGTGCAATGTCCGTCATGGCGCTGTCCGTCTGTCCGTCCGTATGTTCGCAACTTTTTTCCACACCCTTCAAACTAGAGACTTCAAACTTTGCAAATCTCGTTATCTATAGCATAGTAAATTAAAGTGTCAAGATTGGAGCTCTCGATAAACTTGATAACGCAAAATCGATAGATCCAGCTATTTCGCAAGCCCTTACAGCTAGAACTACCAAATTGGGGGAGAAAATAGCTACTATCAATCCCCAAAAAACGGTAGTGCGTGTATCTTCCACAGTGTTTGAGCTAGGGTCACAAAATTTGGTAGGTAGATAACTGGTAGCGACTCTCCAAAAAATGCATCAAAGATTTGGAGCCCCACCTACCCATTTCGCCCCCAGCCCTCCGCAGTTTAAAAACAGAAATGTTATATCTTTTACAGTTTATCAGTTAGAGCCACCAAACTTTGTGCCAAAATAGGTGATTATAGCCCCCAAAAAAATGCATAAAAACTTTGGATGTCACGCCAATCCATTCAGCCCAAGCTGCCCCAAACCGCCCCAATGCTTCACTTAAAACGGGAATGCGTGTATTTTCCAAAGCGTTAAAGCTAGAGTCACCGAATTTGGTAAGAAGATAGCTATTAACGATCCCCAAAAAACTGCATCAAAGTTTTGGAGCCACGCCCCCCGTTCTTGAGGCCACTGCATTTTGAAATCAAAAACGCCTATATTCTCCACATTTTTTGAACTAGAGCCGCCAAATTTGGTGCCAAGATATGTGATGAAGAAACCCAAAAAAAGTGGATGGCGCCCCCAACTCATACCGCCCCCAGCCCCCCTGCCTCTATATTATACTAACTTTGAGCTAGAGTCACCAAATTTGGTATGAGGATAGCAATTAATAGATCTGCAGCAAAGCTTTGGACGCCGCGCCCCCCATACCAGCCCCCACTCCCCTTTTCCTATATTATACGAACTTTGAGCTAGAGTCACCAAATTTGGTGAAAAGATTGGTGATGAAGAAACCCAAAACATGTGGATTGCGGTCGCCACCCATACCGCCCCCAGCCCACCTTGCACCATATTCTACTAGCTTTAAGCTAGAGTCACCAAATTTGGTATGAGGATAGCAATTAACATCATTAATAGATCTTCAGCAAAACTTTGGTCGCCACGCCCCCCATACCAGCACCCAACCCCTCTTATACCATATTCTACTAACTTTAAGCTAGAGTGACCACATTCGGTTTGAGGATAGCGATTGACATCATAAATAGATCTGCAGCAAAAGTTTGGATACCACGCCCCCCCCTTACCAACCCCAGCCCCCCTTCCACAAAATTTTACTATTTTTGAGCTAAAGTTACCAAATTTGGTATGATGATAGCAATTGACATCATACACAGATCTTCAGCTAAAATTTTGATCTTATGCATTGGCTCTTAATTTTAATGCAAGCCAATTTTAAAACCAAAACATAGTCTTTTTTCTATACCGCATAAATACAAGCATCCTTGACCCCAGATCAGCTGCCTGTCGTAGGCTGCCTAGGTCTGTTCGTCCGTTCCTATGCAATCTATTTTTATAAATTTTTAGCTATCGAGATTAAACTTTGTTCAGAATCTAGCTTTTTGATGGTTTTTGCTTTTTGGATTGCAGTTTATTAATTTTTCAAAACCACTCAGATCCGATCCGTGAATTATATAATTTAGCTAACATAAGTGTATACAATACATTCTGCCTTTCGATGATGGTTGCCTTGTTTGTTTATATCGTTTTATTTTTTAATTTCTAAGGTCATTTGACTTAGCTAATTTAAATGTTTTTTTTTTCTGATAGACTAACACGGCGACTTTTTATTTTTTCTTCGATGTACTTTTTAAGTATAATATCAACATCACTCTAATATTTTTGTTTACCGGTCGTTGTCTCGTTTTAAAACTGATTTGCTATAAGGCGTGTATTATCGACCCCCAGGATAAAATTTCGCTTAATAGGCTTCCAAAGTTTCCAACTCTCATTTCAAGAATAGACTTCACATAAACGCTTTCTATTTAAACTATTTAAACAGTAATATATTGAGTTGAATAATCGAATTCAGAAGTACAGTAAAACTTCGATAACTCGTATTTGCAAGGGACTTCAGTTTAAATACGAGCTATGGAGTTTTTCAAGTTATCAAGGTTTATACGACTTATAGAGGCAACATACAGAATATACGAGTTAAAGAGTTTTTTATTTTATTTTTTTTTTAAATATATATACATATGTTATTCCATCAATGTATGTATGTAGGCTTTTTTAAAAAATATAACAAGTGTTCATATTACAAAAAATCCGTTATATGTTTGTGACGGACATTATTTTGGCGTATTTTATCTATGGCATTATCAATGCTTACAATGTCATTAAAAATAGTGTCTTCAACATTTGATGCCATGAAAAATATACGCAAATTTTCAATTGAAGCTTTCGCAACCTTTGTGGAAAGTTTCCACTGGAAACTGAGGGAATTTCAAATGTTTCATCGTTTTCATCGTCGATGTTTTTGGAATCCAGAATTTCATCATCATTGAGGCTTACAGTAATCACCAACTCATCATCAACATGAATATAGTTATCAAAGTTTACACGTGTGTCTGCATTTTGTGGAACACGATCCCAGTTTTCTATGCGAAGTAGATTTTGCATTTACGCGTACTTGACATATTGCGTCGTAATTGATACTAATCTACGATAGTTGCAGAAAACAAAGCAAAACTTATGAATAAGCGTTACTGTAAAATAATAACAGTAAAAAACGTACTATGTTTTTGTCTCACTCGGTTTTTTTTTTGAAAAAAATAATAGTTGTAGAGGCTTTTGAAGAAACAATACAAGCTGTAGAGGCTTTTGATAGCCAATTTTTCAATTTTTGTCTCAAGAAAAATACGACTTATCGAAGGGACCGAAATGCATGCATATTTTACAAGTTATCGCGAATTTTTCAAGGGACCGAAGAAATACTACGAAATATCAAGGTTTTTCGCTTATCGAGGTTACGACTTATTGGAGTTTCACTGTATTTCGCTACATGAAAGTCTTGAGTCTTAAAATTTTCACACTAAACCAGCTTCATATATTTTCGTTTTAAAGAGTTTAAAGACTAATTTGCTTGGCTATGCTTGACAAGTTGTACAGTTTACAAAACTTTGTTCTTAGTTGGTTCTTTTCCTAAGGCTGTTTCTCACGCACTTTGGGATTGTGTCATTACTTAATGAAATGGGCTTAACATACTTCTGTTTGCTTGCTGACTATTATTTTATTTAATTAATTCTGCTGTACTTCTTTTTGATTTGCTTTACTTCTATATATTTTTTTCATGATTTATCACATGTTTCCTCAAATTGATATTCAATGACTATTTAACTTTTTAAAACCGGAGCCGGTTAAGCTGTAAAAAGGTCAAGTCCCTCAATGTCCGATAGTGAGCCGCTGTTTACCGACGGTGGTGTAAATGAGGTGCCGCTTGGAACGCTTCTAACCACAATTGGACCACTCCAAGATAAAAATAAGTGCCCTTACGACGTACTATCGCTGTTTGCAACAACCTGGCGTCCTCCAAACCAAACACACTCACACTCGTTTAAGACTCACACACTCGACGACATCATTTGGCCCCACGGCTAAACGATCCTCAGGCTTTACACTGTGGCCTTCATGCGATAACTACATCACCTGGACCATCACTCGTTCACAGAAAAGTAACTCATACCTAGATTAAGTATGGCTTGCATGTAACCATCTGAAAGTTTTGTTTTAATCTCCACCGCCTTTATGTCCCCCGATTTCTATTAGCTACTTTCTAGTGCTCACACCTACAACATCTCACACACCAGCCCACAAAACAAATGCTGTGGATACAAAAAAAATTGAAAAATGGAAATCAAGCACCAAACGTTAATAAAAAAAATGTATAAAGTATTCGGAGGGACTCCGATCAAAAACATGATAATCAAAATATTTATTAGGGTTTGCTTTTAGAATTATATCATAGTCGAACCTACTGCGTACTTTTCATTTTCAAAAATTCACTTCTAGATATGCATGATTTTTTCTCATTTAAAATTCCTATAAATTTATCCGTTTAATCATCTTCATAACCACCTTCTATATTTCAGGTCAGCACCATCATACTCGTCATTTAATATGTGTGCTGTGATTATTTTACAGTTTGTATATCTAGTATCAACAAAACTAAAGTTTTTCATTTCATTTACATTTTTCATTTACTTGAAATTCAGATTTGCATATGATTTAAGAAAATGGCTTAAACCATTTTTACAATTATTACACTAAGTTTTATTTATCTTATTTTAGCTGCTTTATTACATTTTAGATTATTATCATTAAACAATTGACTGAACATTA
This sequence comes from Scaptomyza polygonia, assembly GCA_035044585.1. Lineage (NCBI taxonomy): Eukaryota > Metazoa > Arthropoda > Insecta > Diptera > Drosophilidae > Scaptomyza > Scaptomyza polygonia. The sequence goes on along the minus strand of JAWNNU010002000.1, from coordinate 176,428 downwards.
GCTCCGTAATGTTTTTTTTTCAGGGTATCATTGTATGTTATACTAAAATATACAAAAAAAAAAAAGAATATCAAATATTTTGTATAAATATTTTTGATTGTTATATAATAATAATAAGTATCAGCTTAACTATTTAACTATTTATTTGTATGTTTGTTCCTAACGCTACAAGTTTAAGAAATTATAATTTAGTGCGCTAGTCATTACAATCTTATAATTTTTGTTGGCATTTTCCATAATTTTATAATTATTATTACTATTATAATTATTATTATTATCATTTTTATTATTTTTATTATTATTATTATTATTTTTAAATTCTTACTCTATAGTGTGCCTTTAACTTATTAGTAAATTGAGATGCGTTTCTAATGGTCTTTAATTGAGTTGGTAATTGGTTCCAAAGGCGAACAGCCCAGATGTAAAACTGCCTTTCAGAACAGGCAAGCTTTGTTCTTATACAAACTATATTACTGGTTCTTTGGGACGTGCTAAATCTAAGATTGACAAAAAGATACTCAGGCTGCTTGGTATATATAATTTTATGGATAAGAATTAAAATCTTATGGTTAATGAGATCAGTTAAATTTAAATCAAATAATTTATTTGCATGGCTCGTTATATGTTCGTTTCTTCTTAGATTAAATACATAGCGAACAATGTTGTTAAACGCCACCTTTAATTTATTTTGACTAGCTAAACTGCCTTTGCCAAAAATCTCAATACCATACATTAGTATGGGTGCAACAATTGCTTTTGCGATGGTAGTCTTAATGCTGACTGGCAAGAAACGTTGGGTTAAGGAAAGTTGCCTAAGGGCACCGTAGACTTTTCCAACAGTTTTATTTACATGATCCGTCCAAGAAAGTGTTTTGTTCAATATTACGTCAAATTATCAGTTTTATCTACATAATTAATTTCAACTCCATCTATAATAAGCTTGTTTAAGTTACTTGTGCTCAAAAGCTTCTTATATATTAAGAGGCATTTAGATTTTGCTGGATTTAAGGCCAGCCCGTTTCCTCGTGCCCATTTACTAACAGATATTAAATCAGTATTACACATATTTATACATTCATTTAGTTGACATAATGGACGACTCACATACATTTGAACATCATCAGCATACATATGGACTTCACATCTAGACAAAACAGCGGGCAAATCATTTACATATATCGTAAAAAGTAGTGGCCCTAGTACCGATCCCTGCGGAGCACCCCTAGCAACATGTCTATAGTTCGATTTGTTATCAGCTACAACAACAGCTTGCCTTCTGTTAGTGAGGTATGAACGTAATAGTTTTGTGGCTGTTGAGGAAAAATTGTACATCTTGTGCAACTTTGTCAAGAGTATCTCGTGGTTTACCGTGGTTTCTTATATCTTCTATTATCTTTATAAGTGCTGTAGTACAGCTTCTGTTTGATCTAAACCCCGATTGTTTTTGGCTTAAGAGTAAATTTAGCTCAAGGAACTTTTTTATTTGCTGTGCAATTAGCTTCTCAAAAACTTTTGATAAGAAAGGCAGTATTGAGATTGGTCTGTATTCATGACCTCTCTTAGGGATTGGGATAACTTTAGCTACTTTCCACTGGTCGGGAAAAGTACTTGTTGTGATTGCAGTATTAATTATGTGCGTAATATAACTAATTATATGTGGTAATATGATTTTAAGAAACTTTGGATTAAGGTCATCCAATCCTATTGCACTAGATTTAATTAATGACATAGCTGACAACACCTCAAATGGACTGACACACATAAAATCGAAAACGTTACTACAATTATTGAACGACACAGAACTTAGATATGTATTACAGTTAGTCACAGGTACATTTAACTCAACAAATTTGTTATTTAACTCATTTACATCCACCTCACTATCCATCTCTACTTTCGCTCTTCCTATGCCCAATTTTTTTTATGTTTTTCCATTTCTGTGCATTTGTTATTGCACTTTCAAACCCAACACTAAAATATGCACGCTTAGCATTATCAATCATTTTATATGTTTTTTTTATATGTTTTTTTCATTTTTATGTTCTTCTTCTACTAATTTGTAAACATTATATAGGTTGTCAGTTTTATATCGTTTCTACTTGTCATAATCCTTATTTCTAATTTCTATTGCGCGCTTAATATCACAGTTAAACCAAGATTTATTTGCCGATTTAACAATTTTGGTCCGCACTAGTATAAACTTGTCGTATAAGACTCGAATATTACTTTGCAATTTACCTTATTGTATATCAACGCTGGGTATTGAGTAAATGATATCCCAGTTGAGGTTGCTGCACTCCTCTTGTATCCCAAATAAATCAATATTTTTGAAATCTCTAAATTTTATACTCTGAGTATTATATTTAAGTTTTAGATCGTATGTTAGAAAAATGATGTCATGCTTTGAAAATGCTGGTGCAGACATTTGATCATATAGGAGTATGTTCTCTTGGTTTTGCACAAAAAATACGTCCAGTAGGCTAGTAGCAGTTCAGGTAAAGTGGGTTGGTGTTATTGAATTGACTAATTTTAAACCTATTGATTCCATTTCGTTCCATTTAAGTGATGTTGTGTTAACATGTTACTATTTAAGTCACCAGTCAAGATTACATCAGTATACCTTAAAGTTAAATTAGATATTAATTCTAAAAGATTAGAGTAATCTATATTCCTATGTGGTCTATATATACAGCCAATAAGCAGTCTGCTGTCAGGATTTAAATTCATAATTTCAAGAAAAATAAATTCAATTGAACTGCCACTGGGATGTTTAGAAATAACTTTACAAGTCAGTTTCTTTGAGACAAAAATGGCAACTCCGCCAGCATGACCTAAACGATCTGAGCGAAACACATTAAAGCCTTCACATATAATTGACAGATCACTAAATTCAGGGACAAACCATGTTTCGGACACGCATACAACATCAACATTAGAATCAACGAACATATAACGAAACTCTTCTATCTTATTTGCCAAGCTTTGGGCATTTAAGTGACAAATCTTTAGACCGCTCTTTTGTTTACATAAGATCCGAACCATTGTTTGGCTGTTCACCCTGGAGTTGTTAACATGAAGTGACAGTTTGTCTACACAAAAATGACTTCAAAAGAAACGCATCAACTATCTTAGAGCTTAAAATTAAAGAGCACACATAAATACTAAAGATTACATTTAAGAGAATACAATAATAATAAACAGCATGTAAAAAGGTTGCAGGTGCTAGACTAGAATTAGGACCGAAAAAGATTATCTGGGGCTCGGTCGTGGTCGCACTCATTTACTTCTCTTTGCACGCTTATCTGAGAGAGCTTTTGCAAGCTCGTCATGCAGATAACTTCGCCGCTTTCGATCGTCTTAATGTGCACAAGCGCGCGCCGAAAGAAAACAGCAGCAACTTGTTTTTGCTTTTTTAATTTCATTGCTGCTTTGAACACATCGTAGTTCTTTCTCGTCAACTGTTCATTTGGGTAAACTGGCACTGCTGTGCACGTGTCGAAGCCTAGCAATTGCAGGTTTAGTTGCGTTTTTGTGGTTCGCCGGTAATTTGCAGCAGCGCGCAGTATGCTGACCTTATCTTTATAGTTTTCAAAAGTTAATATAATTATGGGGTCAGCAACTGAATTAGCAGACCTGGACTGCCGTAATCGTTTGACCTCTCTCAGTCTCGGTGCGGGCGCGACTCCAAGCGAGAAACAAAGCGTGTTGAAAATAGTTTTAAGCTGCTCATACAGTATACGGTACTCCATGCAGTCTCAGGTCATTCGCCACGCTTGCACTCGCCTGTGCAGTCAATTTTGCCTCAAGCTGCGACACTCGTGCCTCCAAAGACTTAACATCCACAGACTCCAGTACAAGCTTCTGAACTCGCTGTACCAATCCCTCCAGATCCGCGTTCATGCTATCCAGCCGCTCGTGGAGCACATGTAAAATGCGTTCCTCGGTCTCACCCATCTTAGCAGTGATAATTTTTGCCTGCTCCTCAAAGCGCTCATTTATGAGCTTGGTGAAAGCTGCTGAATCCTTAAGCATGCTGGACTTTAGGTCTGCTGCTGAGTTTTCGCGTTGTCGCTTTGCGATCGGTGCCATTTGAGTGTTTTTTTTTTTTTTTTTTTTTTGTTTGAGTTTGAGTCATTATTTTGTTGTTGTTGTTTGTTTGTGCTGTGAAACTCTCTCTCTTTTCTTTTGTTGGGTGTTTGCTTGATTAGCTTCTTCCCACTCAAAACTTATAAAATTTGATTTTGTTTGTTAAGAGTTGGCGCGTTTATTGATATATTTTTCGGTTTGTGTTTTTGGTTAGTTTTTTTGCATAAATTATATATATGTTTTTGTTTAGTATTTTTCTGCACTTTTGCGCTATGAATTAATTAATTAAGTGGAGCTCAGTAAGAAACACGACTGTTTGCGACAAAACGTAATAACTGATAAATGTAATTCATTTAAAATTCCTATAAATTTATCTGTTTAATCATCTTCATACACACCTTCTAGATTTCAGGTCAGCACCATCATACTCGTCATTTAATATGTGTGCTGTGATTATTTTACAGTTTGTATATCTAGTATCAACAAAACTAAAGTTTTTCATTTCATTAACATTTTTCATTTACTTGAAATTCAGATTTGCATATGATTTAAGAAAATGGCTTAAACCATTTTTACAATTATTACACTAAGTTTTATTTATCTTATTTTAGCTGCTTTATTACATTTTAGATTATTATCATTAAACAATTGACTGAACATTAGCTCCGTAATGTTTTTTTTTCAGGGTATCATTGATTGGTTTTTTTTTTTTATTATCACTACATATTCAATCCTCTTTGTCCTTTATGTACCCTAAGATCAGACAAGAGTCATGTTCATAAATCAGGTTACGAAAAGACAAACAAGCAAGATTGAGGGCAGAACACTGCTAAATGCGCTCGAGCCGACGTAGGAAGAGACGCAACAAGATAGAAACTAAGGATCAAAGAGAGTCGCTTGAGGCAAACTGGGCAATGATACCTGGCCTCAGGCGAGCCAAATGTTGCTCACGAGGAAGAATACTCCTTACACATTATAGCAGTGTACATATCCTTAGCAAGAAAACGAACGTTCTTTTTCTAGAACAACTTATAAACCAAATTAGAGGCATAGAAGAACTCGACCTTTCAAAAACACTTGCTTTTGTATAGAACCTGGTTCTGATGCAAACGCTAGAGATTTGTAAGGGGGCACAATAGACCTCGCAGATACCAACTCATTCATCAATGACTATGGTTTTTACAGACATTAGACATGTTTTTATTTTTATTAAAAACGAACTTATCAATAAAACTGTTAAATTTAAACTCGCTTGTAGTAAATTTATTTTTTTTCTTCTCATAAACCAACGGAAGTACTGCAACATTACTGCTGCGTATCGTACTATTACTTTGATTTAACATTAAAGCGAAAGAACTACTTACAAAGTGAGGCAGCGGTTTCTAACCGCCGCTCTCCAGGCAAATACATACGTTTTTTTTTTAGCTGCAGATCTAGCACCAAACCAATTTCCTTGAACAGGGGTAGGCCCAGAAAACAGAGAACAGATGGCGGTGTAGCTGTTTAAAACCGTGAGCTGATACACAGGTTATATTGGTTTTTAAGAAGGTTTTCTAGATGTTTAAAACAAGGAGCTGTTATTTTTTAAACAGTGGGTTGTTATGCTGTTATATATTTATTTTTTTTGTTTCTAATAAAAGGTTGTTGTTAGGCTGTTATTTTAACGTGGTTTTAAGAAACAGCTTGTTTTTAAGCTGTTATTTGAACGTGGTTTTAAGAAACAGCTTGTTCTTAAGATGTTATTTTAACGTGCTTTTAAAAAACAGGTTGTTGTAAGGCTGTTATATTAACGTGGTTTTAAGAAACAGCTTGTTTTTAAGCTGTTATTCTAACGTGGTTTAAAAAAACAGGTTGTTGTTAGGCTGTGATTTTGTTGTTGTTTTAATAACTGTTTATTTAACTGTTTAAAACAAGGAGCTATTGTTTTTCCGGTTTTAGTAACAGGGGACTGTTATGCTGTTACAAAAGGTTTTATCGTGGCTAAAAAATCAAAGATCTGTTAAAAAAACGTTGTTTATAACATTAAGCTGTTATTTTTTCAGATTTTAAAAACCAGAGACTTAAAATGAGATATTTTGGCACCCAAACTTTTGCTGCAGATCTATTTAAGATGTCAATAGCTATCCTCAAACCGAATTTGGTGACTCTAGCTCCAAGTTAGCAGAATATGGTGGAAGGGAGCCTGGGGGCTGGCATTGGGGGGTGTGGCGTCCAAAGTTTTGCTGCAGATTTATTTATGATGTTAATTGCTGTCCTCATACCAAATTTGGTGACTCTAGCTCAAAGATAGTAGAATTTGGTGAAGGGGGGCTGGGGGCTGGTATAGGGGGGCGTGGCGTATAAAGTTTTGCTGCAGATTTATTTATGATGTTAATTGCTATCCTCATACCAAATTTGGTGACTCTAGCTCAAAGTTAGTAGAATATGGTGTAGGGGGGCTGGGGGCTGGTATGGGGGGCGTGGCGTCCAAAGTTTTGCTGTAGATTTATTTATGATGTTAATTGTTATCCTCATACCAAGTTTGATGACTCTAGCTCAAAGTTAGTAGAATATGGTGGAAGGGTGGCTGGGGGCAGTACGGGTGGGGGGCGCCATCCACTTTTTTTGGGTTTTTTCTTCATCTATCTTGGGACCAAATTTGGCGGCTCTAGCTCAAAAAATTTGGAAAATATAGGCATTTTTGATTTCAACATGCAGGGGGCACGGAACGGGGGGCGTGGCTCCAAAACTTTGATGCAGTTTTTTGGAGATCGTTAATAGCTATCTTCCTACCAAATTTGGTGACTGTAGCTTTTACGCTTTGGAAAATACACGCATTCCCGTTTTTAGTGAAGCATTGGGGCGGTTTGGGGCAGCTTTGGCAGTATGGATTGGCGTGGCATCCAAAGCTTTTATGCATTTATTTTGGGGCTATAATCACCTATTTTGGCACAAAATTTGGTGGCTCTAACTCAAAAACTGTAAGAGATATAAGCATTTCTGTTTTTAAACTGCGGGGGGACTGGGGTCGGAATGGGTGGGTGGGGCTCCAAAACTTTGATGCAGTTTTGGAGGGTCGTTACCAGTTATCTACCTACCAAATTTTGTGACTCTAGCTCAAACACTATGGAAGATAATAAATTGTAAATAGCTATTTTCTCCCCAAATTTGGTAGTTCTAGCTGTAAGGGCTTGCGAAATAGCTGGATCTATCGATTTTGCGTTATCGAGTTTATCGATTTGCCAGCCCCCTAGTTATCGTAGAACTCCAATCTTGACACTTTAATTTACTATGCCATAGATAAAGAGATTTGCAAAGTTTGAAGTCTCTAGCTTGAAGGGTGTGGAAAAAAGTTGTGTTTATACAGACGGACAGACGGACGGACGGACAGACACCATGACGGACATTGCACAAACCCAATATTCTCTTTACCTTCGGTATCGAGTATAAAAAACGAGACGCAGAAAAATTGCGATATCAAACAATAAAGTGAATGTTATAACAAAAACAATAGTGAATAAACTCACGGTGTCAATAAAATTTTGTGACTTAAACATCAACAAATAAAGCAAAAACACACAACAATAAATTGAACGTTATAACAAAACAATAGTGAATAAACTCACAACGTCAAAAGAAGCAATTTTGTGCCAAAAAATTGAATTAAACAACAAAGTACTGGAAAAATATAAGAAGCAATTTTGTGCAAAAAAAAATCGAATTAAACAACAAAGTACTGAAAAAGTTCGGATGCCGCGACCCCCCCCCCCCCCCCCCCCCTACTCACCTTACCAAACCAAACCACCCTTACCCAATTTGGTATGAGGATAGCAATTGACATCATACACAGATCTTCAGTTAAAGTTTTGATGCCACGTTAAAATAACAGCCTGACAACAACCTGTTTTTTAAAACCACGTTAAAATAACAGCATAAAAACAAGCTGTTTCTTAAAAAACCACGTTAAAATAACAGCCTAACAACAACCTGTTTTTTAAAACCACGTTAAAATAACATCTTAAGAACAAGCTGTTTCTTAAAACCACGTTAAAATAACAGCCTAACAACAACCTGTTTTTTAAAACCACGTTAAAATAACAGCTTAACAACAGCCTGTTTCTTAAAACCACGTTAAAATAAAAGCTTAAAAACAAGGTGTTTCTTAAAACCACGTTAAAATAACAGCCTAACAACAACCTTTTATTAGAAACAAAAATAAAAATATATAACAGCATAACAACCCACTGTTTAAGAAATAACATCTAGAAAACCTTCTTAAAAACCGATATAACCTGTGTATCAGCTCACTGTTTTAAACAGCTACACCGCCATCTGTTCTCTGTTTCCTGGGCCTACCCCTGTTCAAGGATATTGGTTTGGTGCTAGATTTGCAGCTAAAAAATAATTGACAGCCTGTGTCAGATCACACGGGCGCATAGGTTAGCCGTAGAATACGTCTGTCCTTGTGCAACAAAAATTATGAATGCTGGACTTTAGGTCTGCTGCTGAGTTTTCGCGTTGTCGCTTTGCGATCGGTGCCATTTGAGTGTTTTTTTTTTTTTTTTTTTTTTGTTTGAGTTTGAGTCATTATTTTGTTGTTGTTGTTTGTTTGTGCTGTGAAACTCTCTCTCTTTTCTTTTGTTGGGTGTTTGCTTGATTAGCTTCTTCCCACTCAAAACTTATAAAATTTGATTTTGTTTGTTAAGAGTTGGCGCGTTTATTGATATATTTTTCGGTTTGTGTTTTTGGTTAGTTTTTTTGCATAAATTATATATATGTTTTTGTTTAGTATTTTTCTGCACTTTTGCGCTATGAATTAATTAATTAAGTGGAGCTCAGTAAGAAACACGACTGTTTGCGACAAAACGTAATAACTGATAAATGTAATTCATTTAAAATTCCTATAAATTTATCTGTTTAATCATCTTCATACACACCTTCTAGATTTCAGGTCAGCACCATCATACTCGTCATTTAATATGTGTGCTGTGATTATTTTACAGTTTGTATATCTAGTATCAACAAAACTAAAGTTTTTCATTTCATTTACATTTTTCATTTACTTGAAATTCAGATTTGCATATGATTTAAGAAAATGGCTTAAACCATTTTTACAATTATTACACTAAGTTTTATTTATCTTATTTTAGCTGCTTTATTACATTTTAGATTATTATCATTAAACAATTGACTGAACATTAGCTCCGTAATGTTTTTTTTTCAGGGTATCATTGATTGGTTTTTTTTTTTTATTATCACTACATATTCAATCCTCTTTGTCCTTTATGTACCCTAAGATCAGACAAGAGTCATGTTCATAAATCAGGTTACGAAAAGACAAACAAGCAAGATTGAGGGCAGAACACTGCTAAATGCGCTCGAGCCGACGTAGGAAGAGACGCAACAAGATAGAAACTAAGGATCAAAGAGAGTCGCTTGAGGCAAACTGGGCAATGATACCTGGCCTCAGGCGAGCCAAATGTTGCTCACGAGGAAGAATACTCCTTACACATTATAGCAGTGTACATATCCTTAGCAAGAAAACGAACGTTCTTTTTCTAGAACAACTTATAAACCAAATTAGAGGCATAGAAGAACTCGACCTTTCAAAAACACTTGCTTTTGTATAGAACCTGGTTCTGATGCAAACGCTAGAGATTTGTAAGGGGGCACAATAGACCTCGCAGATACCAACTCATTCATCAATGACTATGGTTTTTACAGACATTAGACATGTTTTTATTTTTATTAAAAACGAACTTATCAATAAAACTGTTAAATTTAAACTCGCTTGTAGTAAATTTATTTTTTTTCTTCTCATAAACCAACGGAAGTACTGCAACATTACTGCTGCGTATCGTACTATTACTTTGATTTAACATTAAAGCGAAAGAACTACTTACAAAGTGAGGCAGCGGTTGCTAACCGCCGCTCTCCAGGCAAATACATACGTTTTTTTTTTAGCTGCAGATCTAGCACCAAACCAATTTCCTTGAACAGGGGTAGGCCCAGAAAACAGAGAACAGATGGCGGTGTAGCTGTTTAAAACCGTGAGCTGATACACAGGTTATATTGGTTTTTAAGAAGGTTTTCTAGATGTTTAAAACAAGGAGCTGTTATTTTTTAAACAGTGGGTTGTTATGCTGTTATATATTTATTTTTTTTGTTTCTAATAAAAGGTTGTTGTTAGGCTGTTATTTTAACGTGGTTTTAAGAAACAGCTTGTTTTTAAGCTGTTATTTGAACGTGGTTTTAAGAAACAGCTTGTTCTTAAGATGTTATTTTAACGTGCTTTTAAAAAACAGGTTGTTGTAAGGCTGTTATATTAACGTGGTTTTAAGAAACAGCTTGTTTTTAAGCTGTTATTCTAACGTGGTTTAAAAAAACAGGTTGTTGTTAGGCTGTGATTTTGTTGTTGTTTTAATAACTGTTTATTTAACTGTTTAAAACAAGGAGCTATTGTTTTTCCGGTTTTAGTAACAGGGGACTGTTATGCTGTTACAAAAGGTTTTATCGTGGCTAAAAAATCAAAGATCTGTTAAAAAAACGTTGTTTATAACATTAAGCTGTTATTTTTTCAGATTTTAAAAACCAGAGACTTAAAATGAGATATTTTGGCACCCAAACTTTTGCTGCAGATCTATTTAAGATGTCAATAGCTATCCTCAAACCGAATTTGGTGACTCTAGCTCCAAGTTAGCAGAATATGGTGGAAGGGGGGCTGGGGGCTGGCATTGGGGGGTGTGGCGTCCAAAGTTTTGCTGCAGATTTATTTATGATGTTAATTGCTGTCCTCATACCAAATTTGGTGACTCTAGCTCAAAGATAGTAGAATTTGGTGAAGGGGGGCTGGGGGCTGGTATAGGGGGGCGTGGCGTATAAAGTTTTGCTGCAGATTTATTTATGATGTTAATTGCTATCCTCATACCAAATTTGGTGACTCTAGCTCAAAGTTAGTAGAATATGGTGTAGGGGGGCTGGGGGCTGGTATGGGGGGCGTGGCGTCCAAAGTTTTGCTGTAGATTTATTTATGATGTTAATTGTTATCCTCATACCAAGTTTGATGACTCTAGCTCAAAGTTAGTAGAATATGGTGGAAGGGTGGCTGGGGGCAGTACGGGTGGGGGGCGCCATCCACTTTTTTTGGGTTTTTTCTTCATCTATCTTGGGACCAAATTTGGCGGCTCTAGCTCAAAAAATTTGGAAAATATAGGCATTTTTGATTTCAACATGCAGGGGGCACGGAACGGGGGGCGTGGCTCCAAAACTTTGATGCAGTTTTTTGGAGATCGTTAATAGCTATCTTCCTACCAAATTTGGTGACTGTAGCTTTTACGCTTTGGAAAATACACGCATTCCCGTTTTTAGTGAAGCATTGGGGCGGTTTGGGGCAGCTTTGGCAGTATGGATTGGCGTGGCATCCAAAGCTTTTATGCATTTATTTTGGGGCTATAATCACCTATTTTGGCACAAAATTTGGTGGCTCTAACTCAAAAACTGTAAGAGATATAAGCATTTCTGTTTTTAAACTGCGGGGGGACTGGGGTCGGAATGGGTGGGTGGGGCTCCAAAACTTTGATGCAGTTTTGGAGGGTCGTTACCAGTTATCTACCTACCAAATTTTGTGACTCTAGCTCAAACACTATGGAAGATAATAAATTGTAAATAGCTATTTTCTCCCCAAATTTGGTAGTTCTAGCTGTAAGGGCTTGCGAAATAGCTGGATCTATCGATTTTGCGTTATCGAGTTTATCGATTTGCCAGCCCCCTAGTTATCGTAGAACTCCAATCTTGACACTTTAATTTACTATGCCATAGATAAAGAGATTTGCAAAGTTTGAAGTCTCTAGCTTGAAGGGTGTGGAAAAAAGTTGTGTTTATACAGACGGACAGACGGACGGACGGACAGACACCATGACGGACATTGCACAAACCCAATATTCTCTTTACCTTCGGTATCGAGTATAAAAAACGAGACGCAGAAAAATTGCGATATCAAACAATAAAGTGAATGTTATAACAAAAACAATAGTGAATAAACTCACGGTGTCAATAAAATTTTGTGACTTAAACATCAACAAATAAAGCAAAAACACACAACAATAAATTGAACGTTATAACAAAACAATAGTGAATAAACTCACAACGTCAAAAGAAGCAATTTTGTGCCAAAAAATTGAATTAAACAACAAAGTACTGGAAAAATATAAGAAGCAATTTTGTGCAAAAAAAAATCGAATTAAACAACAAAGTACTAAAAAAGTTCGGATGCCGCGACCCCCCCCCCCCCCCCCTACTCACCTTACCAAACCAAACCACCCTTACCCAATTTGGTATGAGGATAGCAATTAACATCATACACAGATCTTCAGTTAAAGTTTTGATGCCACGTTAAAATAACAGCCTGACAACAACCTGTTTTTTAAAACCACGTTAAAATAACAGCATAAAAACAAGCTGTTTCTTAAAAAACCACGTTAAAATAACAGCCTAACAACAACCTGTTTTTTAAAACCACGTTAAAATAACATCTTAAGAACAAGCTGTTTCTTAAAACCACGTTAAAATAACAGCCTAACAACAACCTGTTTTTTAAAACCACGTTAAAATAACAGCTTAACAACAGCCTGTTTCTTAAAACCACGTTAAAATAAAAGCTTAAAAACAAGGTGTTTCTTAAAACCACGTTAAAATAACAGCCTAACAACAACCTTTTATTAGAAACAAAAATAAAAATATATAACAGCATAACAACCCACTGTTTAAGAAATAACATCTAGAAAACCTTCTTAAAAACCGATATAACCTGTGTATCAGCTCACTGTTTTAAACAGCTACACCGCCATCTGTTCTCTGTTTCCTGGGCCTACCCCTGTTCAAGGATATTGGTTTGGTGCTAGATTTGCAGCTAAAAAATAATTGACAGCCTGTGTCAGATCACACGGGCGCATAGGTTAGCCGTAGAATACGTCTGTCCTTGTGCAACAAAAATTATGAAGCGGTAGCCTAATAACAACAACCACATAGATGTTTTATTTTATTTTTAATTGTGTTTGTTGTCATTTGGCTAATTTTTTCCTTTTTACTGCAATACTGGTTAGCATCTCTGATATAAATTTAACAAACATTGACTTGAAATAGAAATATATATTTACATAATTTATTACATCAAAATTTGTGCATAATTAAATCTAAAATTGTATTTTTGTTTTATGTTTGAAATGTGACTTTTGATATGACAGGTTTGTGAAAGGAAAAGTATGATATGTAATTCATTAATGATACACTTAAATTTCTAGCAAATACTAAATCTATATTGGTTAGAGCTAAGGTGGTTGCTGCATTTTTAATATACTTTAATTTGAATTTTTCATTCATAAATTCTGCAAATGAACAATCATTTGTCATTTCTAAATTAAAATCGCCTACGATGAGCATGTCCACCTCGGTGTCAACTGTGAAATTCTTGTCTATTAGTCAAAGCAGAAAAAATATTCTCTCTGTTACGCATCGAAGCTACGTTTCTTTTTACAGGCGGCATTGTTCAATATTCATTTAAATTAAATTAAATTAATTTAATTCACAGTAACTGTTCACAAGATGCGAAAATCAGGGCTGCCACCGTAAAGACGAATTATCGATAGTTTAACTCACGATAGTTTATATGATATTTTTGCACGGGCATATTTATTGTTTTGGTGCAAAAGCATAATTAAATGTGCAACACAAACAATAAAACATGATTTCCAAAACTTGCACGCAAATTTCAGAATTGGGGTAAACATATTTTATTGTTTTATAATTTTTTGGGGCTGACGCTTAAGCTGAGCTTGTTCACCCCTGGCACGGAAGAATTTATGTATGAAAATTTAATTATGCCCGAATATCTTAATGAAATTTCCACATTTAGAAGCTATCAGTCATGACCGCATGTATATCAAACGAAAGGAAATCAAGTCTACTTTGTATTAAAACAAGTTTTAATCGATTCTCTGGCGGAATTTTCGAGCAATGTGCAATTGAAAAAAAGTAGTGATTTTTGCACTGATTTTTTGCCTTAAAAAGTTATATATTTGGCAAAATTATTAGAAATTCGAATGTGGGAATGTTTGTTTACCTCATCTCAACTTAAATTCGAAAAACTCAGATTAATTGATTGATTATTGAGATTGCTAGAGCAATTTAAAGTCTTCAAAATTATGCAAAATTTTGCATGTTTTTGGTCTCATTTTTTTAATAGAAAATGTAATCACTTCATATATATATATATAGCTTAAAATAAAGGTTGAAGCCTTGGCTTTAAAATAAAATTAATTTGAGGAAAATCTATTCATTAGTTCATGAGCAATGAGCGATTTTGTGAAGCAACCATATTACAACAACAACTTTTTTGGATAGCACACTCATACCGAAACGTAAGACGTATTCTACGTCAAAAAAAAAAAACGTATGTATTTGCCTGGAGAGCGGCGGTTAGCAACCGCTGCCTCACTTTGTAAGTAGTTCTTTCGCTTTAATGTTAAATCAAAGTAATAGCAGTAATGTTGCATGTTGTTTGGCTCGCCTGAGGCCAGGTATCATTGCCCAGTTTGCCTCAAGCGACACTCTTTGATCCTTAGTTTCTATCTTGTTGCGTCTCTTCCTACGGCGTCTCGAGCGCATTTAGGAGTTTTCTGCCCTCAATCTTGCTTGTTTGTCTTTTCGTAACCTGATTTATGAACATGACTCTTGTCCGATCTTAGGGTACATAAAGGACAAGAGGATTGAATATGTAGTGATTATAAAAAAAAAACCAATCAATGATACGCTGAAAAAAAAACATTACGGATCTAATGTTCAGTCAATTGTTTAATGATGATATATAAGATATATAAAACTTAGTGTAATAATTGGTTTAAGCCATTTTCTTAAATCATATGCAAATCTGAATTTCAAGTAAATGAGATTGGCTACTCACCAAACCGGAAAACTTTAATTTTGTTAATAATAGATATACAAACTGTAAAATCATCACAGCACACATATTGAATGACGAGTATGATGGTGCTGACCTGAAATACAGTTTCTAGAAGGTGTGTATTAAGATGATTAAACTTATAAATTTATAGGAATTTTAAATGAGAATAAATCATGCATATCTAGAAGTGAATTGTTGAAAATTAAAAGTACGTAGTAGGTTCGACTATGATATAAGTCTAAATGCAAGCTCTAATAAATATTTTGATTATCATGTTTTTGATCGAAGTCCCTCCGAATACTTTATACATTTTTTATTAACGTTTGGTGCTTGATTTCCATTTGTTAATTTTTTTTTGTATCCACAGCATTTGTTTTGTGGGCTGGTGTGTGAGATGTTGTAGGTGAGAGCACTGGAAAGTAGCTAATAGAAATCAGGGGACATAAAGGCGGTGGAAATTAAAACAAAACTTTCAGATGGTTACATGCAAGCCATACTTAATCTACATAGGTATGAGTGACTTATGCGTGTACGTGTGATGGTCCAGGTGATGTAGTAATCGCATGAAGGCCACAGTGTAAAGCCTGGGGCCAAATGATGTCGTCGAGTGTGTGAGTCTTAAACGAATGTGAGTGTGTTTGGTTTGGAGGACGCCAGGTTGTTGCAAACAGCGATAGTACGTCGTAAGGGCACTAATTTTTATCTTGGAGCGGTCCAATTGTGATTAGAAGCGTTCCAAGCGGCACCTCATTTACACCACCGTCGGTAAACAGCGGCTCACTATCGTACAATGAGGGACTTGACCTTTTAACAGCTTAACCGGCTCCGGTTTTAAAAAGTTAAATAGTCATTGAATATCAATTTGAGGAAACATGTGATAAATCATGAAAAAAAAAATATAGAAGTAAAGCGAATCAAAAAAGAAGTAAAGAAAAATAAATCATGAGCTGTAGCAGAAATAATTAAATAAAATAATAGTCAGCAAGCAAACAGGAGTATGTTAAGCCCATTTCATTAAGTAATGACACAATCTCAAAGTGCGTGAGAAACAGCCTTAGGAAAAGAACCAACTAAGAACAAAGACGAAATTATATAAGACAGTTTTATCTTCCCATTAGTTTTGTAAACTGTATAACTTGTCAAGCATAGCCAAGCAAATTGGTCTTTAAACTCTTAAAAAAGAAAATATATGAAGCTCCTTTAGTGTGAATGTTTTTAGACTCATGACTTTCATGTAGTGAAATACTTCTGAATTCGATTATTCAACTCAATATATTACTGTTTATAGTTTAAATAGAAAGCGTTTATGTGAAGTCTATTCTTGAAGTGAGAATTAAAAACTTTGGAAGCCTATTAAGCGAATTTTTATCCTGGGGGTCGATATTACACGCCTTATAGCAAATCAGTTTTAAAACGAGACAACGACCGGTAAACAAAAATTATAGACTGTTGTTGATATTATACTTAAAAAGTACATCGAAGAAAAACTAAAAGTCACCGTGTTAGTCTATCAGAAAAAAAAAAAACATTTAAGTTAGGTTAGTCAAATGACCTTAGAAATTAAAAAATAAAACGATATAAAGAAACAAGGCAACCATCATCGGAAGCAGAATGTGCTGTATACACTTATGTTAGCTAAATTATAAAATTCACGGTTCGGATCTCAGTGGTTTTGAAAAATTAATAAACTGCAATGAAAAAAGTAAAACCATCAAAAAGCTAGATTCTGAACAAAGTTTAATCTCGATAGCTAAAAATTTATAAAAATAGATTGCATAGGAACGGACGAACAGACCTAGGCAGCCTACGATAGGCAGCTGATCAATAATAAACATAATATCTGGGGTCAAGGATGCTTCTATTTATGCGGTATAGAAAAAAGACTATGTTTTGGTTCTAAAATTGGCTTGCACTTAAATTAAGAGCCAATGCACAAGAACAAACAGCAAAAAATAAAATAAAAATATAAAAAATAATTAAAACAAAATCAATAAACAATACCAAAATGGCCCTTTACACTATTTTGAAGTCTTACCAAGGCAAATGAAGTAAAAAAAAATTGATGCCCTAAAAAATAATTAATTTAGTGCAGCTAAAATCTTGGAAGTAACCTTTATAATTTCTTTCATATAAAGAACAACGTTATCTCGCTCTTTCAATATCAATCATAAAAGATTATGGCCTATGAAATACCGCTTTAACAAGCACTATAATAATGTTCTGTGTTATCTTAATGAATATAGGACTATTCTTGCGCACTCTCGCGAATTATGTAGCTTAAAAATAAAAACGAACGTTTCTTTGATTAGAATTTTGTATTGCTCTTGAGATGATGTTGGCACAATGTCCAAATGCATTAGTTGCCAGAATCCGAGCATGAACATTTATTGGATTATCTAAATTCATAAGAACTATGAAGTCTAAACGGTCTTAGAACCAGGACTCCTAGTCTACTGTTAATTACTGTAAATGACTGCTTGCGTTTTTTATGTAAGTAAAATTTACAGTTAAAATAGGCTTAAGGCAAGTAGTGGAATCATAAAGAACATTTTCTTACAAGAAACTTTCTACACACATGAAGTGCTCTACAATACAACCATATAAAGCAAGATAAATCCTACCATACAGTTTCTTAAAATCAACCAAAATCTAAACCAAACCTTATTCTCTGGAGCCTTCCCCCAACAATACTCTATAAAAATCAGTCCTTACCTTAAAATTAGCACATAAAATCAAGCGGTAGTTAACGACTTATATTAAGGAAATAGAAACCTCTGCAAATACCAATATGCAATCAACGTGTGTTTAAACCAACCCGGTGTAAATTGACCTATATAATGATCAAAACATAATACAATTAAAAATATTTAGTACTTTACCGCCCATTAAAGAAAACAGCTACTTTTTACATAGCCTTGACATTTATCACATCAAAACCTTATTTTGATATCGCAATCTAGGAATAATACAAAGTTAATAAGAATAAAACATATAAGAACGGCTTCATGTTTATTAAAATCCTATAGCGAAAATTAGTTTCAAGAACAAGAGCGAACACGTTTGTATGAGAAATAGAAATAATAGTTATAAGAAACAAGTAAGAAGGCTCTAGTCGGGATAGCCCGACTAGAAGATACCCTAAACCCAGTTGCAGTCCTTGCGTCCTAAAAGTATGCTTCAAATTATGATCACTTTAAACAAAACTCATAGCTGACTTAACTTTACGATATCTCTGGTGTTTCTTAACCGATTTGGACGAAATTTTGAGAAAAGTTCTATCGTTACCCATTACACTAATCCCCATTTTTACATTTTCCAAATTCGATATATTTTTGTTATCGATTCTATGTGTATATTGAAAACCATAGTAGTTATCGATAATTTGAAGCAAACTTGTTCTGCTCATGGTATAGGAGAACTTATATTCAAAATCTGAAGTCTCTAGTTCTTGTAGTCTCTGAGATCTACGCGTTCATACAGACGGACAGACGGACGGACATGGCCATATCGACTCGGCTATTGATACTGATCAAGAATATGTATACTTTATGGGGTCGGAGATGCTTCCTTCTGCTTGTTACATACTTTTGCACAAAACCATTATACCCTGATTTACCCATTTTATGGGTTCAGGGTATAATAACAACTTAAAAACAAGCTGTTTCTTAAAACCACGTTATATAACAGCCTAACAACAACCTGTTATTAGAAACAAAAATATAAATATATAACAGCATAACAACCCACTGTTTAAAAAATAACAGCTCCTTGTTTTAAACATCTAGAAAACCTTCTTAAAAACCGATATAACTTGTGTATCAGCTCACGGTTTTAAACAGCTACACCGCCATGAGTTCTCTGTTTTCTGGGCCTACCACTGTTCAAGGATATTGGTTTGGTGCTAGATATGCAGCTAAAAAAAAAAACGTATGTATTTGCCTGGAGAGCGGAGGTGAGCAACCGCTGCCTCACTTTGTAAGTAGTTCTTTCGCTTAAATGTTAAATCAAAGTAATAGTACGATACGCAGCAGTAATGTTGCAGTACTTCCGTTGGTTTATGAGTAGAAAAAAAATAAACTTACTACAAGCGAGTTTAAATTTAACAGTTTTATTGATAAGTTCGTTTTTAATAAAAATAAAAGCATGTCTAATGTCTGTAAAAACCATAGTCATTGATGAATGAGCTGGTATCTGCGAGGTCTATTTTGCCCCCTTCCAAGTCTATAGCATTTCCATCAGAACCAGGTTCTATACAAAAGCATGTATTTTTGAAAGGGTTATGCCTCTAATTTGGTTTATAAGTTGTTCTAGAAAAAGAACGTTCGTTTTCTTGCTAAGGATATGTACACTGCTATAATGTGTAAGGAGTATTCTTCCTCGTGAGCAACATTTGGCTCGCCTGAGGCCAGGTATCATTGCCCAGTTTGCCTCAAGCGACTCTCTTTGATCCTTAGTTTCTATCTTGTTGCGTCTCTTCCTACGTCGGCTCGAGCGCATTTAGCAGTGTTCTGCCCTCAATCTTGCTTGTTTGTCTTTTCGTAACCTGATTTATGAACATGACTCTTGTCTGATCTTAGGGTACATAAAGGACAAAGAGGATTGAATATGTAGTGATAATAAAAAAAAAAAACCAATCATAGAGATATACAAACTGTAAAATAATCACAGCACACATATTGAATGACGATTATGATGGTGCTGACCTGAAATCTAGAAGGTGTGTATTAAGATGAATAAACGGATAAATTTATAAGCAGGAATTTTAAATGCGAATAAATCATGCATATCTAGAAGTGAATTTTTGAAAATGAAAAGTACGTACTACGTAGTAGGTTCGACTATGATATAAGTCTAAATGCAAACCCTAATAAATATTTTGATTATCATGTTTTTGATCGAAGTCCCTCCGAAGACTTTATACATTTTTTTTTATTAACGTTTGGTGCTTGATTACCATTTGTCAATTTTTTTGTATCCACAGCATTTGTTTTGTGGGCTGGTGTGTAAGATGTTGTAGGTGAGAGCACTGGAAAGTAGCTAATAGAAATCAGGGGACATAAAGGCGGTGGAAATTAAAACAAAACTTTCATATGGTTACATGCAAGCCATACTTAATCTACATAGGTATGAGTGACTTATGCGTGTACGAGTGATGGTCCAGGTGATGTAGTTATCGCATGAAGGCCACAGTGTAAAGCCTGGGGCCAAATGATGTCGTCGAGTGTGTGAGTCTTAAACGAATGTGAGTGTGTTTGGTTTGGAGGATGCCAGGTTGTTGCAAACAGCGATAGTACGTCGTAAGGGCACTTATTTTTATCTTGGAGCGGTCCAATTGTGCTTAGAAGCGTTCCAAGTGGCACCTCATTTACACCACCGTCGGTAAACAGCGGCTCACTATCGGACATTGAGGGACTTGACCTTTTTACAGCTTAACCGGCTTCGGTTTTAAAAAGTTAAATAGTCATTGAATATCAATTTGAGGAAACATAAGATAAATCATGAAAAAAAAAAATATAGAAGTAAAGCAAATCAAAAAGAAGTACAGGAGAATTAATTAAATAAAATCATAGTCAGCAAGCAAACAGGAGTATGTTAAGCCCATTTCATTAAGTAATGACAAAATCCCAAAGTGCGTGAGAAACAGCCTTAGGAAAAGAACCAACTAAGAACAAAGTTTTGTAAACTGTACAACTTGTCAAGCATAGCCAAGCAAATTAGTCTTTAAACTCTTTAAAACGAAAATATATGAAGCTGGTTTAGTGTGAAAATTTTTAGACTCAAGACTTTCATGTAGCGAAATACAGTGAAACTCCAATAAGTCGTAACCTCGATAAGCGAAAAACCTTGATATTTCGTAGTATTTCTTCGGTCCCTTGAAAAATTCGCGATAACTTGTAAAATATGCATGCATTTCGGTCCCTTCGATAAGTCGTATTTTTCTTGAGACAAAAATTGAAAAATTGGCTATCAAAAGCCTCTACAGCTTGTATTGTTTCTTCAAAAGCCTCTACAACTATTATTTTTTTCAAAAAAAAAACCGAGTGAGACAAAAACATAGTACGTTTTTTACTGTTATTATTTTACAGTAACGCTTATTCATAAGTTTTGCTTTGTTTTCTGCAACTATCGTAGATTAGTATCAATTACGACGCAATATGTCAAGTACGCGTAAATGCAAAATCTACTTCGCATAGAAAACTGGGATCGTGTTCCACAAAATGCAGACACACGTGTAAACTTTGATAACTATATTCATGTTGATGATGAGTTGGTGATTACTGTAAGCCTCAATGATGATGAAATTCTGGATTCCAAAAACATCGACGATGAAAACGATGAAACATTTGAAATTCCCTCAGTTTCCAGTGGAAACTTTCCACAAAGGTTGCGAAAGCTTCAATTGAAAATTTGCGTATATTTTTCATGGCATCAAATGTTGAAGACACTATTTTTAATGACATTGTAAGCATTGATAATGCCATAGATAAAATACGCCAAAATAATGTCCGTCAAAAACATATAACGGATTTTTTGTAATATGAACACTTGTTATATTTTTTAAAAAAGCCTACATACATACATTGATGGAATAACATATGTACACATATTTAAAAAAAAAATAAAATAAAAAACTCTTTAACTCGTATATTTTGTATGTTGCCTCTATAAGTCGTATAAACCTTGATAACTTGAAAAACTCCATAGCTCGTATTTAAACTGTGGTCCCTTGCAAATACGAGTTATCGAAGTTTTACTGTACTTCTGAATTCGATTATTCAACTCAATATATTACTGTTTAAATAGTTTAAATAGAAAGCGTTTATGTGAAGTCTATTCTTGAAATGAGAGTTAGAAACTTTGGAAGCCTATTAAGCGAAATTTTATCCTGGGGGTCGATAATACACGCCTTATAGCAAATCAGTTTTAAAACGAGACAACGATCGGTAAACAAAAATATTAGAGTGTTGTTGATATTATACTTAAAAAGTACATCGAAGAAAAAATAAAAAGTCACCGTGTTAGTCTATCAGAAAAAAAAAACATTTAAATTAGCTAAGTCAAATGACCTTAGAAATTAAAAAATAAAACGATATAAACAAACAAGGCAACCATCATCGAAAGGCAGAATGTATTGTATACACTTATGTTAGCTAAATTATATAATTCACGGATCGGATCTGAGTGGTTTTGAAAAATTAATAAACTGCAATCCAAAAAGCAAAAACCATCAAAAAGCTAGATTCTGAACAAAGTTTAATCTCGATAGCTAAAAATTTATAAAAATAGATTGCATAGGAACGGACGAACAGACCTAGGCAGCCTACGACAGGCAGCTGATCTGGGGTCAAGGATGCTTGTATTTATGCGGTATAGAAAAAAGACTATGTTTTGGTTTTAAAATTGGCTTGCATTAAAATTAAGAGCCAATGCATAAGATCAAAATTTTAGCTGAAGATCTGTGTATGATGTCAATTGCTATCCTCATACCAAATTTGGTAACTTTAGCTCAAAAATAGTAAAATTTTGTGGAAGGGGGGCTGGGGTTGGTAAGGGGGGGGCGTGGTATCCAAACTTTTGCTGCAGATCTATTTATGATGTCAATCGCTATCCTCAAACCGAATGTGGTCACTCTAGCTTAAAGTTAGTAGAATATGGTATAAGAGGGGTTGGGTGCTGGTATGGGGGGCGTGGCGACCAAAGTTTTGCTGAAGATCTATTAATGATGTTAATTGCTATCCTCATACCAAATTTGGTGACTCTAGCTTAAAGCTAGTAGAATATGGTGCAAGGTGGGCTGGGGGCGGTATGGGTGGCGACCGCAATCCACATGTTTTGGGTTTCTTCATCACCAATCTTTTCACCAAATTTGGTGACTCTAGCTCAAAGTTCGTATAATATAGGAAAAGGGGAGTGGGGGCTGGTATGGGGGGCGCGGCGTCCAAAGCTTTGCTGCAGATCTATTAATTGCTATCCTCATACCAAATTTGGTGACTCTAGCTCAAAGTTAGTATAATATAGAGGCAGGGGGGGCTGGGGGCGGTATGAGTTGGGGGCGCCATCCACTTTTTTTGGGTTTCTTCATCACCTATCTTGGCTGCAAATTTGGCGGCTCTAGTTCAAAAAATGTGGAGAATATAGGCGTTTTTGATTTCAAAATGCAGTGGCCTCAAGAACGGGGGGGCGTGGCTCCAAAACTTTGATGCAGTTTTTTGGGGATCGTTAATAGCTATCTTCTTACCAAATTCGGTGACTCTAGCTTTAACGCTTTGGAAAATACACGCATTCCCGTTTTAAGTGAAGCATTGGGGCGGTTTGGGGCAGCTTGGGCTGAATGGATTGGCGTGACATCCAAAGTTTTTATGCATTTTTTTGGGGGCTATAATCACCTATTTTGGCACAAAGTTTGGTGGCTCTAACTGATAAACTGTAAAAGATATAACATTTCTGTTTTTAAACTGCGGAGGGCTGGGGGCGAAATGGGTAGGTAGGGCTCCAAAACATAGCGAAAGTGATAGAGACGTCAAGTGTGCACCTGTTTGACGTGCGTTGCCTTGCGTACATGAATACAGGTCATCAGCCTTCATTGTTATGAACAACAACAACAACGTGCACAACAACATTCGTGAGGGTTATGTGAGCAAGGGATGAGAATTTCCTTACACAACAGCAACAGCAAGATAAATTCAAAGGTTCTAAACAAGACAATTGATTCTTGTGAATTAAGATTAGAAAGTGTAAAAAACAAGTGTGTGCATATTTCATAGCTTTTAATAAGGAGATAAGAGAGAGTGTGCGAATGTTTTACCTGTGTTGGTTAAAGGGGGTGGACAGGTACTTTATCAGACTCCTTGTAATGAACACCTACAAGTAGGTAGGGCATGTACATTAGTCGGCTTCCATATAAGTAGAAAAGAGAGAGCTGGTTTGACCTACATAAGCAAATTTCTAAGCTAGCAATAAGCTGCAAGCAGGTCATAATTAATAGTAAAATACAATCATCGCATTGCTATGAAAATCTGCCATTCACTAAAGAACCAAGGTCAAGTGAGAGCAGGTTTCTTAGCTACTAATAAGTAGATAAGAGACAGTTTTCTTAGAGCCGGTCAAATTATTTTAAAAACTGCAATAACAACAGAATCAGTTGCTAGGAAAATTGTATGCAGTTAATTATAATACACTTTTAGCAAGCTAATGATTATTTTTTTAATTGGTTTATTTTGTTATTATGATAATTTTATATAGTTCTTTGCATTAGGTTTATTTTTAGATGATTCATGCATATGCAAAAACATTAACCAAACATTAAAACTAAACCCGTATACTTATAGCCGGTAGAACACAAAGGTCACACACCATGTTTTCTTAAGCCTTTATTAATAGCTTTATCAAATCAATCTTATCAGCTTTAGTTCAAATACTCAGTATATGAATATCTAAGAAAGCTTTTATGTATTTCACTATTTAAAAAGGTTGAAGACGTTCGTTTAACTGGTATTAAATAAAGTAATTTAGATATTAGTATTCATACTTCATTGTGTGCTGAGATTTTTTTTTTTTAATACATATATGTTTGATTCTATGAGATAGTATTTAATAATTTATTTTGATTCTTTAAAATTGTAAGGTAATGTTTTAGGCTGAATTAATAATTTTTTGTTTAACTTTTTCATTGCAGTATTAGACAATACTTGATTAGATTATCCTTGACACATAATGTCCATCTGCACACTATAAGATTATTGTCCAATGTTTATGTGGTTTAATGACACTTTTAACACTTTAAGATATTCGTCAAACTATTTGTTATATTTGGCTATAATTGTTTCATCAAACTCATTTATCAAATAAACTTCTCAAATATGGAAAATGAATACAGTTAGCTGACTTAAAGTATTACAATGCTTTAAGCTGCTTGATTATTGTTTTACTATTCTGTTTCCCAGAGTGTTATTTACTATAAAAAGATATTAATAATGTGTTTGTACTCATTAAGTGAAAAATTCTTATTTAAGGTATCCTTTTGATGACCTCATCTCAACTTGTGTTATGTTGAATTGTTTTCTTCAATTAGATATTCTTTTGACTTTTAAATTTTTCATGTTATATATTAAGCTAGCTTGGCTAGGTTTCACGCTAAAAACGAGATAGATTGTAGTATTGTCTATTAAATGCCACCTATAACTTAACAGGGAAATCGTTCAGATTTGAATTTTTTCTCTTTATAACTGATAGCCTTAATATATTTTAATTGTCAACCTGCATACCTTTTCCACAGAAGGTTCAGTAATTTATCAATGTTTCATTCAACTACTTTTATGTTAAACATTACACTTTTTAATGATTGGACTCGATTTCGGTATTTTCCAACTTATTACTAAAACCAAGAAGTAGTTAATTTCCATGAATTGATGGACGGTTATGATTTTATTATTTGTTTTCACACTAATTGTCGTATTTAATAACGAAGTGTATTAAACTGGCTTCAGTTTTTATACTCGATACCGAAGGTAATGAGTATATTGGGTTAGTGCAATGTTCGTCATGGTGTCTGTCCGTCTGTCCGTCTGACCGTCTGTCCGTCTGACCGTCTGTCCGTCTGTACGTCAGTATGAACGCAGCTTTTTTCCACACCCTTCAAGCTAGAGACTTAAAACTTTGCAAATCGCTTTATCTATGGCATAGTAAATAAAAGTGTTAAGATTGGAGTTCTACGATAACTAGGGGGCTGGCAAATCGATAAGCTCGATAACGCAAAATCTATAGATCCAGCTATTTCGCAACCCCTTACAGCAAGAACTACCAAATCCCCAAAAAACTGCATCAAAAATTTTGGAGCCACACCTACCCATTTCGCCCCCAGCCCCCCCCCCACATAACACTAAAAATTACCATATCTTCTACAGTTTTTGAGCTAGAGCCATCAAATTTGGTGCCAAGATAGGTGTTGAGGATCCCAAACCAAATTCATAAAAACTTTGGATGCCACGCCCATCTATACTGCCCTATCCGCCCTCAAGCATCCCAACGCTACGCTAAAAACGGTAGTGCGTGTATCTTCCATAGTGTTTGAGCTAGAGTCACCAAATTTGGTAGGTAGATAACTGGTAACGACCCCCCAAAAACTGCATCAAAGTTTTGGAGCCACGCCCCCCGTTCCGAGCCCCCTGCATTTTAAAATCAAAAACGCCTATATTTTCCACATTTTTTGAGCTAGAGCCGCCAAAGTTGGTACCAAGATAGGTACCCATACCGCCCCTAGCCCCCCTTCCACAATATTCTACTAGCTTTGAGCTAGAGTCACCAAATTTGGTATGAGGATAGCAATTAACAACATAAATAGATCTGCAGCAAAACTTTGGACGCTACGCCCCCCCCATACCAGCCCCCAGCCCCCCTTCCACCATATTCTACTAACTTTGAGCTAGAGTCACCAAATTCGGTATGAGGATAGCAATTAACATCACAATCAGATCTGCAGCAAAACTTTGGACGCCACGCCCCCCCATACCAGCCCCCAGCACCTAGCCCCCCTTCTACCATATTCTACTAACTTTGAGCTAGAGTCACCAAATTCTGTTTGAGGATAGCAATTGACATCATAAATAGATCTACAGCAAAATATTGGATGCCACGCCCCCCCTTACCAACCACAGCCCCCCTTCCCTCAAATTTTACTATTTTTGAGCTAGAGTCACCAAATTTGGGAGGAAGATAGATTTTTGGCATTCCCATCTGCACCAGACAATCTTTGAGGCAGCCTACACCCCTGCCGTATCCACACACCATTGCAATCAGCTCTCTTTTAATCTGTTTTACTACTGGTATCGAGTATACCGCAGTCGGGTGCGTCCGACTGCAACGTTTCTACTTGTTTTGGTATTGCAGTTGAGCATTACAATGCGAGCGGCTCTATGATTTTATTATACTCGATACCGAAGGTAAAGAGTATATTGGGTTTGTGCAATGTCCGTCATGGTTTCTGTCCGTCTGTCCGTCCGTACGTTCGCAACTTTTTTCCACACCCTTCAAGTTAAAGACTTCAAACTTTGCAAATGTCTTTATCTATGGCATAGTAAATTAAAGTGTCAAGATTGGAGCTCTACGATAACTAGGGGGCTGGCAAATCGATAAACTCGATAACGCAAAATCGATAGATCCAGCTATTTCGCAAGCCCTTACAGCTAGAACTGCCAAATTTGAGCAGAAAATAGCTACTATCAATCCTCAAAAAACTGCATCCAAAATTTTGGAGCCACGCCTACCCATTCCGCCCCCATCCCCCCGCAGTTGAACACTAAAATTGGCCATATCTTCTACAGTTTTTGAGCTAGAGCCATCTAATTTAGTGCCAAGATAGGTGTTGACGATCCCCAACCAAATTCATAAAATTTTTGGATGCCACGCCCGTCTATACTGCCCTATCCGCCCTCAACCACCCCAATGTATTTTGTTATTCTTGGTCCTATACTCCAATCAGCAAGTTCGTCAATGATGCTGTGTATTCCCACTGTGTCGAAAGCCTTTGCGAAGTCTGAGGAGATGATGGAGACATGGTTTCTTTTTAAAAGGGAAGATGTGATAAGTGGGGCTGGATTTTGCTTTGTGGTGGTTCAATGATGGGTGAAAATTTGTGTCGAGGGACGCGTTGACCAGTGGCTACAAAGCGTGTTGGCTATTGTGTTTTTGTCTAGTATGTTTTGTGTGTGGCTATGGGGGTTAGTGAGGCAGTGGATATCGTGGCGTGTTTTTAACCCACAGAAGCGGTTTATGTGTGACCATATTTTAGCGATGGGTGTGTTTGGATTGATTTGCTCTGTAAAATTTTGAAAAGAAATTCGTTTCCTAGTTTTTATTTCCCGTTTGAGTCGGGCATTGGCGTTTTATAGCCTGAACCCATAAAATGGGTAAATCAGGGTATAATGGTTTTGTGCAAAAGTATGTAACAGGCAGAAGGAAGCATCTCCGACCCCATAAAGTATATATATTCTTGATCAGTATCAATAGCCGAGTCAATATGACCATGTCCGTCTGTCCGTCCGTCTGTCCATCTGTATGAACGCGTAGATCTCAGAGACTACAAGAGCAAGAGACTTCAGATTTTCAATATAAGTTCTCCTATACCATGAGCAGAACAAGTTTGCTTCAAATTATCGATAACTACTCTGGTTTTTGATATACAAATGGAATCGATAACAAAAAACTATCGAATTTGCAAAATATAAAAATGGAGGTTGGTGTAATGGGTAACGCTAGACCTTTTCTCAAAATTTCGTCCAAATTGGCTAAAAAACACCAGAGATATCGTAAAGGTAAGTCAGTTATGAGTTTTGTTTAAAGTGATAATTATTTGAAGCATACTTTTAGGATGCAAGGACTGCAACTGGGTTCAGGGTATCTTCTGGTCGGGCTATCCCGACTAGAGCCTTCTTACTTGTTTGTAGGTTAGAATGTTTGTTATGTTAATGGTTCTATTTAGTTTGCTCCATGCTGTTTGTTTTTCATCTTTTAATTGTTGAAGGTCTTGGTCCCACCATGGCACTGTGTTCTTTTTCCTGTGTTGGTGAGATTGGGGTATGGTTTGGTTGGCTGCGTGAATTATGATATTAGTTATGGTGGCTGTTTCTTTGTTTATGTTTGTGCTGGTGGGTTTTTCAAGGGATACTGTTTCTGTGAGGGGCCAGTTCGCTTTCTTAAGGTTGAATTTTGGTCTTTCGGTGGGGTTGTTGCTGATGTTGCGTTCGTCGAGTAGGTCGATGCTTATGGGGCAGTGATCACTGCCTGAAAGGGAGTTATCTCTGTTCCATGTGGAGTTAAGTTTAAGAATGGGTGATGCAAGGGATAGGTCGATGTGAGTGAAAGTATGGTGGGTGGAGAAATTGGTTGGCGAGCCGTTGTTGAGTGTTATAAGTGATGATTGATTGATGAATTTGAAGAGAGTATTGCCTATTGTTGTTCGTTTGAGAGACCCAGCTTGATGCCACCTGTTGAAATCACCTGTTATTAAAAGGGCAGGAGTTAGGCTGTTCAACGTGTTTCTTAGATTGTATAGTTTGAAAGCTACCCCTATATATCCGTTTGTGGCAGTGTTTTCATGGTAAAATGTAAAGTTGATTGGAATGGGAATGTTTTGTTTAGAGGAGAGATGGGTTTCTTGTAGGGATATTATTTTTGGGCTGTGTTGTTTTATGAGTATTTGCAACTGATTGTAGTTGTTGGCGTATCCGTTAAGGTTCCAATGTAATACTTTTAACATTGTTGTTGTTAGTTTTTTTTTTTTGACGTAGAATACGTCTTACGTTTCGGTATGAGTGTGCTATCCAAAAAAGTTGTTGTTGTAATATGGTTGCTTCACAACATCGCTCATTGCTCATGAACTAATGAATAGATTTTCCTCAAATTAATTTCATTTTAAAGCTAAGGCTTCAACCTTTATTTTAAGGTATATATATATATGAAGTGATTACATTTTCTATTAAAAAAATGAGACCAAAAACATGCAAAATTTTGCTTCATTTTGAAGACTTTAAATTGCTCTAGCAATCTCAATAATCAATCAATTAATCAGAGTTTTTCGAATTTAAGTTGAGATGAGGTAAACAAACATTCCCACATTCAAATTTATAATAATTTTGCCAAATATATAACTTTTTAAGACAAAAAATCAGTGCAAAAATCACTACTTTTTTTCAATTGGACATAGCTCAAAAATTCCGCCAGAGAATCGATTAAAACTTGTTTTAATAC
This sequence comes from Scaptomyza polygonia, assembly GCA_035044585.1. NCBI lineage: Eukaryota > Metazoa > Arthropoda > Insecta > Diptera > Drosophilidae > Scaptomyza > Scaptomyza polygonia. Next base: position 146,661 of record JAWNNU010002000.1, on the reverse strand, counting down.
AAAGTAGACTTGATTTCCTTTCGTTTGACATACATGCGGTCATGACTGATAGCTTCTAAATGTGGAAATTTCATTAAGATATTCGGGCATAATTAAATTTTCATACATAAATTCTTCCGTGCCAGGGGTGAACAAGCTCAGCTTAAGCGTAAGCCCCAAACAATTATAACAATAAAATATGTTTGCGTGCAAGTTTTCGAAATCATGTTTTATTGTTTGTGTTGCACATCAAAACAATAAATATGCCCGTGCAAAAATATCATATAAACTATCGTGAGTTAAACTATCGATAATTCGTCTTTACGGTGGCAGCCCTGATTTTCGCATCTTGTGAACAGTTACTGTGAATTAAGTTAATTTAATTTAAATGAATATTGAACAATGCCGCCTGTAAAAAGAAACGTAGCTTCGCTGCGTAACAGAGTGAATATTTTATATTTACGGAATAGAAGTTCAGGTAAGTTGTGTTTTAAAATTAAATATTCGAATTTGTCTGTCTGAAATTAAAATTAATAATCAAAAAAAATTTATTCTTGGCTCTGTGTACTTTCATCCAAATGTTTCCCAAAACAACAAGCAACAAATGCTTTTTTCTGCTTTGATGAAATATTCTCACCTCACTGCACTAATAGACAAGAATTTCACAGTTGACACCGAGGTGGACATGCTCATCGTAAGTGATTTTAATTTAGAAATGACAAATGATTGTTCATTTGCAGAATTTATGGAAGAAAAATTCAAATTAAAGTATATTTAAAATGCAGCAACCACCTTAGCTCTAACCAATATAGATTTAGTATTTGCTAGAAATTTAAGTGTATCATTAATGAATTACATATCATACCTTTCCTTTCACAAACCTGTCATATCAAAAGTCTCATTTCAAACATAAAACAAAAATACAATTTTAGATTTAATTATGCACAAATTTTGAAGTAATAAATTATGTAAATATATATTTCTATTTCAAGTCAATGTTTGCTAAATTTATATCAGAGATGCTAACCAGTATTGCAGTAAAAAGGAAAAAAATTAGCCAAATGACAACAAACACAATTAAAAATAAAATAAAACATCTATGTGGTTGTTATTAGGCTACCGCTTCATAATTTTTGTTGCACAAGGACAGACGTATTCTACGGCTAACCTATGCGCCCGTGTGATCTGACACAGGCTGTCAAGTTTTGGGGGTTGTTAGTAACTATCTGCTCCCCAAGTTTGGAAGTTCTAGCTGTAAGGGCTTGCGAAATAGCTGGATTTATCGATTTTGCGTTATCGAGCTTATCGATTTGCCAGCCTCCTAGTTATCGTAGAACTCCAATCTTGACACTTTGATTTATAATGCCATAGATAAAGACATTTGAAAAGTTTCAAATCTCTAGCTTGAATGGTGTGGAAAAAAGTTGCGAACATACAGACGGACAGACACCATGACGGAAATTGCACAAACCCAATATACTCTTTACCTTTGGTATCGAGTATAAAAATAAAACGAAACAAATATTTTTATTTTTTAATATTTGTAACATTAGTTTTAAATTATAAAAACCTTTCAACAATTTTTTTTTTTTTTGTGGAAGTACTGTTGTAAGTACAGTTGCATGTAGGTTGGATGTATGTTTTGGATGGGGTGTCATTTTATTGGAAATTGTTCAAAATTTTCTTAATACAGACAGAATTTGCGTTTAGAAGATAGAGCCCTTCAAAGATGACTAATTTGCAATGTTAATAAGTAAGAAGGCTCTTGTCGAGAGAGCCCGACTAGAAAATACCCTGAACCCAGTTGCAATAAATATTTTACTCCTTTCGCCATAAAAGTATGCTTAGCTATTAAACATAATGATCAACGTTAACAAAACTAAAACAGACTTAACTTCAATCGATTCAATTCGATATTTCCGGTGTTTCTTAACCAATTTTTCTGTTGCTTATGCTATAAGAGAACTTATATTCAATATCTGAGGTCTCTAGTTCTTCGTCTCTGACATCCCCATCATCATAACACAATCTTTGAGGCATCTTTTACCCCTGCCGCATCCGTAGTCCATTGCAATCAGGCATCTTTTTACCGGTTTTTATACTCAATACCGAAAGTTAAGAGTATGTTTGGTTCGTGCAATGTTCGTCATGGTGTCTGTCCGTCTGTATGAACGGAACTTTTTTCCACACCATTCAAGCTAGAGACTTGAAACTTTGCGAATGTCGTGATCTATGGCATAGTAAATTAAAGTGTCAAGACTGGAGTTCTACCATAAAGCTGGGTCAATGTTTTAGAGATCCACCAACCCATTCCGCCCCCAGCCCCCCCGCGGTTTCAAACAGAAATGCTTATAACTTTTACAGTTTTTGGGCTAGAGCCACCAAATTTTGTGCAAAGATATGTGATTACGACCCCCAAAATACTTGCATAAAAAACTTTGGATGCCACGTCAATACATACTGCCCAAGCTGTCCCAACGCTTCACTTATCACTTATTGACATCATACATAGAACTGCAGTAAATGTTTTGATGCCACGCCCATCCCTTACGACCCCCCGCCTCCTTCCACCAAATTTTACTATTTTTGAGCTGAAGTCACCAAATTTGGTATGAGGATAGTAATTAACATCATAAATAGATCTGCAGCAAAACTTTGAACGCCACGCCCCCCCTTCCCACCACCATACCAGCCCACAGCCTATCTTCCACAATATTCTACTAACTTTGCGCTAGACTCACCAAATTCGGTTTGAGGATAGCTACAACACGGCTTAAATACCTACTTTACACAACGAAAAGAAGACATCGACAAATTGAATAGATTTGCAATGTCACCGATTGCCGATCACCGATCATAAGCTAAAAGACACCACTCGGAAACTAAGTGAAGCGTTAAGCCAAGAAGAAGAATACGCTCAATGCTTCTTTATTAAGCAAATATCGGCCACCAAACAAAAAACTTGGGTCGACAGCAGAAACTGTAGTGCCTAAAGCTAGTCTGATTGGAGTTTTCTGGGTTTTTCCCAGTCCATGCAACAACTTAACTTAATTTTGCATATATATTATTTTATGTGTAAGACAGATTTAACGTTAAAGCTGGCTAATCGATAATTTCGATTAAACAAAATACATCTACTTCGCACACCTTTGAGCCTTGAATTACCAAGTTGAAAGCTACAAGTAACCTCCAAACACTGCATCAAAACTTTGCTTGCCAAGCCCATCCATACTGCCCTTGCCGCCACCAACCACCCTAACTAAAAATTTTCCATAGCAGTTAAATTTTCAAATTTTATAGTTGATACCGAAGGTTTGTGCAATGTTCGTCCGTCTGTATGAACGCCACTTTTTGCCACAACCTTCAAGATAGAAACTTTAAACTTTGCAAATATCTTCATCTTTGGCCGGGACAGATAAAATGTCAAGATTGAGGTTCTACGCCAAATGGGGCTGGAAAATCGATAAATTTGAAATCTCAAAATCTATCCACCTATTTTCCACGTTCTTACAGCTAGAACTACCAAAATCGAGAAGAAGATAGCTACTAACGACTTCCAAAAAAATGCATAAAAAATTTTGGAGCCAAACTCACTCATTCTGCCTTCAGCTCCCCAGAGTTTAAAATTAGAAACGCCTATATTTATTCTGCATATTTTGAGCTTGAGCCGCCAAATTTGGCACCAAATAGCTGATGCCACGCCTATCTATACGACCCAAGACGTCCCCAACCGCCCCAACGCTTCGCTAAAAACGGGAATGCGTATATCTTCCAAAGTGTACGAGCTTGAGTCACCAAATTTGGTAGGAAGATAACTGTCAATGACCTCCAAAAAACTGCATCAAATTTTTGAGCCCCATCCTCCCATTCTACCCCCAACCCGCCCGCAGTTTATAAACAGAAATGCCTATATCTTGCACCGTTTTTTACCTAGAGCCACCACATTTGATGTCAAGATAGGTGATGATGCCCTTCAAAAAATGCGTAATTAGATTGGATGCACGCCCATCCATACTGCCCTAGTCGCCCCAAGATTGGTGATGAAGAAACCCAAAGAAATTGGATGCTACAGCCACCCATATCGTCCCCAGCCCTCCTTCATCCATTTTTTACAAGCTTTGAGCTTGAGTCAGCAAATTTGGTAGGAAGATACCAATTGAGATCAAACAAAGATCTGCATAATGACTTTGAATGCCACGTCCCCTACCACCCCCAGCTTCCCTTAAACAAACTTTTACAATCTTTGATTCTTTACAATCTAGATTCACCACCTTTGAAAGGAAGGTAGCTTTTTGCCTTCCCCATCTGCATCAGACAATCTTTGAGTTAGCGTACACCCTTGCCGAATCCGCACCCCATTGCAATCAGGTCTCTTCTTATCGGTTTGATTACTTGTATTGCGTATATCGCAGTCGGTTGCGACCGAATTTTTCTATTGCTTATTGGTTACAATTTTCAAAATCGGTCCAGTACATCCAGAGGTAATCTCACTCATTTGCACAAACACACAACGTTTACCTCTTTATAATATAAGTAAAGTTATACACTAAAGTAGGTGTCGGAGAATGGACCCTGCTAATACACGTTTCATGTGCTTACGATTCTCGGCTTTGATATGTTGAAGCAAGTAGAATATTTTGTTTTGGTTTTCTGAAGTCCTTAGGCTTCTAACGATCAACTTCTTGGCGAACCCGAGTGCTTTGACTTACTAGGATGCCCGAATAACGATGTGTTTGTTGCATCTGCATCGGCTGTTGGTTGGGCGCTGTTATGTTCCCAGGAGGACCAGGGACAGTATCAGGATGCTGAACAACTGGCGAAGCTAACGGTTGATCTCGTCATTGTGTTGCTTGGGCGGAAATTGGCTGTGAAGTTCAGGAACACACCAAAACTGTGGGGTCTCCTTGTGTAGTTGTTTGCTGACAACTTTGTTTTCAACTGGTTGGAATGGCGCTTGATAAAACCATATTTGGTTCTAACAATGATAATCATTTTTCCAAATGAACGGTCGATAATTCCTTCAATCCACTTTTCTCCCCTTTAATAATTTCTAGCGTAGACCGTTTGATGTGGAACGTACTTTATAAGTGGCTGTTTAGCTACCATAGGCTGCTCGAAAAGTTGATTTAGTATGGTACCAGTCCGACCGTTGATTACTCGGCAGGACTTTTCCCTTGTGATTTAGGAGTGAACCTGTAGGAAGCAAGATATTTAGTTACTGCTACACGTACTAATAGAACGACTTGCAGGTTTTTCTTGACTGAGGAATTAAAAGAGTGCACAAAACGTTGTGCTGATCCGTTGGATGTTGGGTGAAACGGTGTTGTTGTTGAATGTTTTATTCCGTGTAGCTTGGAAAATTCTTTGAAAGCGTCAGCCGTAAGCTGTGGACCGTTGTCGCTAACCATGGTCTTTGGGTATCCTTCTGTAGCGAAAACTGAGGATAATCCAGCGATCGTGTTAAACATTGATTATACATAACAGAAAAAATATAAGTAAACTAGTTAGATAACAAACAGGTCGGATTAGTAAACCATCTTAGCCGGGTGTGCTCCTAGCGTAAGCTATATTTCAACCAGAGACTTTAAGAAAGTGTCTGGAAGAAGTATATTTAGATAAAAAGTTAGTTTTGGCTTAGAGAGCATTCAGAACTCATTAAGTCTAATGATTGGAAAATGAATACAAATTGGACATTTGTTTTAACGTTGTCGTATAAATTGGTAGGAGATCGTTTGAACGAGAATTGTGGAAAACATTCCGAAAATATTTTATAATAAAATCATTTTATTTTCCCGCTTACAAACAGGTTTTAAAAACTTGGCCACAAACCCAGCAGACTTTGTGCCGAATAAGAATTTTAAAACTGTAAGGGAAATGGAAGTGGACAATGTACCTAAATCAGGCAACCCGCCTATTTTGGCGAGTTTGATGTCAGCGCGCTCGTTTATGTTGATGTTTGCTTTCAAGACAGAAGTTAACATGTCGATTTTTCAAGTTTTTAAGTTTTCATCGCATTTGTAATGTATTTTTTCCAAGATTTAGCGAGCGTTGATAAATTTTTTCTTATTCGTTTTTTCATTCTCTTTCATACTCTGCAGTGAACATTGTTTTTGTAAGGTACTTTCGGTTTAACATTCAAAAATGTAAAAGCGTCGTTTGTTTCTTATTTGCACTTCATTGATGTGTGGCAAATTATCCTGTCTAACCCTCCCGAATGCAGCCACCGTTTTCAACCACTTGACGTTTCCGTCTTTGGCCCATGGAATGCCTGTATACTCGATACCAGTAGTAAAACAGATTAAAAGAGAGCTGATTGCAATGGTGTGTGGATACAGGCAGGGGTGTACGCTGCCTCAAAGATTGTCTGGTGCAGATGGGGATGCCAAAAAGCTACCTTCCTTCCAAATTTGGTGACTCTAGCTGAAAAATTGTTAAAGGAAGGGGTTAGGGGAAGTATGGAGGCGTGGCATCAAAATTTTTGCTGAAGATCTGTGTATCATGTCAATAGCTATCCTCATTCCAAATTTGGTGACTTTTTCTCAAAGTTAGTAGAATATGCTGGAAGAGTGGCTGGGGGCGAAATGAGTGGGGGACGCCATCCAAGTTTTTTGGGTTTCTTCATCACTAATCTTGGCACCAAATTTGGCGGATCTAGCTCAAAAGCTGTGGAGAATATAGGCGTTTTTGATTTCAAAACGCAGGGGGCTGGGAAACGGGATGGCGTGGCTCAAAAATTCAGTTTGATGCAGTTTTTAGGGGATCGTTAACATTTGTTATCCTACCAAATTTGGTGGCTCTAGCTCAAATATTTTGGAAAATACACGCATTCCCGTTTTTAGTGAAGCGTTAAGGTGGTTTAGGGCAGCTTGGGCAGTATGGATTGCCGTGGCATCCAAAGTTTTCATGCATTTTTTTGGAGGTTGTAGTCACCTATCTTAGCAATTGGGTGGCTCCAGCTTAAAAACTGTAAGAGATATAGGCATTTCTGTTTTTAAACTGCGAGGTGGCTGGGGGCGGAACGGGGGTCCGTGGCTCCAAAACTTTGAAGCAGCTTTTTGGGGGTTGTTTGTAGATATCTTCTCCTTAAGTTTGGTAGTTCTAGCTGTAAGGGCTTAATAGCTGGATTTATCGATTTTGCGTTATCGCAGAACTCCCTAGTTATCGCACAACTCCAATCTTAACACTTAAATTTACAATGCCATAGATAAAGACATTTGCAAAGTTTTAAGTCTCTAGCTTGAAGGGTGTGGAAAAAAGTTGCGCTCATGACGGACATTGCACCAACCCAATACAACCCTCGTTACACGCAACTCCTCGATTATTGCAGCACCCGAATTCTCAACTTGACAAAAAAATTGACAGCCTGTGTCAGATCACACGGGCGCATAGGTTAGCCGTAGAATACGTCTGTCCTTGTGCAACAAAAATTATGAAGCGGTAGCCTAATAACAACAACCACATAGATGTTTTATTTTATTTTTAATTGTGTTTGTTGTCATTTGGCTAATTTTTTTCCTTTTTACTGCAATACTGGTTAGCATCTCTGATATAAATTTAGCAAACATTGACTTGAAATAGAAATATATATTTACATAATTTATTACTTCAAAATTTGTGCATAATTAAATCTAAAATTGTATTTTTGTTTTATGTTTGAAATGAGATTTTGATATGACAGGTTTGTGAAAGGAAAAGTATGATATGTAATTCATTAATGATACACTTAAATTTCTAGCAAATACTAAATCTATATTGGTTAGAGCTAAGGTGGTTGCTGCATTTTTAATATACTTTAATTTGAATTTTTCTTCCATAAATTCTGCAAATGAACAATCATTTGTCATTTCTAAATTAAAATCACTTACGATGAGCATGTCCACCTCGGTGTCAACTGTGAAATTCTTGTCTATTAGTGCAGTGAGGTGAGAATATTTCATCAAAGCAGAAAAAAGCATTTGTTGCTTGTTGTTTTGGGAAACATTTGGATGAAAGTACACAGAGCCAAGAATAAATTTTTTTTGATTATTAATTTTAATTTCAGACAGACAAATTCGAATATTTAATTTTAAAACACAACTTACCTGAACTTCTATTCCGTAAATATAAAATATTCACTCTGTTACGCAGCGAAGCTACGTTTCTTTTTACAGGCGGCATTGTTCAATATTCATTTAAATTAAATTAACTTGATTCACAGTAACTGTTCACCAGATGCGAAAATCAGGGCTGCCACCGTAAAGACGAATTATCGATAGTTTAACTCACGATAGTTTATATGATATTTTTGCACGGGCATATTTATTGTTTTGATGTGCAACACACGATGCAAAACACGATAGTTTAACTCACGATAGTTTAACTCGCGATAGTTTATATGATATTTTTGCACGGGCATATTTATTGTTTTGATGTGCAACACAAACAATAAAACATGATTTCGAAAACTTGCACGCAAACATATTTTATTGTGTTATAATTGTTTGGGGCTGACGCTTAAGCTGAGCTTGTTCACCCCTGGCACGGAAGAATTTATGTATGAAAATTTAATTATGCCCGAATATCTTAATGAAATTTCCACATTTAGAAGCTATCAGTCATGACCGCATGTATGTCAAACGAAAGGAAATCAAGTCTACTTTGTATTAATACAAGTTTTAATCGATTCTCTGGCGGAATTTTTGAGCTATGTCCAATTGAAAAAAAGTAGTGATTTTTGCACTGATTTTTTGCCTTAAAAAGTTATATATTTGGCAAAATTATTATAAATTTGAATGTGGGAATGTTTGTTTACCTCATCTCAACTTAAATTCGAAAAACTCAGATTAATTGATTGATTATTGAGATTGCTAGAGCAATTTAAAGTCTTCAAAATGAAGCAAAATTTAGCATATTTTTGGTCTCATTTTTTTAATAGAAAATGTAATCACTTCATATATATATATACCTTAAAATAAAGGTTGAAGCCTTAGCTTAAAAATGAAATTAATTTGAGGAAAATCTATTCATTAGTTCATGAGCAATGAGATGTTGTGAAGCAACCATATTACAACAACAACTTTTTTGGATAGCACACTCATACCGAAACGTAAGACGTATTCTACGTCAAAATAGCCTCATTTAACGCAACTTTCTTAGGAAATCGTGCAAAGTTCAGACCACAGTTTCTAATTTTATCAAAAACTTCATAGCTTCAAATGAAATCTTTGCTTTGAACACAGATAAACTCGATTTAATTTGATTTTAATGATAAGCAAATTCATCTATTTTTGGAAATAGCTCTCGTAGCCAACAGAAGATTTTTCCTTGGTTTTCGCAACCACCTCAGTTTTCGCAACATGCCAAACTCTAATGGGTTGCGTTAAGCGAGGTCGTAGTGTATACTCTTTACCTTCGGTATCGAGTATAAAAAGCGGTTTGAGCGAATAAAGACTTTAGCTGTTAAGGTGCTGTTGGAGGTGCTGAAACAGCTAAATCAACTTGGCTATTAAAGCTGATAAAAAAATATATATACTCTCAAAAATCGTATACTATTTTACTTAATTTCGGCGTTTAGAATATTTAATACATTGTAACGAACACGGACTACGCCTCAGAAGCGGCTCTTTCCTAGCTGTGTCTCAGCTCCTGGCACGGGGATGTCGGGTTCTAGTTTGCTTGCTAAGTAGCGTAGGCGTCACATGACTTATGTTTAGACAGAGCGAAGAAAATTACTAGTTGACTAGTTCAATGGTGTAATAGCGTGGTGTTCCGGGATATCGAATCAGCATTACAGTAGTTAGTCTCGGGTTCCCACCCCAAAATTAACGAAACATAGTTATAGTTCATGTTTATATTAAATCCAGCAATAATCCATATAGTTCATTTCTTTTTGGTTTGTTTTTGTTCATCTTGCTTATCTCTTCTAGTAACGAATTAAACCTAGTACTATTTAATTATTATTTTATACGATTTGAAAATCAAATTTTATTTAAGTTACTCCCCGTCAACAACTAAACTTATTTCGACTTATCTCTCACAACGTTAGTGCAGGCAATAAGACAACCAAAAAAAATATCAACACAAATTTACTTTGGGTATCATCCCTTAATATTTCGGCTAGGCCGTACTCACAATACTTTCTATGTTTCCAGCGTAGTCAGCAGGCCTGTTGACGACGATCGATGAGCTCTCAGCTGTTTTAGGAATAGTAAATGGTTATAGTTACCATATTGTTTTCTGTTGTCTCATCCACATTATCTGTATTGAAGGTAATCAAATAATAAGTAAGTGTTGGCTCGGGTTCTTTCTTGTACTTTACTTAAGCTTGCGTGATACTTAGGGATAAGTTGCTGGGATGTGTATAACCAAATTTATGAGTCGAATAGAATCAAGCCTTAGTCCGATAGGGCAGGGCCAGTATGCTATTCGTGCCAATTAAGTTAACGGGCGTGAACACTCGTTCATTCGACAGGTATTGGTACTCCTAGCTGCTAATGCACTATGTTAAGTGCGAAATGATGAGGCAGCGCGGCCCATCCGAAAGGTTGCAGGCGTAGACTGCTACCAGACCGCCGAAATATCTTCCCTGGTGGGCTGCACGAATCAGTGGCGGCTTAAAAATTCATGAGTTGCAAACGAGTAGGGGGGCTTTGTAGGCGAAGCGTGCCGTCTCAAATGAAGATGTTCAGAAGTTCACGATTGAGTATTCCAACGTGCTCGATAATATCAAAACAATTGGCTAATGTTTGGCCTGATGTAACGTAGAGGTGATTCTCGACCGATGGCCGTTTAATTGTCCGCAAATTTAAGATTTAATTTTAGCTAGGACACGTGAAGGTAGTTTGATTTCGGGCTGGTTTCGGCAGCGACACGCCTATCTTCATCGCATTATTTTCCAAAAGTTTAATGCAAAGCTTTCAAGAGCGTGAAAGCCTAGCACCGAAGCGGAAGAAGAAGATTTTGACATCTGTCACAAACAGTGGTCTGGCAGCTGATCGATTTAAGCTTTAAGCTTAATCTTAAGATTGAGCAACCGCAGTGTCCTCCATAATATCAATCTTTATCTAAGTATTACACCCATATGAGCAACAGCGACGTCTGAATTATTGGGCATACTATCGTAAAATCTCACACCCTCACACCATTTAGCATAGCACTAGGCATGCTTCGGTTTTTGTATAAGTCGATCCAAAAAATCGTAAAAGCATATTTGTATTGCTCTTTTAATACGTACCTACAAAATTAATTTGAAATCAATGGGTTGAAAATAAAACTTTAATACAGAAATTTCCGGCATTTTCCTTTTACGAAATCCAAAATAAGGGGGAAAAGGTGTAGAAATATTTTTTATTCTTTACTTTAAAACCGAGTTCAACCCGATCCAAACTTATTTTTCGAAAACACTTTCTCTGTGATCGCTTTCAGCACATATGTAGAATGTATGATCTAGCAATTAGCACTTCACGGTGTTTCTTCTTTTAATCGATTGCTGACGCAGACATGTACCAAAATATTTGCAATTTCAAGTTTCTAGCTTTATAAGTTTTCAAGAAACTTACAAAACTTGTATTTTAAAGTAAGGTTTTATTAAAATCTATGATTTTCGGTATTTTAAATATGAACAAAGAACAAATACTAGTAAAGCAAATGTTCCAAAGGTGGACCACCGATTTTTTTTATACTCGATGCCGAAGGTACAGAGTATATTGGGTTTGTGCAATGTCCGTCTGTATGAACGCAATTTTTTTCCACACCCTTCAAGCTAGAGACTTGAAACTTTGCAAACGTCTTGATCTATGGCATAGTAAATTAAAGTGTTAAGATTGGAGTTCTGCGATAACTAGAGAGTTCTGCGATAACGCAAAATCTATAAATCCAGCTATTTCGCAAGCCCTTACAGCTAGAACTACCAAACCTAAGGAGAAGATAGCAACTAACAACCCCCAAAAAGCTGCTTCAAAGTTTTGGAGCCACGGCCCCCCGTTCCGCTGCCCACTGCATTTTAAAATCAAAAACGCCTATATTTTCCACTGCATTTGAGCTGGAGCCGCCAAATTTGGTGCCAAGATTGGTGATGAATAAACGCAAAAAATTTGGATGCCGCCCCCAACCCATTCCTCCCCCAGCCACCTTTACACCATATTTTACTAACCTTGAACTTGAGTAACTAAATTTGATATGAGGATAGCAATTGACATCATTCACAGATCTGCAGCAAAAATTTTGATGCCACGCCACCCCTCACCAGCCCCAGCCCCCCCTCCAACCATATTCTACTAACTTTGAGCTAGAGTCACAAAATTTGGTATGAGGATAGCAATTGACATCATTCACAGATCTGCAGCAAAATATTTGATGCCACGCCCACCCTTACCAGCCCCAGCCCCCCCTCCAACTATATTCTACTAACTTTGAGCTAGAGTCACCAAATTTGGAATGAGGATAGCAATTGACATCATTCACAGATCTGCAGCAAAAATTTTGATGCCACGCCCACTCTTACCAGCCCCAGCCCCCCCCCCCCCCCCCCCAACCATATTCTACTAACTTTGAGCTAGAGTCACTAAATTTGGTATGAGGATAGCAATTGACATCATTCACAGATCTGCAGCAAAAATTTTGATGCCACGCCCACCCTTACCAGCCCCAGCCCCCCCTCCAACCATATTCTACTAACTTTGAGCTAGAGTCACCAAATTTGGTATGAGGATAGCAATTGACATCATTCACAGATCTGCAGCAAAAATTTTGATGCCACGCCCACCTTTACCAGCCCCAGCCCCCCTCGAACCATATTCTACTAACTTTGAGCTAGAGTCACTAAATTTGGTATGAGGATAGCAAATGACATCATTCACAGATCTGCAGCAAAAATTTTGATGCCACGCCACCCCTTACCAACCCAAGCCCCCTTCCGCCATATTCTACTAACTTTGAGCTAGAGTCACCAAATTTGGTAGGAGGATAGCAATTAACATCATACACAGATCTGCAGCAAAAATTGTGATGCCACGCCCCCCAAACCTTCTCCAGCCCCATCCACCTTATTTTAATAGCTTTGAGCTTGAGTCACCAAATTTAGAAGGAAGATAGCTTTTGGCATTCCCGTCTGCACCAGACAGTCTTTGAAGCAGCGTACAGCCTTGCCGTGTCCGCACCCCATTGCAATCAGGTCTCTTTTAATCTGTTTTAGTAGTGGTATAAAGTATACCGCAGTCGCGTGCGTCCGACTGCAACGTTTCTACTTTTTATACCCTGAACCCATAAAGTGGGTAAATCAGGGTATAATGGTTTTGTGCAAAAGTATGTAACAGGCACAAGGAAGCATCTCCGACCCCATAAAGTATATATATTCTTGATCAGTATCAATAGCCGAGTCGATATGGCCATGTCCGTCCGTCTGTCCGTCTGTATGAACGCGTAGATCTCAGAGACTACAAGAACTAGAAACTTCAGATTTTGAATATAAGTTCTCCTATAGCATGAGCAGAACAAGTTTGCTTCAAATTATCGATAACTACTCTGGTTTTCAATATACACATAGAATCGATAACAAAAATATATCGAATTTGGAAAATGTAAAAATGGGGATTGGTGTAATGGGTAACGATAGAACTTTTCTCAAAATTTCGTCCAAATCGGTTAAGAAACACCAGAGATATCGTAAAGTTAAGTCAGTTATGAGATTTGTTTAAAGTGATCATTATTTGAAGCATACTTTTAGGACGCAAGGCCTGCAACTGGGTTCAGGGTATCTTCTGGTCGGGCTATCCCGACTAGAGCCTTCTTACTTGTTTTTTTTTAATTTCTGTTATTTGTTCGTAATTTGACAACCATAATGTTGAGACTGTTTAAGAAATGATATATAATTGCTTAGCACATATTTCAAGGTGCTGTAAATGCATACATGATCCCACACAGCCAAATTTCTGCTTTCAATTGCTGGTCATTAATACTCGTTCATGTATTTAATGCTATGACACTTGCCCACAGTTTTTCCAACTCAACTTACATACAGTTATGCACAAACGCACAGAAATTCCAAAAGAAAAGCTCGATCTGTCAAATCGAATTTTTTTCTAATTGGCGCATACTTCCGCTTTGCGCATGCACTCCACTCTTTGGTAAACTTTTTTCTAGGCCAGAATTGTATAAAATCAAGATTGCAGTTTTCTTATTTTAAACACGCCACGTGCGAAAAATACTGAAATTCGAATCGATAAGCATCTGAGCCAGCGCAGCACAGTCAACGTTTTATACCAATTTTTATTAAATCGCCTCGGCTCTACGACCCTGCGCCAAGTATATTTCACTGATTTTGTGGAATTCCCGGACCTTAAGCAACTTTTACATCGCTTCATAACAGTGAGTGTGGGATCGGTGGCTCGGCAGAGCTTTAGCTAATGTTTCGTGGAGTGCGTGTTCGCGTCAGATCTATAATATTAAATCTAACGCTGACCCTGTGCGGCAGCGAACGCCAACAACAGCACAGCGTTACATCACGCCTACCCCGCATCTTGCGCACACACTTCACAAGCAACGCACAAACACCCAGGCCTATTGCATTCTGCCGCCTCGTAAGACTACGTCTACTCTACAAACCTTTTTGAAAGGTTCATCACCTGCTATTAGTCGACTTGGATGTAGAAGCGTTCTGGATGTACCACCAGTTGCACCCTGTTTGGATCCTAGAGTTGGTCTATCACCTGCTCCAAGATAGCTAATCGGACTTCAAATAAGTGATTTAAACGCCAACAGTTATAAAAGATTTTAACGAAATTGGAAAACAGTTTGCTTGAAATTTCAATTAATACTAGATATATTCTTATTATATTGTTAATTCTTTTAAAGTTTCGCGCTTTTACTGATTTGTTGCAACTGCCAAATTTAACTTTCATCACCTACAGCCAATTCGCGTCAACAGGCCTGCTGACTTCTTTGGACAAATAAAGGTCGTAAGTACGGCTTAGCCGGAAATGTTTGATTAAACAAAACAACAGAAAAAGGGAACATTATATTTGCACTAAACTTTGTAAGAACTCTTGTTTTATTCGTAACTTAATTTGTAACAAGATATTTGAATTCTTTATATTAGCCTCATGCCTTAATCTCGATTAACTTTTGAAATGTATGCTAAACGAAAATATCGGAAAATGGAATAATAAATTCTTGAGTAACATGAATCAAATAATTTTCTTTGAAGGCACCTTAAGTATTTAGAGCCGCAGTGATGTTTAGGGTAGGGCTGCAGTATTATTTGAGATCCTACACGTAGTGTGGGTAGAGAAGAAGAGCAAGCTCATCTATGTTCTCCAATGATGGATAAATTGTCCGAGTCTCAATCCTATCCCAATAAGTCTGGTTTAAATTCCCGTCTACCGTCCTATCTTTTCTGTCTACGATTTTATTACCGTAACGCAGTTGTCGAGGCAGCACAAGGACTCACGCCACTTTCCCTCGCCACTGAGCTCGGCCGTGCCGAATAGTAGACAGAATGTGTATGCTGAGACGACACTGCTGGTGTTTTTTACAGGCTTGCTCACACTTGTGCAAAGCATAGAACAACCTGAGAAGAGCTTTTCTGCCAGTTGCTCGATCTGTTATATTAAATATTTGTGGCTAGAGTCACCAAATTTGATAGGAAAATAGCACAGATCTGCAGCAAAAACTTGGATGCCACGCCTTCCATAACACCAGCAGCCCCCCTTCCACCGTCTTTTACAAACTTTAAGCTAGAGTCACCAAAGTTGGAAGGAACATAGCTTATGACCTTGCCCATCTACATCAGTCAATTTTTGAGGCAGCGGGGATCCCTGCCGAACCCGCACCCCTTTGCAAACAGGTCTCTTTTGTTATTTGTATCAAGTATACCGCCGTCGGTTGCGCCCCAGTGCAACGTTTCTACTTATTTGTTTTGTTTCAAGAAAACTAGAGAGTAAGTGCAAATACTACATACATTCTAACAAAGGTCTAAGTATCTTTTGTCAGTTATTATTTTAATCAACTGTTACCTTTCCTCCAACCACTCATATCTAAATTATGGGGAACTAAATATTGTCAAGATTATTGCTATGCAATTTCTTTGTAATTTGCCAAAAACACATAAATAGTTATGTATGTTTTATGCCTACAAAGCTAGAAATTCGCCCCATAAATATGATCAACAAAAAAACTTTTAACACAAACACAACGCTGAGCTTTTACAAGGACGCCAACGATAAGGGAATCAACAAACCTTAAACCGCAGCTTGTCATAATAAAGGACATGATGGGACTCTCACTTATTTGGCCTGGGCAGTGCACGGCAACCACATGAGATACATATAAAAGTACAAATACGGCCAAGCAAAAGTACCAAAAAAAGGAAACAAAAAGCACAAAAAGGAGCTGTGTGAGGTCCCCAATATGGACATGGGGCAAGGCGTTTCGCACGTGACTTTGTGATTTTATCGGCGTTGAAAATGCCGCACGTACTCGACAAGAATTTTTCTTTGTGGTCAGGCCCCACCCTTGCACACGCAGACAACCTTTGCATTAACACTCAACTAGTGGAATTCATGAAAGCTTTTTATGGCTGTGTTATGTAAAAGAAAGGGATAAAGCCGATTGTTTCCAGAAGAAAAACTTGTGTAAACGAAAGTTGAAGCTCAGCTTTATTGACGACATCAAAAAACAAAATGTTCTATGTAATGTTCAATAATCAGCAAGTAAAACTACAAAAAATTCAAACAAGGGGCGGTGACACTCCCATTTTATGTAATGAAATTTTCTTTGGTTCTTAAAAATTAAACGCAAAAAGCTCCAGTGCTTTTCTTAACAAAGTTATAGAGCTCAAAGGCAAAGAAAATTTCCTCAAAGGCGTAGAAACCATATCTAGAAACTTTATCTGATCCACGCATACAAAAATATATTTTTGCTAAGTTTCAAGTAACAAGCTAGCCCGTAAAGCTGCTAAAAACATACCGACAGATAGACTGACCGACAACATCTGTAACGACTGAAAACAAGCACTCTTCCTGCCTTTGACACACCGTATTCACAAGCAACACATATGATCACAAAAACGGCCCACGACAACAAGTCACTGGATCGTCAACAAAGCAGCTTCGTAGCACTTATATATTCCCAGTAGCAGATCAAAATCTTTTATACAACTGCTTGTATTACAACAGTCAAACTAATCAATGGCTTCGTTACGAATGTCCACGTGAAACGCAAATGGCATTTTAAAGCATAAACTGGAATAAGTTCAATTCCTAATCGATGGCACATGGACGTAATGCTTTTTTTTGAAGACACCTTAAAAACAAATATAGTTTTAATATAAGAGAATACTCATTCTACTGCTCAAGTCAAACCCATGTTAAGGCAAACGGTGGAACTGGTGTTTTGATCAGATGCCGTCTCAATTACCACTAAAACTAAAAACTTTCTACAGGCCACACTAGAAAGCTTACTTTCTATTAAATCAAGGTCTTTTTTTTAATACTCGATACCGAAGGTAAAGTGTCATGGTGTCTCTCCGTGTGCCCGTCTGTATGAACGCAAATTTTTGGAGTAGAATACGTCTCACCTTTCGGTAATGAGTGTGCTACCTGAAAAAGTTTTTGTTGTAATATGATTGTTTCAAATAATGGATCGAACTTTTTCAAATTTATTTTATTTTAAAGCCAAGGCCTCAAATTTATTTTAAACTTTATATATTTATGTATTGATTACATTTTCTATTGAAAAAATGAGACCAAAAACATAAAAAATTTTGCTTCATTTTGAGGATTTAAATTGCTCTAATAATTCATCAATTACTCCGGTTTTTTGGAATATTAGTTAAGATGAGGTAAACAAAAATTCCCAAATTCAAATTTTTAATACTTTTGACAAACATATAAATTTTTTAAGCAAAAAATCTGTGCAAACAACGTTTTTTCCAATTGCAAATTGCTCAAAAAATCAAAGATGAATTTGATTTACTTTTTATACTCGATACCGAAGTTAAAGAGTATATTGGGTTTGTGCAATGTCCGTCATGGTGTCTGTCCGTCTGTCGGTCTGTCGTCCGCATGTTTGCAACTTTTTTCAACACCCATCAAGTTATAGACTTGAAACTTTGCAAAGTAAATTAAAGCGTCAAGATTGAAGTTCTACGATAACCAAGGGGCTGGCAAATCGATAAACTCGATAACGCAAAATCGATAAATCCAGCTATTTCATAAGTCCTTACAGCTAGAACTTCCAAATTTGGAAAGAAGATAGCAACTAACAACCTCCAAAAAACTGCATCAAACATTTTTGATCCAAGCCCACCCATACAGCCCCCAGCCCCCCGCAGTTTAAAACCAAACAAGTAGAAACGATGCAGTCGGACGCACCCGACTGCAGTATACTCGATACCAGTAATAAAACCGATAAAAAGAAACCTGATTGCAATGCGGTGCGGATACGGCAGGGGTTGCGCTGCCTCAAAGATTGTCTGGTGCAGATCGGGATGGCAATAAGCTAGCTTCCTTCCAAATTTGGTGATTCTAGCTCAAAGTTTTGTAAAGGTAAGGGCTGGGGACGGTATGAGGGCGTGGCATCAAAATTTTTGCTGAAGATCTATGTATCATGTCAATAGCTATCCTCATACCAAATTTAATGACTCTAGCTCAAAGTTAGAAAAATATGATGGATATGGGGCTGGGGGAGGTTTGGGGGGGCGTGGCATCAAAATTTTTACTGCAGATCTGTGAATGATAACAATTGCTATCCTCATACCAAATTTAGTGACTTTAGCTCAAAGTTAGTAGAATATGTTGGAAGGGGGGCTAGGGGCTGGTATGGAGGGGCGTGGCGACCAAAGTCTTGCTGCAGATCTATTTATGATGTTAATTGCTATCCTCATACCGAATTTGTTGACTCTAGCTCAAAGTTAGTAGAATATGGTGGAAGGGTGCCTGGGGGCGGTTTGGGTGGGGGGCGCCATCCATTTTTTTTGGGTTTCTTCATCACTTATTTAGGCACCAAATTTGGCGGCTCTAGCTCAAAAAATGTGGAAAATATAGGCGTTTTTGATTTCAAAATGCAGGTGGTTCGGGAATAGGGGGGGGGGGGGGGCGTGGCTCCAAAACTTTCATGCTGTTTTTTGGGGATTGTTATTAGCTATCTTCTTACCAAATTTTGTGACTCTAGCCTTAGCGCTTTGGAGAATACACGCATTCCCGTTTTTAGTGAAGCATTGGGGCGGTTTGGGGCAGTTTGGGCGTTATGGATTGGCGTGGCATCCAAAGTTTTTATGCATTTTTGTTGGGGCTATAATCACCTATTTTGGCACCTAATTTGGTGGCTCTAACTCAAAAACTGTAAAAGATATAAGCATTTCTGTTTTTGAACTGCGGAGGGGCTGGGGGCGGAATGGGTGGGTGGGGCTCCAAAACTTTGATGCAGTTTTTGAGAGGTCGTTACCAGTTATCTACCTACCAAATTTTGTGACTCTAGCTCAAACACTATGGAAGATACACGCACTACCGTTTTTGGCGAAGCTTTGAGGTGGTTGAAGGCGGATAGGGCAGTATAGATGGGCTTGGCATTCAAAGTTTTTATGAATTTGGTTGGAGATCGTCAACACCTATCTTGGCAAATTTGATGGGTCTAGCTCAAAAACTGTAGAAGATATGGGCATTTTTAGTGTTAAACTGTGGGGGGCTGGGGGCGGAATGTGTGGGCGTGGCTCCAAAATTGTTGATGCAGTTTTTTGGGAATTGTAAGTAGCTATTTTCTCCCCAAATTTGGTAGCTCTAGCTGTAAGGGCTTGCGAAATAGCTGGATCTATCGATTTTGCGTTATCGAGTTTATCGATTTGCCAGCCCCCTAGTTATCGTAGAACTCCAATCTTGACACTTTAATTTACTATGCCATAGATTAAGAGATTTGCAAAGATTTGCAAAAAGTCTGTAACTTGAAGGGTGTGGAAAAAGTTGCGTTCATACAGACGGACAGACGGACAGACGGTCAGACGGACAGACACCATGACGGACATTGCACAAACCCAATATACTCTTTACCTTCGGTATCGAGTATAAAAAGCCTATTTCTTCTACAGTTTTTGAGCAAGAGCCACCAAACTTCGTTCCAAGATAGGTGTTGACGACCCCCAACCAAAATCAAAAAAACTTTTGATGTTACGCTCATCCATACTGCCCCAGACGCCCCCAACCATACAACGCTTCAATAAAAACGGTAGTGCGTGTATTTTCCAAAGTGTAAATATGGTAGGAGGATAACTGGTTATGACTCCCAAAAAACTGCATCACATTTTTGTAGCCCCACCCACCCATTCCACCCCCAGCCACACCGCAGTTTAAAACCAAAATATATTCCACAGCTTTTGTGCTAAACCACCAAAAAAAATGCTCATCACCTACGACGCGCAAAAAATGAATAAAAACTTTGGATGCCATGCCCATCCATACTACCCTAGCCACCCTCAACCGCCCCAAAGCTTCGCTTAAAACGGGAATTCGTGTATCTTTTTTAGTGTTTAAGCTAGAGTCACAAAATTTGGTAGGTAGATAACTGGAATCGACCCCCTAAAAACTGCATCAAAGTTTTGGAGCTCCACCCACCCATTCTGCCCCCAGCCCCCCCGCAGTTGAAAAACAGAAATGCTTATATCTTTTACAGTTTTTGAGTTAGAGCCACCAAATTAGGTGCCAAAATAGGTGGCCTCCGAAAAAATGCATAAAAACTTTTGATGCCACGCCAATCCATGCTGCCCAAGCTGCCCAAACCACCCCAATGCTTCACTAAAAACGGGAAAGCGTGTATTTTCCAAAGCGTTAAAGCTAGAGTCACCAAATTTGGTAGTAAAATAGCTATTAACGATCCCAAAAAAACTGCATCAAAGTTTCTGAGCCACGCCACCCCCCCCCCCCCCCTTTTTCAAGAGCCCACAGGATTTTGAAATCAAAAACGCCTATATTCTCCACATTTTTTGAGCTAGAGCCGCCAAATTTAGTGCCAAGATAGGTGATGAAGAAACCCAAAAAAAGTGGATGGCGCCCATAACTCATACCGCCCCCAGCCCCCCCTTCCACTATATTATACTAACTTTGAGCTAGAGTCACCAAATTTGGTATGAGGATAGCAATTAACATCATAAATAGATCTGCAGCAAAAACTTGGATGCCACGCCGCCCATACCAGCCCCCAGCACCCAGCCACCCTGCTACCATATTCTACTAACTTTGAGCTAGAGTCACCAAATTCGGTTTGAGGATAGCTATTGACATCATAAATAGATCTGCAGCAAAAGTTTGGATGCCATATCTTTGAGGCAGCCTACACCCCTGCTGTATCCACACACCATTGCAATCAACTATCTTTTAATCTGTTTTACTACTGGTATCGAGTATACCGCAGTCGGGTGCGTCCGACTGCAACGTTTCTACTTGTTTTTTTTATTTATTTGCAACGGCACTTGTCTAATGTTGAGAAAATAACGGTGCTTTACAACCCAGCGATCGACAAAACGATCACAGAATTTCAGCACTCAGCGGCAATTTTACAACAAGCGGCGGGCCAGCTGCATCCAAAAATGGTTAAAATTTGAAATGTGCGTCCGTTACATTTCTTGCTTGGCCTGCTGGTCGAGAATTGTGATATTTGTTTCTTTAACAAGTCAACTACTGAATACACTTTCAGATTTAGTGTGCATCCTTGCATAATTTTATGTTTTGATACAGCGCTGGAATAATTTCTTCTTTCGAACTACTTGACATTTTAAACAGTACTAAAATTGTGTTTGATTGTATCGCACACCGAAGCCGACAAAACAATAAAAACAAAATGTTTGTCGTCAGATGTTGGCTTTGGTGTGCGATATCAATAAAAATGTTTTCTTGTCAGACTGACAAAGACAAAACAAAAACGTTTTTTCAGCTCCGGTGTGCGGCCAGCTTAAGTGTGTCGTCCCCTCTTTGCTGTATGCGCAAGCTCTCCAGCGTTAGTCTCGTTCTCTCTCTCTTCTCTACGTCAAGTACTTTGACCGCATCAAAATCAGCTGAGTGATAATTTTCACTCAAATGTTGCGCTAGTGCTGTCGTAGCCTTTGCGTCCCCTTTATGTTCTGTTATTCATGTAGCGAGTGATCTTTTTGTTGTAAACTCTATTGCACTCTCCTCCTTCTTGTCCATTACACAGTATTTCGTAGATGACGTTATTCAGCTTGTATCTGTCAATTTTGTCTTTCGTGTTCGTAAACAAATTTCTTGTTGTTTTGTGAGCTTTGTGAGCATATGTGATGTGCTCTGTGCTGTCATTTGGTATCAACTTCGTTGCTCTGTTCGTTATATTTTTCTATGTACGGGATGCTGATGTATTGTTTATCTATTGTTCCTTGGGTTATTAATTTTTGTTTTTGTTTTTGTTTATGTTTTTGTGTTATCTGGTTTAGCTGTGACGTTATTTATTAGTTTGTTAATCAAATGTATCGGATAGCTGTTTTTAACATAGCTAAACAGCAAATCGAACATGAAAAATAGTTAAATCAAAGTGAGTGCACTTTAAAACAACATGCCATGTTCAATTTAACGTTGAAATATATTTAATTCAACTATTAACGCATAGTCAAAAAACAGAACAAAAATTCCATTCAATACCACCATAGTTAATTTTTTTTTTTTCTTTTTCATATTGTTTATTAAGGCATTCGAGGTAAGCCAGGAACCTCTTTGTGACCTTGGTCTCTGTTCGTTCAGCCCGGTTGGGCGCGCCGGCTAATTTACGTTAGCTGATACAATATAAATAACAATAATAACAATAATAACAATAATAACAAATATACAAATACAATAACAAATATAAAATTGCAGTGATGTGTCAACTTCTGGTGACTCTCATCAATGGAGATCGAACCATGAGATCTTTTGGCTTTCGTCTGTTGAGCCTCTTTAGAGGACGAGTTCTGCTAAGACTATTTGCCAGCCGATTTCTGTGAATCTCGAGTCTTTCATGGTAGCGACTCGAGTGCTGGTTTATCTCATCAAAAACCGACGCTAGTTTTAGATCTCTATGGAGCGTGGCGTTCCTTATAAACCACCCGCAACCGGTGATTATCCTTGTAATACTGTTTTGATCAACCTGGATTTTGCGAATTTGGCTATCGCAAGCCAGGCCCCAGATTTGGCAACCGTACTTCCATATTGGTGCTATTATTTGCCTGTAGATTGTCATTTTATTGGAAAGCGACAATTTACTGCGCGAGCATAGGAGCCAGTAATGTTTTTTCACCGAAGCACGTATGCGCGTTCTTATGGCAGTTACTTGCTTGGCGAATGTGAGCCTGCGATCCAGGGTTACACCAAGGTATTTTACTGCGGTCAACTGTGGTACTGGGGACCCCTCCAAAAACACGGCCGGTGGCGTTCTCCGCTTCAGAGTAAAGCAAACATTAGTCGATTTGTCGCTATTGATGCCAATGTTCCAACGCCTTGTCCATTCCGCAAACTTTGTAGCAAAGTCCTGGATGCCGTCGGCTGCATCATGTTCACATCGGGACCTGTAGTTGACACAAACGTCATCGGCAAATGTCGCTAGCATTGATGTCCCGTAGAGGCTTTCATCAGGCTGTGGCATGTCGTGGCTATACAGACAGTAAAGCAGGTGGCCGAGAACACTTCATTGAGGTACCCCAGCTGCCACGTCGTGCTCAGTTGAGAGTGCCGAGTGAAATCTGACCGCGAATCGTCTTCCCTCAAGATATGACCTTAGTAGGCAGAAATATGGCGCAGGCAGCGTATGCTTGATTTTAAGAAGGATTCCGGTGTGCCACACTCGATCAAAAGCTTCCCGAATATCCAGAAAGAGGGCGTTGCAATACTCCTTGTTATCATAGGCAGTCAGTATTTGTTCGACAACCCGATGTAGCTGCTCGACAGTGCAGTGGCCAGCACGAAATCCGAACTGGTGCTCAGGAAAAATCACTTTAGCATCCATTAACTTGACCATCCGGGCGGCAATCAGTCTCTCAAACACCTTCGAGATCGAAGGGAGGAGACTGATCGGCCGATAGGAAGCGGGTTCCCTTTCCGGCTTGCCAGGTTTGTGGATCATGGAGATTATCCCGAGCTTCCACTGAGGAGGGAAATATTGCAACCTTACAATAGCGTTGAACACTAATGCCATGAAGAAAATAGCATGACTGGGCAATGCTTTTAAGGTGGCATTGCAGATGGCATCATGGCCTGGCTCCCTTTTGGTGTTATGGCGTGCAAGGACATCAGCAATCTCTCTCGGCTCAAATGGCTTGATAGGCATGTGCTACAGTTTTTGAGCTAGAGCCACCAAATTTTGTGCCAAGATATGCGATTTCGACCCCCAAAAAACTTGCATAAAAACTTTGGATGCCATACTGCCCATGATGTCCCAAACTGCCCCAACGCTTCACTTGGTGACCTTAATAGTTATATGATCCAAGAAATACCTTTATTATCCGATTTCAACGCACTTGGTCTAAACCTTGTTAATGATTCAACACCAACACATTTTTCACAAACTACCAATACACTTCTCGATATATTTTTCGTAAATAATATGGATAAAGTTATGTTGTATGACCAAATATCAGTACCTAAATTCTCTAGACATGATCTTATTTTTATGACCTATAACACACAACTTGACTATATTAACCAAACTATGCAATATAGGGATTTTAAGAATGTAGATATTAGGACATTATTCAGTGACTGTAGTACGTGTGATTGGGACAGTATATACTCTTTTCCCTCTGTGGACACCCAGCTAGGCCTGCTACAAAGAAATATAGCCTATCTGCACGATAAGCATGTACCGCTTAGAACCATAGTTGTTAAGCCGAAGCTAAACCCATGGTTTAGCAGTGCAATAAAATACAGGGATAAGCTTTATGAGAAGTGGAAACGCTACAAGACTGATCAACTGCTTCAACTATTTAAGAATAATAGGCGTAAGGTTAATGACTTGATTAATAGTGCTAAGCGTAGGTTTTATGGTAGTAAGTTTGATGGAATAAATTCATCGCAAAAGCTTTGGAAAGAGTTGAAGAGCGTAGGAATAGGAAAGAGTAAATCTGTGATAAATGAAAACCTGGACGTAAATGTTCTTAATCGTAGTTTTGTCAACATAAGTGTTCGTCCAGCTACATTTAATCCGTATGTCAATTCTGTATCGTTGAATAACTGTTCTAGCTGTTTTAATTTTGTGGGTGTGAGTCAATGTGAGGTACTTAATGCAATCCTCTAAATCAAGTCAAATGCAAGTGGAAGAGATGGAATTAGTCCAAAGTTCATTAAAATGTTACTACCACTTGTTTAACGACACATAACATATATTTTAAATAATGCTATAACCACATCCACATTCCCAGAGATGTGGCATGTCCATTTGCAGTGCTTGAGTTAGCTGGTCTTGCGTCTATTCAACCTGCTGCAGACTGGCAAGATTAAATGGCTGGAAGCGCTCAGCGAGGTGTGCCCCAAGTCAGTCCGACACCATGTCCCATTTCTGTCCACCAGTGGCGCTTTCCTTGCGCAACGAATTTTGATAGCGCGCGTGGCCTTCAAAAGCGAGTGCGTCGCTTCGCATTCAACACCAGTATTTGCCAGCCTCTCATCAAACCATGCAGATTTGTGATCGACCAGTGCGCGACGGAGCCTACTCTGCGCTCTATTCCAGTCTGCTTTGTCCAATGGGTGGCGAGACCTCATCCACCTAGCGCGTAAGCACCTCTTCTCAGCGATGAGCAGCAGTATCTCTCTGGTAATAGAGATTCCATTTGCTGCGGGCTTCCGAGATGGAGTGCGAGTAGCCATTCTAGCTGCTGTCTTGATTTGTTGGGTGAACGAGTCGATAGCGTCATCAATGTCCTTTCCAGTTTCAATCGCCGTGTTGAGGTGCACTGAGGACTCAAGGTACACTTTAAAGCATTCTATGTTAGTGTGCCTGGTGATTAACCGTTCCGTCTTGGGATATGCTATTGCTGCCGTATCCAGCGTTATAATGAGAGGTAGGTGGTCGGAGCTGAGCTCAACTACCGGCCGTATATAAGCGCGGATGTTCAAGACACCCCTTGTCAGCGCAAAATCAATATAGCTTGATGAGCCTCTACTGCTATACGGGTACCTCGTTGGGCCTCCTGTTGCTAGTGAGTTCACCTCTGAATTCAGGACAAGATTTGCCAACGCATGTCCTCTTTGGTTGCACCTCCCCGCTCCCCAGAGCCAGTGTGACGCATTCCAGTCGCCCGCAACGATAAACTTTGAACGATACTGTTCCAAAACAGACTCAAAATCATCCGGCGTTCCACACTAAGATGCGCATCGGCATCATTATGGGGCCTTCTGCGCTTGGAGCGCAGTGAGCAGATTAAGAATCTGCCCCTGCTTCTGTGTCTGTTGTTGGTGCTGTTTTAACATCATCAACATAATTTCCATCTGCTTCTCTTGGTGCGAACGGAGAGAGCTAATGCTTTCGTTAAGCGACTGCAGAATGGCTTCAATGTTGTTGTTGACGCCCATGAAATTCTGAAGTGCATCCCTTGTCGTCCTTTGGCGGCTACGGCTCCTGTCGTTGTACTGTTGCTGTTGTTGGTGTTGTTCTTGTGCCTGTTGCTGTTGCTGCTGCTGCTTTGCTACATCTGCATACGATACTCCGCTTCGAGGAGTGGCTATCGGCCTAAGTCCAGTAGCAACCCGTGGCATAGAACGCTCGCATTCCTCGTTTCTGCCACCCATTCCATTTTTGGGCCTGGAGCTTTGAATAAACGCCTGGTATTTACGGCAACCCGAGTAATTAGAAGGGTGCTGATCACCACAGTTGCAGCAGGTGCATAGCTCGTTGCGGGGTCGAGTACAGTCCCGGGCAGGGTGTTCTCCAGCACAACACATATGTGCGCCTTACGGCAATATTTAGCCGTGTGACCGAATTGCTGACATCGATGACATTGCACGATAGCAGTGCGCTTGCGGAGAGGTTCAAATATAACTCTCATATGGCATAGTGTCTTGATTGCCAGGATCGCCTTGTTATTGGCCGCTGCGGCAACATTCAAAAAGAACATGCGGACAATTAAACGGCCATCGGTCGAGAATCACCTCTACGCCACATCAGGCCAAACATTAGGCAATGGTTTTGATATTATCGAGCACGTTGGGATACTCAATTGTGGACTTCTGAACATCTTCATTTGAGACGGCACGCTTCGCCTACAAATCCCTCCTACCCGTTTGCAACTCATGAATTTTTAAGCCGCCACTGATTCGTGCAGCCCACCAGGAAAGATATTTCGGCGGTCTGGTAGCAGTCTACGCCTGCAACCTTTCGGATGGGCCGCGCTGCCTCATCAATTCGCACTTAACATTGTGCATTAGCAGCTAGGAGAACCAATACCCGATGAGTGAACGAGTGTTCACGCCCGTTAACTTAATTGGCAAGAATAGCATACTGGCCCTGCCCTATCGGACTAAGGCTTGATTCTATTCGACTCATAAATTTGGTTATACACATCCCAGCAACTTATCGCTAAGTATCACGCAAGCTTAAGTAAAGTACACGAAAGAACAATTTCGTTTTGATATAATATGTGATACTCCCCGAGTCAACAACCTTTCGGATGGGCCGCGCTGCCTCATTAATTCGCACTTAACATTGTGCATTAGCAGCTAGGAGAACCAATACCCGTTGAGTGAACGAGTGTTCACGCCCGTTAACTTAATTGGCAAGAATAGCATACTGGCCCTGCCCTATCGGACTAAGGCTTGATTCCATTCGACTCATAAATTTGGTTATACACCCCAGCAACTTATCCCTAAGTATCACCACTAAGCAGAAAATAAGATAGAGCATTTATTTAGTACGGCGAAGTTTATCATTCAGTAGCAGTGAGATCAGATCCAAGCAGACAAAAGAGCGAAAAGAGCGCTCTCTCGCCCCAAATTTTTGCCGACAAAGTGTGCAGCGCAGAAACTGCAAGTCATTCATTTGCCTGCTTTGCTTGCGAACGTTGAGCAACAGCAGACTCGAGCTGCTGGATCCAATCGTTGTGCATATGTATGCGTTCACATGTGAGCGAGCTCGCAGCCAGTGTGAGCTGTTTGTGGATAGAGATGGCGCGCGGGGGGTAGGCAACCAACTAACCAACCAACGGGCATAATGCATTAGTATGTGAATACATGTGAGTTTGGTTTGGTTGGGCTACCTGCTTTGTGCTTTGCCTAGATTTTTTATATTTTTCTCTATGCCTTGCATTTGCATGTGTGTGCTCATGTATGTATATCCAGCTCATTTGTATGAGTGGTTATTGTTATGGCAATAACTTACCTGTCGCACTTTTAGGATTTTGGCAATTTATAAACAGGTTGAGGAACATAAAGAAGTGCAATGTTAACAATATGTGTATATTTATTAATAATTGCTTTATTTGTTACTATTTATTACAGGTTTCTTATAACTATTGAAATAACTTAGAACTAATAAAACATATACAAACATAATTACATTTAATCCGCAAATATATTAAAAATACAATGACACATTATAACCGATCTCATGATTGCATATAAATGTTATAAATTTATAATCGAATCATATCAAAGCAATCCATGCAAGATAAAGTATTTCTCATAAGCAGCAACAACAATGTCTCGCCACCCAAAATTCCATCAACGCATATTTCTTTGCCCACAAACAGCATGTTTATACATATGTGTGCACGCCTGTGTATACGCCGCGCATCGCTGCCAAAATGCAACAAAAAGTACAACAACCAAAAGTAGTTTTTACTAGTTTTTTTTTGCTTTTCGGCAACGCTGTAGGCGCTGTCTGTATTCTTGTTATTTTCCCAAAATTGTAGATCGGCAGTTCTTGAGTTTTGCTTGAATATGCTTATGAAAGTCAAAGTTGGAAGGGTAGTATAATTTATTTTCTGCTTGGGGGTATCACGCAACCTTAAGTAAAGTACAAGAAAGAACAATTTCGTTTTGATATAATATGTGATACTCCCCGAGTCAACACTTACTTATTAATGTGGATGAGACAACGAAGAACAATAACTATAACCATTTACTATTCTTAAAACAGCTGAGAGCTCATCGATCGTCGTCAACAGGCCTGCTGACTACGCTGGAAACATAGAAAGTATTGTGAGTACGGCCAAGCCGAAATATAAAGGGATGATACCCAAGGTAAATTTGTGTTAATATTATTTTTTATACTCGATACCGAAGGTAAAGAGTATATTGGGTATGTGCAATGTCCGTCATGGTGTCCGTCTGCCCGTCCGTCTGTATGAACGCAACTTTTTTTCCATACCCTTCAAGCTAGAGACTGGAAACTTTGCAAATGTCTTTATCTATGGCATAGTAAATTAAAGTGTCAAGATTGAAGTTCTACGTTAACTGGGGGGCTGGCAAATCGATAGCTTCGATAACTTAAAATCG
The DNA here is from genome assembly GCA_035044585.1 of Scaptomyza polygonia. NCBI lineage: Eukaryota > Metazoa > Arthropoda > Insecta > Diptera > Drosophilidae > Scaptomyza > Scaptomyza polygonia. The sequence continues at coordinate 117,253 of JAWNNU010002000.1, read as the reverse complement.
ATTAATCCACCTATTTCGCACGCCTTTTAAGCTAGGACTACCAAAATTGGGGAGAAGATAGTTACTAACCCGCAAAGTTTTGCATCAAAAATTCTTAAAAACAGATATGCTTATAACTTTTACAGTTTTTGAGCTAGAGCCACCAAATTTTGTGCCAAGATATGCGATATCGACCCCCAAAAAACTTGCATAAAAACTTTGGATGCCATACTGCCCAAGATGTCCCAAACTGCCCCAACGCTTCACTTGGTGACCTTAATAGTTATATGATCCAAGAAATACCTTTATTATCCGATTTCAACGCACTTGGTCTAAACCTTGTTAATGATTCAACACCAACACATTTTTCACAAACTACCAATACACTTCTCGATATATTTTTCGTAAATAATATGGATAAAGTTATGTTGTATGACCAAATATCAGTACCTAAATTCTCTAGACATGATCTTATTTTTATGACCTATAACACACAACTTGACTATATTAACCAAACTATGCAATATAGGGATTTTAAGAATGTAGATATTAGGACATTATTCAGTGACTGTAGTACGTGTGATTGGGACAGTATATACTCTTTTCCCTCTGTGGACACCCAGCTAGGCCTGCTACAAAGAAATATAGCCTATCTGCACGATAAGCATGTACCGCTTAGAACCATAGTTGTTAAGCCGAAGCTAAACCCATGGTTTAGCAGTGCAATAAAATACAGGGATAAGCTTTATGAGAAGTGGAAACGCTACAAGACTGATCAACTGCTTCAACTATTTAAGAATAATAGGCGTAAGGTTAATGACTTGATTAATAGTGCTAAGCGTAGGTTTTATGGTAGTAAGTTTGATGGAATAAATTCATCGCAAAAGCTTTGGAAAGAGTTGAAGAGCGTAGGAATAGGAAAGAGTAAATCTGTGATAAATGAAAACCTGGACGTAAATGTTCTTAATCGTAGTTTTGTCAACATAAGTGTTCGTCCAGCTACATTTAATCCGTATGTCAATTCTGTATCGTTGAATAACTGTTCTAGCTGTTTTAATTTTGTGGGTGTGAGTCAATGTGAGGTACTTAATGCAATCCTCTAAATCAAGTCAAATGCAAGTGGAAGAGATGGAATTAGTCCAAAGTTCATTAAAATGTTACTACCACTTGTTTAACGACACATAACATATATTTTAAATAATGCTATAACCACATCCACATTCCCAGAGATGTGGAAAATTGCGAAAATTACACCCATCCCTAAAAATAAAAATGAATATAGACCCATAGCTATACTACCATTTTTATCAAAAGCCTTTAAAAAATTGTTGGCAACACAAATCTCAACATTCATGGACACGAACAACTTTCTTAGTAACAAGCAATCCGGGTTTATGAAAAAGAAAAGTTGTACAACCGCCGTTTTAAAAATTGTTGAGGACATAAGAAGTCATATGGACAATAGCGAAGTTACTTTTCTAAAGCTTCTTGACTTTAGTAAAGCCTTTGACACGGTAAGCCACGAAATTTTGACAACAAAGTTAAGCAAACTGTTTAACTTTTCTAACACGGCAGTTAAGCTTATGTCCTCATATTTGTTCAATAGAAAACAGGCCGTCGTTGTACAACACGCCACCTCTGATCTCATAACAACAACCCGGGGTGTTCCACAGGGGTCAATTCTTGGTCCTCTTCTCTTTGCAATTTATGTTAATGATCTTCCAGATGTTTTGTCTATGTGTGAAGCTCATATGTACGCTGATGATGTCCAGTTATATGTGAGCCGTCCTTTAAGTCAGATTAACCAGTGTGTCATGTTTTGTAATAATGATCTGTTACGTGTATCTCGATGGGCAAGTAACAATGGCCTTCGTTTGAACCCCTCTAAGTGTAAATGTATTGTTATTTATAAGAAAAAACTTAATGTTGGCAACTTAGGTAAACTGTGCGTTGATAATGTAGAAATAAAGTATGTGGATAAGGCTGACAATTTAGGAATAACATTCAATAATGCACTTACATGGAAAGACCACGTCAATAAGGCTGTGGGGAAGACCTACGGCGTTCTTCGGCACCTAGCGCTCACACCGCCCTGGCTACCGGTTAAAACAAGATTAACCATTGCCAAAACTCTTCTTACCCCCATACTATTTTATGGCATAGAAATATTTGCAAATTGTGATATTGCTAGTCAGCATAAGCTTAACGTAGCCTTTAATAGTATAGCACGTTACGCGTTTGGACTTAGTAGGTATGTTCATGTTACATGTTTTGCAAATCGTATTTTTGACTTAGACTTAAAAAACTGGACAAAGTACAAGACTTTAAATCTGCTACACCAAATAATATACACACGAACGCCTGACTATTTATATGACAAATTACGCTTTGCGGTATCATTAAGAACCTGTAATGTTGTCTGTCCAAGAACTAAGCTTGCATGCTCCGACAGGCAGTTTTTTGTATGGGGTGCTCGACTTTGGAATCAGCTGCCATTTGAAATTAAGACCGTTAGAAGCACATCAGGTTTTCGATCTAAATTAAAATCATATGTACAGCAACATGTTTGAAGATACTTAATGCATATTAATAATCGTAAATAGTAATAATAACAATAGCAACTTTAGTTAAGGTATTTAGTAGTCAATACGATTAATATTTTCTTTTCAATTGCAAATTTCTTCTCAAATGTTTAGTATATAATGTTTAGTACATAAGTATTTTTAACTTTTGTTATCTTAAACAGTAATTTTCAAATGTGACTAGTGCATTAATTCATAAGTATGTCTACTTGTAGCACTAGGATTAATAAGCAACAAATAAATCAAATCAAATCAACTGTAGTGCGTGCACTTTCCAAAGCGTAAAAGCTAGAGTGACTAATTTTGGTAGGAAGATAGCATTTAACGATCCCCAAAAAACTGCATCAATGTTTTGGAGCCACGCCCCCCCTCCCCCCGTTCCACCATCCACTGCATTTTAAAATTAAAAACGCCTATATTTTCCACATTTTTTAAGCTAGAGCGGCCAAATTCGGTCCCAAGATTGGTGATGAAGAAACCCAAAAAATGTGGATGGCGCCCCCCACTCATACCGCCACCAGCACCCCTTCGACCATATTCTACTAACTTTGAGCTAGAGTCACCAAATTTTGTATGAAGATAGCAATTGACATCATCAACAGATCTGCGGCAAAACTTTGGACGCCACGCCCCACCATGCCAGCCCCCAGCCCTCCTTCCCCCAAATTGTACTATTTTTGAGCGACAGTCACCAAATTTGGTATGAGGATAGTAATTGACATCATACACAGATCTGCAGCAAACATTTTTATGCCACGCCCCCCTACGGCCCCCAGCCCCTATCTTTAACAAGCTTTAAGCTAGAGTCACCAAACTTGGTAGGAGGATACAAGTTGACATCCCACAAAGGTCTGAATAAAAACTTTGGATGCCACGCCCCATACCGCCCACAGCCCCGCTTTCCCTACCCTTAACTAAAATTGAGCTAGCTTCACCAAATTTGGCAGGAAGATAGCTTTTTGGCATCCCCATCTGCACTAGATAATATTTGAGGCAGCGTACACCCATGGCCTATCCGCACCCCTGTGCAATCATGTCTCTTTTTATCGGTTTTATTACTGGTATCGAGTATACTGCAGTCGGGTGCATCCGACTGCAACGTTTCTTTTGTTTTTATATAGAGTTTTTATGTTTGTATAAGCTACGACCTTTTACCCTACCGCGTCTATAGATGTTTACACATCAAAACAAGTCAGAAGGCTCTAGTCGGGATAGCCCGACCAGAAGATACCCTGAACCCAGTTGCAGTTCTTGCGTCCTAAAAGTATGCTTCAAATAATGATCACTTTAAACAAAACTCATAACTGACTTAACTTTACGATATCTGTGGTGTTTCTTAACCGATTTGGACGAAATTTTGAGAGAAGTTCTATCGTTACCCATTACACCAATCCCTATTTTTACATTTTCCAAATTCGATATTTTTTGTATATCGATTCCATGTGTACAGACGGACAGACGGACGGACAGACGGACATGGCCATATCGACTCGGCTATTGATACTGATCAAGAATATATATACTTTATGGGGTCGGAGATGCTTCCTTCTAACTGTTACATACTTTTGCACAAAACCATTATACGCTGATTTACCCATTTTATGGGTTCAGGGTATAAAAAATATATTGTGTATTCCATAGCACTTTGATAATTATCAAATTGAAACACATAAGCTTCTTGTACAATCGGCTCGGTAGCGTGAACCCGGTAATGCATCTTTAGGGAAACGTGCCTTTTTTTGAAATTATGTTTCTGCAGGCAATACATTTTTTTGTATCAAGATTGAGGTTATACGCCAACTGGGGCTGGAAAATCGATAAATTTGATATCTCAAAATCTATCCACCTATTTTCCACGTTCTTACAGCTAGAACTACCAAAATCGAGCAGAAGATAGCTACGAACAACTTCCAAAAAACTGCATAACAAATTTTGGAGCCACACCCACACATTCTGCCTCCAGCTCCCCGGAGTTTATAATTAGAAACGCCTATATTTTTTCTGCACATTTTGAGCTTGAGCCGCCAAATTTGGCACCAAATAGCTAATGACGCCCCCTAAAATATTCATAAAAAATTTGGATGCCACGCCTACCTATACGACCCAAGACGTCCCCAACCGCCCCAACGCTTCGCTAAAAACGGGAATGCGTATATCTTCCAAAGTGTACGAGCTTGAGTCACCAAATTTGGTAGGAAGATAACTGTTAATGACCTCCAAAAAACTGCATCAAATTTTTGAGCCCCATCCTCCCATTTCACCCCCAACCCGCCCGCAGTTTAAAAACAGAAATGCCTATATCTTGCACCGTTTTTTACCTAGAGCCACCACATTTGATGTCAAGATAGGTGATGATGCCCTTCAAAAAGTGCGTAATTACATTGGAAGCACGCCCATCCATACTGCCCTAGTCGCCACAAGATTGGTGATGAAGAAACCCAAAGAAATTGGATGCCACAGCCACCCATATCGTCCCCAGCCCTCCTTCATCCATTTTTTACAAGCTTTGAGCTTGAGTCAGAAAATTTGGTAAGAAGATACCAATTGCGATCAAACAAAGATCTGCATAATGACTTTGAATGCCACGTCCCCTACCACCCCCAGCTTCCCTTAAACAAACTTTTACAATCTTTGAGCTAGAGTCACCACCTTTGGAAGGAAGGTAGCTTTTTGCCTTCCCCATCTGCATCAGACAATCTTTGAGTTAGCGTACACCCTTGCCGAATCCGCACCCCATTGCAATCAGGTCTCTTCTTATCGGTTTGATTACTTGTATTGTGTATACTGCGATTTTGCGCGTCGAAAGTTTTGCTGCAGATCTATTTATGATGTTGATTGCTATCCTCATACCAAATTTGGTGACTCTAGCTCAAAGTTAGTAGAATATGGTGGAAGGGGGGCTGGGGCGGTATGGGTGGGGAGCGCCATCCACATTTTTTGGGTTTCTTCATCACCAATCTTGGCACCAAATTTGGCGGCTCTAGCTCAAAAAATGTAGAAAATATAGGCGTTTTTGATTTCAAAATGCAGGGGGCTCGGGAACGGCGGGGGCGTGGCTCCAAAACTTTGATGCAGTTTTTTGGGGATCGTTAATAGCTATCATCCTACCAAATTTGGTGACTCTAGCTTTAACGCTTGGAAAAATACACGCATTCCCGTTTTTAGTGAAGCATTGGGGCAGTTTGGGGCAGCTTGGGCAGTATGGATTGGCGTGACATCCAAAGTTCGTATGTATTTTTTTGGGGGCTATAATCACCTATTTTGGCACAAAGTTTGGTGGCTTTAACTCAAAAACTGTAAAAGATATAAGCATTTATGTTTTTAAACTGCGGTGGTTGGGGGCTGAATGGGTAGGTGGGGCTCCAAAACTTAGATGCATTTTTGGGGGGTCGTTACCAGTTATCTACCTACCAAACTTTGTGACTCTAGCTCAAACACTATCGTTTTATGTGAAGCGTTGGGGTGGTTGCGGGCGGATAGGGCAGTATAGATAGACGTGGCATCCAAAGTTTTTGTGCATTTTTTTGGGGATCGTCAACACCTTTTTTGGCACTAAATTTGATGGGTCTAGCTCAAAAACTGTAGAAGAAATGGGCATTTTTAGTTTTAAACTGCGGGGGGCTGGGGCGGAATGGGTGGACGTGGCTCCAAAATTTTTGATGCAGTTTTTTGGGGATTGTAAGTAGCTATTTTCTCCACAAATTTGGTAGTTCTAGCTGTAAGGGCTTGCGAAATAGCTGGATCTATCGATTTTGCGTTATCGAGTTTATCGATTTGCCAGCCCTCTAGTTATCGTAGAGCTCCAATCTTGACACTTTAATTTACTATGCCATAGATAAAGCGATTTGCAAAGTTTCAAGTCTCTAGCTTGAAGGGTGTGGAAAAAGTTGCGTTCATACAGACGACAGATGGACAGACGGACAGACACCATGACGGACATTGCACAAACCCAATATACCCTTTACCTTCGGTATCGAGTATAAAAATGGGTGGTCCACCTTTTGAACACTTGCTTTACTAGTATTTGTGCTTTGTTCATATTTAAAAAACCGAAAATCATAGATTTTAATAAAACCTTACTTTAAAACACAAGTTTTGTAAGTATTGAAAACTTATAAAGCTAGAAACTTGAAATTGCAAATATTTTGGTACATGTCTGCGTCAGCAATCGATTAAAAGAAGAAACACCGTGAAGTGCTAATTGCTAGAGCATACATTCTACATATGTGCTGAAAGCGATCACAGAGAAAGTGTTTTCGAAAAATAAGTTTGAAAAAAATTTGCAATTCGTCTGATCTGGTTGAACTCGGTTTCAAAGTAAAGAATGACAAATATTTCTACACCTTTTTCCCCTTTTTTGGATTTCGAACAAGGAAAATGCCGGAAATTTCTGTATTAAAGTTTTATTTTCAACCCATTGATTTCAAATTAATTTTGTAGGTTTGTGCAATGTCCGTCATGGTGTCCGTCTGCCCGTCCGTCTGTATGAACGCAACTTTTTTTCCATACCCTTCAAGCTAGAGACTTGAAACTTTGCAAATGTCTTTATCTATGGCATACTAAATTAAAGTGTCGAGATTGGAGTTCTACGTTAACTGGGGGGGCTGGCAAATCGATAACTTCGATAACTTAAAATCGATTAATCCACCTATTTCACACGCCTTTTAAGCTAGGACTACCAAAATTGGGGAGAAGATAGTTACTAACAACCCGCAAAGTTTTGCATCAAAAATTCTTAAAAACAGATATGCTTATAACTTTTACAGTTTTTGAGCTAAAGCCACCAAATTTTGTGCCAAGATATGCGATTACGACCCCCAAAAAACTTGCATAAAAACTTTGGATGCCAATCCAATCCATACTGCCCAAGCTGCCCCAAACTGCCCCAACGCTTCACTAAAAACGGTAGTGAGTGTATTTTCCAAAGCGTTAAAGCTAGAGTCGCTAATTTTGGTAGGAAGATAGCATTTAACGATCCCCAAAAAACTGCATCAAAGTTTTGGAAGGAAGATAGCTTTATGGCATCACCATCTGCACCAGACAATATTTGAGGCAGAGTACACCATTGCCGAATCCTGTTATCGAGTATACCGTAGCCGGAAGCGTCCGATTGCAACTGGTAATTTTCTTCGCTCTGTCTAAACATAAGTCATGGGACGCCTACGCTACTTAGCAAGCAAACTAGAACCCGACATCCCCGTGCCAGGAGCTGAGACGCAGCTAGGAAAGAGCCGCTTCTGAGGCGTAGTCCGTGTTCGTTACAATGTATTAAATATTCTAAACGCCGAAATTAAGTAAAATAGTATACGATTTTTGAGAGTATATATATTTTTTTATCAGCTTTAATAGCCAAGTTGATTTAGCTGTTTCAGCACCTCCAAGTGCAAACTGTTAAATTATACATCTTAACAGCTAAAGTCTTTATTCGCTCAAACCGCTTTTTATACTCGATACCGAAGGTAAAGAGTATACACTACGACCTCGCTTAACGCAACCTATTAGAGTTTGGCATGTTGCGAAAACTGAGGTGGTTGCGAAAACCGAGGGAAAATCTTCTGTTGGCTACGAGAGCTATTTCCAAAAATAGATGAATTTGCTTATCATTAAAATAAAATTAAATCGAGTTTATCTGTGTTCAAAGCAAGGATTTCATTTGAAGCTATGAAGTTTTTGATAAAATTAGAAACTGTGGTCTGAACTTTGCACGATTTCCTAAGTAAGTTGCGTTAAATTAGGCTATTTTTTGTCAAGTTGAGAATTCGGGTGTTGCAACTATCGAGACGTTGCGTGTAACGAGGGTTACGTTGAGCGCGGTCGTACTGTATTGGGTTGGTGCAATGTCCGTCATGGTGTCTGTCCGTCTGTCCGTCTGTATGAACGCAACAATAATGCGTGTATCTTCCAAATTGTTATAGCTAGAGCACAGACATTATAAGATATAGACTGTGCAATTGCTAACAATAGCTTTTAGAGCTGTCACGTCTCAAGGTTCCGTTGGTTGACCCCTTGAATGCTTCGCACAAGTGTGAGCAGGCGCGAGAGCAGATTTTTGTTTCACTATCCCTTGCGCTCATCGTTCGGGCGAAAGGTTGACCAACAGCCAATTACTGTTAAAATGTTTTGTATTTGAGTGTGTGTGCGTTTGTTTCGTTGCTTGCCGGGCCTGCCTGTCGAGGTTTTTGATATTTTTCATATTTTGCCGACATCGACACAAATGCAATACTAAACTACTGAATACACTTTCGAAATTTGTGTGCAATTTTGCATAACTGTATGGAAGTTGAGTTGGCAAAATTGTTGGCTAGTGTCATAAAACTAAAAACATGTAAGAGTACTATTGACCAGCATTTGAATACTTATATTTGGCTGTGTGTGTTTATGTATGCATATGCTGCACCTTTAAATGTGTGCGTGGCAATTGTCCATAATTTTTAAAACAGTCTCAACTTTTATCTTTGACAATTTATTAACAAATAAAAGAAATTCACAAAAATGCATATAAAATATTATATTTTATTTATTTTTTACATATTTTTAAATTGTCCAAAAAATACCTTATACTACTCTAAAATATATAATACTTAAAAACAAATTATATTATTGATCTTTTGTTTTTTAAAGTTAGAGCTATGTCTTTCATTCGCATAGTTTGTGCCTCTCTTGTGTATTTGTTTCAGCTTTAATTCTTTTTCCAAGTACCAACGTGCAGATTTTCGCAACAAAACCAGCGTTAAGTGTTATAATATTATAACTCTATGGTCGTGGCAGGGTGATGACGGGTCATACCAGTGCGGTTTTGTTTTGTTTGTAGTTTGAATGCACACGTTTTTTTCGTGGCAATGGTCTTGATAGAAAAAGCGATTCATATTTGCCTTCATGTCGTTGCAAAATTTGACGTTTGTTGAACTATGGTCAGAAATTACTGCCTTTATAATCAACCCGCTATTATTGATAAATGCTATATTAGCTTTTAAAATTGTTGATAGTGTATCTCTTGAAACAATAACATAGATTTAAATAGTTACTACATTAACTAGTTCCACAACATACCTGAAATCGCATTTTTTGAACAGTCATAGCTCACAATCTGCTTCCATTTAGTGAAAATGCCTTTAACCATGAAAAACAAATAAATTTCAAAGCTATTTTCTTTCTCTCTCCCTTTCTCTTTGGCCGTCCCCAAAATCCTTAAATCTATCTATTGGTTGACGCATTTTTATGAAATCATGCAGACCAGGCTCCAAACTCCGCACAGAGCTCCATCGAAACATTGTGGAAGCATTAGGAAGCGGAAACTCAAGGGTTACTTAAAGTAATCATACGCCTTTTTGGATATAGAGTACAAATTCTGTGCAATAATTTTTTGAATTTCAGTATATATGCACTTATCATTTAAAATAAAACTGCCACCTGGGATTCCTTCGCTGCTACATTAGGAATTGCATTTTTATTCAGCCGACCTTTTCCAATCATCGCTGCATCAAAATGTTTTTCGCAAATGAACTACTCCTTTCGCAACTCATTTATCATTCCACAACACAGAGAAAAAAAATGCAACGTAAAATCTAAAATTTAATTTTAGATTCAGATTTTAAAATTTATTTTTCAAAGTGAATACTAAAATTTTTGATTTTGAAAATTATTCGTATTAAAATATAAAACTTAATACGATTCGTATTAAAATCAATGTGGAAAATTTTGATTTGAATAATTACTACTCAAACCTAAAACGAAAAACTTAAAATTTAAAAATGCACCATATTATAATTCGTATTTAAAACGAGCGCATTTGAATCGAAAACTTAAGTTTTAGAAATCAGTATGAAACGCTTTAGAATTTGAGTGTATATTAAAATTTACATTTTAGATTTCAGATTGAAAAATATTATATTTAGCATATTAATTTTTGAATCATAGTGCTTCATCTTTCCTACACAAGCCTCAGATGAAAAATTTTAAATTTAAGATGTGCCCATTCTAAGTGCGGAAACCAAGTGCGAAAGATCTTGATTCGAGTACGATTCAATCTTAGCGGCATTCGTAAAACTTTTTTTGTCGCTGTTAAATATTGATTTTTTGTGAATAGTTTACTATTATTCTTATTCTTTTAAAAGTTATTTAAAAGCATCAAAATGCAAAATAAGCTGAGCTAAATTAAATTCACTTTAGTTAAGCATTAACTACAATCATAATGTTTTTGGAATTGGCTCAACAGCTAAGGCATTCGACGCTATATTTAGTGGTCTAAGGTTCAAATCACGTCACGGTAAGCATCCAAATAAAATATTATAATGATTCTTTCTCATTAATTTCATTTCTAGCATTCTACATGAAAATGATTGCCAGATCTTAAAATGCTATAGTTGCACTATGTATCTATCTTGGAGTTAAAAAATCAAAATCTAAAATGTTTCATATTAAAAACTAAAATGTTTCATATTAAAAACTAAAATGAAATATTTTAAATTTAAAATTTTAGCTTTAAAATTTTAATTTAAAATTTCACTATTTGAATTTAAAAAAACGGTGTAAACGGAAAATCGTTCCGAAAATTATTAGAATCTAAGTGTAAATTATACAATTTACTATTTTTTTTTTTTGTTGTGTGAACGATTTAGCCACTGCTGTCTTTTTGTTGTATCGATTCATAAGAAAGATACAACGCAGATTAGTTATATGCACTGATCTATTTGTAAACAATAAACTTACCAAGATTAATGGTTGGGTGCGCGCCCAATCTCAAGTCTCCAACGCCAACACATTCCGTCCTAAAAGGTCTCGAGCAAATTCTCGTTTTGTTCTTTAAAGCTCATGGATCTAATTGCAAATGTTGGCACCAAACATCCATATAACTTCTGCGAAAACGATACAAATTAATGTTTTCGTTGTTAATTCCCAGCACATCCACTGATCACGCACTTCAATTTAATCTTTTTATACTCGATACCGAAGGTAAAGAGTATATTGGGTTTGTGCAATGTCCGTCATGGTGTCTGTCCGTCTGTCCATCTGTCGTCTGTATGAACGCAACTTTTTTCCACACCCTTCAAGCTAGAGACTTGAAACCTTGCAAATGTCTTGATCTATGGCATAGTAAATTAAAGTGTTAAGATTGGAGCTCTGCGATAACTAGGGGGCTGGCAAATCGATAAACTCGATAACGCAAAATCGATAGATCCAGCTGCTTCGCAAGCCCTTACAGCTAGAACTATCAAACTTAGGGAGAAGATAGCTACTAACAACTCGCAAAAAAAAAAAATTGACAGCCTGTGTCAGATCACACGGGCGCATAGGTTAGCCGTAGAATACGTCTGTCCTTGCGCAACAAAAATTATGAAGCGGTAGCCTAATAACAACAACCACATAGATGTTTTATTTTATTATACTCGATACCGAAGGTAAAGAGTATATTGGGTTTGTGCAATGTCCGTCATGGTGTCTGTCCGTCCGTATGTTCGCAACTTTTTTCCACACCCTTCAAGTTAGAGACTTCAAACTTTGCAAATCTCTTTATCTATGGCATAGTAAATTAAAGAGCATAGAGTTAAAGCTAGAGTCACCAAATTTGGTAGGAAGATAGCTGTTAACGATCCCCAAAAAACTGCATCAAAAATTTGGAGCCACGCCCCCCGTTCTCTAGCCCCTTGCATTTTGAAATCAAAAATGCCTATATTTTCCACAGCTTTAGAGCTAGAGCCGCCAAATTTGGTGCCAAGATTGGAAGTGAAGAAACCCAAAAATTTTGGATAGCGCCCCCACCCATACCGCCCCCAGCCCCCCTTCCACAATATTCTACTAACTTTGAGCTAGAGTCACCAAACTTGGTATGAGGATAGCAATTAACATCATAAATAGATCTGCAGCAAAACTTTGGACGCTACACCCCCCCCATACCAGCCCCCAGCCCCCCTTCCACCATATTCTACTAACTTTGAGCTAGACTCACCAAATTCGGTATGAGGATAGCAATTAACATCACAATCAGATCTGCAGCAAAACTTTGGACGCCACGCCCCCCCATACCATCCCCCAGCACCTAGCCCCCCTTCTACCATATTCTACTAACTTTGAGCTAGAGTCACCAAATTCCGTTTGAGGATAGCAATTGACATCATAAATAGATCTAGAGCAAAAGATTGGATGCCACGCCCCCCCTTACCAACCACAGCCCCCCTTCCCACAAATTTTACTATTTTTGAGCTAGAGTCACCACATTTGGGAGGAAGATAGATTTTTGGCATCCCCATCTGCACCAGACAATCTTTGAGGCAGCCTACACCCCTGCAGCAGCATACACCCCTGCCGTATCCACACACCATTGCAATCAGCTTTCTTTTAATCTGTTTTACTACTGGTATCGAGTATACCGCAGTCGGGTGCGTCCGACTGCAACGTTTCTACTTGTTTTTAATTGTGTTTGTTGTCATTTGGCTAATTTTTTCCTTTTTACTGCAATACTGGTTAGCATCTCTGATATAAATTTAGCAAACATTGACTTGAAATAGAAATATATATATACATAATTTATTACTTCAAAATTTGTGCATAATTAAATCTAAAATTGTACTTTTGTTTGAAATGAGACTTTTGATATGACAGGTTTGTGAAAGGAAAAGTATGATATGTAATTCATTAATGATACACTTAAATTTCTAGCAAATACTAAATCTATATTGGTTAGAGCTAAGGTGGTTGCTGCATTTTTAATATACTTTAATTTGAATTTTTCTTCCATAAATTCTGCAAATGAACAATCATTTGTCGTTTCTAAATTAAAATCACTTACGATGAGCATTTCCACCTCGGTGTCAACTGTGAAATTCTTGTCTATTAGTGCAGTGAGTTGAGAATATTTCATCAAAGCAGAAAAAAGCATTGGTTGCGTGTTGTTTTGGGAAACATTTGGATGAAAGTACACAGAGCCAAGAATAAATTTTTTTTGATTATTAATTTTAATTTCAGACAGACAAATTCGAATATTTAATTTTAAAACACAACTTACCTGAACTTCTATTCCGTAAATTTAAAATATTCACTCTGTTACGCAGCGAAGCTACGTTTCCTTTTACAGGCGGCATTGTTCAATATTCATTTAAATTAAATTAAATTAACTTAATTCACAGTAACTGTTCACAAGATGCGAAAATCAGGGCTGCCACCGTGAAGACGAATTATCGATAGTTTAACTCACGATAGTTTATATGATAATTTTGCACGGGCATATTTATTGTTTTGATGTGCAACACACGATGCAAAACACGATAGTTTAACTCACGATAGTTTGTATGATATTTTTGCACGGGCATATTTTTTGTTTTGATGTGCAACACAAACAATAAAACATGATTTCGAAAACTTGCACGCAAACATATTTTATTGTGTTATAATTGTTTGGGGCTGACGCTTAAGCTGAGCTTGTTCACCCCTGGCACGGAAGAATTTATGTATGAAAATTTAATTATGCCCGAATATCTTAATGTAATTTCCACATTTAGAAGCTATCAGTCATGACCGCATGTATGTCAAACGAAAAGAAATCAAGTCTACTTTGTATTAAAACAAGTTTTAATCGATTCTCTGGCGGAATTTTTGAGCTATGTCCAATTGAAAAAAAAGTAGTGATCTTTGCACTGATTTTTTGCCTTAAAAAGTTATATATTTGGCAAAATTATTAGAAATTCGAATGTGGGAATGTTTGTTTACCTCATCTCAACTTAAATTCGAAAAACTCAGATTAATTGATTGATTATTGAGATTGCTAGAGCAATTTAAAGTCTTCAAAATTATGCAAAATTTTGCATGTTTTTGGTCTCATTTTTTTAATAGAAAATGTAATCACTTCATATATATATATATAGCTTAAAATAAAGGTTGAAGCCTTGGCTTTAAAATAAAATTAATTTGAGGAAAATCTATTCATTAGTTCATGAGCAATGAGCGATGTTGTGAAGCAACCATATTACAACAACAACTTTTTTGGATAGCACACTCATACCGAAACGTAAGACGTATTCTACGTCAAAAAAAAAAAAACTAACAACAACAATGTTAAAAGTATTACATTGGAACCTTAACGGATACGCCAACAACTACAATCAGTTGCAAATACTCATAAAACAACACAGCCCAAAAATAATATCCCTACAAGAAACCCATCTCTCCTCTAAACAAAACATTCCCATTCCAATCAACTTTACATTTTACCATGAAAACACTGCCACAAACGGATATATAGGGGTAGCTTTCAAACTATACAATCTAAGAAACACGTTGAACAGCCTAACTCCTGCCCTTTTAATAACAGGTGATTTCAACAGGTGGCATCAAGCTGGGTCTCTCAAACGAACAACAATAGAGGCAATACTCTCTTCAAATTCATCAATCAATCATCACTTATAACACTCAACAACGGCTCGCCAACCAATTTCTCCACCCACCATACTTTCACTCACATCGACCTATCCCTTGCATCACCCATTCTTAAACTTAACTCCACATGGAACAGAGATAACTCCCTTTCAGGCAGTGATCACTGCCCCATAAGCATCGACCTACTCGACGAACGCAACATCAGCAACAACCCCACCGAAAGACCAAAATTCAACCTTAAGAAAGCGAACTGGCCCCTCACAGAAACAGTATCCCTTGAAAAACCCACCAGCACAAACATAAACAAAGAAACAGCCACCATAACTAATATCATAATTCACGCAGCCAACCAAACCATACCCCAATCTCACCAACACAGGAAAAAGAACACAGTGCCATGGTGGGACCAAGACCTTCAACAATTAAAAGATGAAAAACAAACAGCATGGAGCAAACTAAATAGAACCATTAACATAACAAACATTCTAACCTACAAACAAGTAAGAAGGCTCTAGTCGGGATAGCCCGACCAGAAGATACCCTGAACCCAGTTGCAGTCCTTGCATCCTAAAAGTATGCTTCAAATAATTATCACTTTAAACAAAACTCATAACTGACTTACCTTTACGATATCTCTGGTGTTTTTTAGCCAATTTGGACGAAATTTTGAGAAAAGGTCTAGCGTTACCCATTACACCAACCTCCATTTTTATATTTTGCAAATTCGATAGTTTTTTGTTATCGATTCCATTTGTATATCAAAAACCAGAGTAGTTATCGATAATTTGAAGCAAACTTGTTCTGCTCATGGTATAGGAGAACTTATATTGAAAATCTGAAGTCTCTTGCTCTTGTAGTCTCTGAGATCTACGCGTTCATACAGATGGACAGACGGACGGACAGACGGACATGGTCATATTGACTCGGCTATTGATACTGATCAAGAATATATATACTTTATGGGGTCGGAGATGCTTCCTTCTGCCTGTTACATACTTTTGCACAAAACCATTATACCCTGATTTACCCATTTTATGGGTTCAGGCTATAAAACGCCAATGCCCGACTCAAACGGGAAATAAAAACTAGGAAACGAATTTCTTTTCAAAATTTTACAGAGCAAATCAATCCAAACACACCCATCGCTAAAATATGGTCACACATAAACCGCTTCTGTGGGTTAAAAACACGCCACGATATCCACTGCCTCACTAACCCCCATAGCCACACACAAAACATACTAGACAAAAACACAATAGCCAACACGCTTTGTAGCCACTGGTCAACGCGTCCCTCGACACAAATTTTCACCCATCATTGAACCACCACAAAGCAAAATCCAGCCCAACTTTTTCACACGATCCATCTCCCCTAGCACTCAATCTTTAAAAAGACATCACCATGATGGAACTATTACCTGCTCTTAATCAGCTAAAAGGCAAAACACCAATTCGAAATCGTACAAGCTACCCGATGCTTAAAAACATATCTCCAAGTCTTTTGCAAAGGCTTCTCGACCTCTTGAATAGTATCCTTACGGCCCAAATTCCCCAACAATTCAAAGTCTGCTGTATCATACCCATCCTTAAACAAAATTTGGACAAGACCTCGATTAATTCCTACCGCCCTATCTTTCTCAACTCCTGCATCGCGAAAGTGCTAGACAAAATAATCTCAAAACGACTATGGTGGCTAGCTACAAATGGCAAGCTACTAGATAGTCGGCAAGTAGGATTCAGTAAAGAAAATCAGTGTCGGATTCCCTAGCTAAGCTAGATAATCAGACCAAATCTTCCCTTTTAAAAAGAAACCATGTCTCCATCATCTCCTTAGACTTCGCAAAGGCTTTCGACACAGTGGGAATACACAGCATCATTGACGAACTTGCTGATTGGAGTATAGGACCAAGAATAACAAAATACATTGGGGTGGTTGAGGGCGGATAGGGCAGTATAGACGGGCGTGGCATCCAAAGTTTTTATGAATTTGATTGGGGATCGTCAACACCTATCTTAGCACTAAATTTGATGGCTCTAGCTCAAAAACTTAAAAAGATATGGCCATTTTTAGTGTTAAACTGCGGGGGGATGGGGGCGGAATGGGTAGGCGTGGCTCCAAAATTTTGGATGCAGGTTTTTGAGGATTGATAGTAGCTATTTTCTCCCCAAATTTGGCAGTTCTAGCTGTAAGGGCTTGCGAAATAGCTGGATCTATCGATTTTGCGTTATCGAGTTTATCGATTTGCCAGCCCCCTAGTTATCGTAGAGCTCCAATCTTGACACTTTAATTTACTATGCCATAGATAAAGACATTTGCAAAGTTTGAAGTCTCTAGCTTGAAGGGTGTGAAAAAAAGTTGCGAACATACGGACGGACAGACGGACGGACGGACAGACACCATGACGGACATTGCACAAACCCAATATACTCTTTACCTTCGGTATCGAGTATAAAAAGCCTATTTCTTCTACAGTTTTTGAGCAAGAGCCACCAAACTTCGTTCCAAGATAGGTGTTGACGACCCCCAACCAAAATCAAAAAAACTTTTGATGTTACGCTCATCCATACTGCCCCAGACGCCCGCAACCATACAACGCTTCAATAAAAACGGTAGTGCGTGTATTTTCCAAAGTGTAAATATGGTAGGAGGATAACTGGTTATGACTCCCAAAAAACTGCATCACATTTTTGTAGCCCCACCCACCCATTCCACCCCCAGCCACACCACAGTTTAAAACCAAAATATATTCCACAGTTTTTGTGCTAAACCACCAAATTAAATGCTAAGATAGGTGACTACAACCTCCAAAAAAATGCAACAACTCCTTAACCACGAGCTTTGGTGGCCAAAACTTTTCAGAACAAATTGTTGGGAAAATTTCGGGCGGAGCACTCAGCTTGAAGGAAGATATGCTCCGGGCATGTTTAAACTTCAACTTTTAAACATTAATAAACGGGGAGTCAATTTTACTTTTAACATAGGCACTCACATCATCCAACGAAGTGTCGGATGCTAGCCTAGACACGAATATATATTTGTTGATAGGCACAACAACAAGAGGTTTGGGGGCCCCAAGTGTACCTATAGTAGAATTAATAGGCACGCATGCTGTTGATAATGATTGTTCATTAATAGGATTGGGAGTAGAGTCATTGACTGTGTTAATACCGGGGTTGCGAGCAGGCAAGTCAAATAACATCAATGGGCTTGTTAATGTGCCCATTGGAGGATTTACACAGGGGACTAGAAGAGGTTTGATGGGTTGGGTAGGTGGAGCTTTGAGCGAATTACAATCCGAAGCCTTTTTTCGCTTCGGAGAATGTACCATTACCCTGCCATTTTTAAATTTCGACTCTAGCTCTTTGAAAGATACATGCAAGTTGTTAAACGCAACCTGCATAGCTTTAAAGCCTGCGTGAGTCTGCCTTATGAACTTGGAAAATTCATTTACCACTTCTCTGCAGGGCTCACAGTACCAATTCAAGCCAGTGTTTGCGAGTAAGCAGTCTCTAATTTTGGCAGTAAAGCCAGAACATTTCAAATGGATCATATTATCACATAATCTACACAAAATGAAATCTTGGTTGTTTGCCCCAACCAATTTGCTAATTGAACTGCAGCAAACAAGCATATTGATAATAATTTAATAAATAAAGAATGACCTAGAAAAGTTGATATGCTTTATCAAACAAAAAGTAGGGTGCTAGAATGAAGTAAGAAAGTGTCAATGCAATGAGCACTATATAAACGGTAAAAATCAGAAGAGCGCTTAAGCGAGAGAGCATGAGCGCGCTAGCAGATTTATCCGCACGTACGTCGGATAAGAGCGGACGAAAGCGGGAGAGGGCTTATGCTGGCAAGCAAGAGCAAGAAAAATAGACAAGCTGTTTGTTGTTAGTAGACGAAGGAACACAGAGTATGCAAAAGCAAATATATGTATGTATATACGTTTGTTTTCTATATTTCAAAGCACTGCAGCGTAAGTTCTACTGAAAATTAAAATGAGATTCAACTCGACAATCAATTGATGCACAGGAACATATATGTAAAGTATATTTGCGAGCACTGCCAGAATTCTACACAAACAGCCAAGTCTATAACGCGGCTAAGCTTATTAGAATAGACAACTTTATAATCAGTTTGATACGTAAACATATAGCAAAATGCCTTAAAAACGAGAATAATAATTTTATATTGGCTCCTTTCTACACGGATGAAACCTATTTTAAATCTGCTCTACTAAACGGTTATGTTCCCCCTGAAGCATTTATATACCTAGATAAACTCGGAATAGTCCAAAACCATGAAGGCATACCAATACTTTACCATAGATATAGAAGAGCGACAAATAAATCTATTGATCTCAGTAACGACATAACGGCTCATGAACTACGTTTTGATCAGGGAATATCTAATAGAGATAGACTAGAATCAGCAAACATGCGCGCTAAGATGTGGTGGCTGTTAGAAAACTAATAACGAAGAATATATCTTACTTTTCTCTTAGCTTTACTTTATTTTTTCCCCCTTAGCTTTACTTTTATCCTTAACAAAATAAATTATCAAATAGTAATGTTTTGTTTGCATTTTTCATTACAAAAAACTAATTTCGTTTCACATTTCTTTAAGCTGTAAAGACTTAAATTTATCGGAAAAGGATACAATTAAAACTATTATTAAATTCTAGAGAGCCCATTTGGAACTATTAGAGTAAGTCTATATAAATATGTATACTGAGGTTTATTAAAGTAAAACATAATGATAAATTGGCACAAATAAACATAAATATAAAAAAAAAAAAAAGTCACGACAAGAGTTTCGCTGGAAATCCAATTATATTTAATTTTTCGAGCAGCAAAGAATGACTTACGGAATCGAATGCCTGCCGTGTTAATGGCTTCTGCCCAAAATCCCTCATTGAGCCCCGCATGTAGAATCATGCTTCTTGCCATCTCTACCAATGTTCGGTTCGCGCGCTCAGCCACACCATTTTGCTGAGGTGTGTGTGGCACAGTAAGCTGTCTCTTGATGCCGTTGCTTACTAAAAATTGTTCATACGCGCCACTTAAGTACTCGCGTCCATTGTCGCTTCGCAGACATTTTATTTTCCGATCAGTTTGTTTTTCAGCAAATGCAAATTTCTCGAGTATTTCATCACGGGTCTTCAGAAAACACACATACATGTAACGCGATTTATCGTCAATAAATGTCGCAAAATATTGCGCACCGCCAATTGAGGATTTACTTATAGGTCCAAATATGTCAGTATGCACCAAATCCAACACGCCTTTCGCAGGATTTTCAGTTTTTTTTGGAAATGGTTTTACGCATATCTTACACTTTGCACAAATTTCGCAAACATGATCCTTTAGATCGTCACACACTTATGACTTCATGCCTTGAACCAGATTTTTCTTAATCAGGTTGTTTAGACTGCCAAAGTTCAAATGGCCGAACCGATTGTGCCACTTTTGTATTTCGTCCAAATTAGCCTGTGCGCCAAAACATTTTTTTCGTTTGTTTCAAACAAAAACAAATCTTGCTGCTCCTTAGCAACTAAGATTAAATTGTCATCGCAATTTTTAATGCACGCACTTTGCTGCTCAAACACAACAGTGTAGCCCTGTTGGACCGCTTTTGTTACAGATATGAAGTTACATTGAAGGTCTTCTACGTAGAGTACATCTAATAAATCAATCGTGTTCGAACGCCATTTCAACCGCACTGTACCACGACCGTTGGCCAAAATACAATTACAAATACAATTGAAAAACAATTCTCTCATTGTGTTCAGTGAATTTTATAAAACACGATTTATTACAACATAAATGTGCTGTTGACAGTGGTGCTGTCCAGGCACCATACATTTTTTACAAAACCACCGTTACGATTTGAGCTCGCAAAAACTGCGTATGATTTCTTGCGATTGTTGTTGTCTGTGCCTTTTTTGTCGCTTTGATTGACAACAACAATATGGACAAACACTCCTCGGTCAGAGTAAAACCGATCTCGCACAGTTTTTCTATCAAATCTTCAAGCTTATTTAAATGCACAGCCATACTTTCCGAGTTAGACGATTTAATGCGCAGTAATTGTTTTAATAACGTAACGCGACGTGCAGCTCCTTTGTGTCATTACACAAACCGGTCAAATTTCTCTATTTAATTCAACACAAACATTTAAACAAATAAAAAGATACAGGCGCAAACATATTAGAGGTTGTTTGTATTTTATCCGCGGTAGCTCAAGCTAAGAATTCTGTTTCTGTTTTTAAAATTGATTATTTTACTTTTGGCCCACATCGACTAAATAACACCAAAAAGACATTTTTTACTTAAACATGTTAGTGGCACAAATTTAACCGACGCAAAAAAGATCAGAAATATAAAACGTTCTATTTTTCTCATTTTTGCGTCTGTTTTTGACCGGACCTAAAAAATGTTGTGTGTTCACACGAGAGCGCTGGCTTTTCTAAAAAAAAAGCTACAGAAAATTCGACCGTTTGAAGATACCTAAAGCGTCCGCTGTCTCTCTCTCAGCAAAACGCTTTTTATACTCGATACCGAAGGTAAAGAGTATATTAGGTTTGTGCAATGTCCGTCATGGTGTCTGTCCGTCTGTATGAACGCAACTTTTTTCCACACCCTTCAAGTTAGAGACTTCAAACTTTGCAATCTCTTTATCTATGGCATAGTAAATTAAAGTGTCAAGATTGGAGTTCTACGATAACTAGGGGGCTGGCAAATCGATAACGCAAAATCGATAGATCCAGCTATTTCGCAAGACCTTACAGCTAGAACCACCAAATTCGGGGAGAAAATAGCTACTAACAATTCCCAAAAAACTGCATCAAAAATTTTGGAGCCACGCCTACACATTCCGCCCCCAGCCCCCCCGCAGTTTAACACTAAAAATGCCCATATCTTCTACAGTTTTTGAGCTAGAGCCATCAAATTTAGTGCCAAGATAGGTGTTGACGATCCCCAACCAAATGCCATGCCCATCAACGCTTCGTTAAAAACGGTAGTGCGTGTATCTTCCATAGTGTTTGAGCTAGAGTCACAGAATTTGGTAGGTAGATAACTGGTAACGAACTCTCAAAAACTGCATTAAATTTTTGGAGCCCTACCCACCCATTCCGCCCCCAGCCCCCCCGCAGTTCAAAAATAGTAGAAACGTTGCAGTCGGACGCACCCGTCTGCGGTATACTCGATACCAGTAGTAAAACAGATTAAAAGAGAGCTGATTGCAATGGTGTGTGGACACGGCAGGAGTGTAGGCTGCCTCAAAGATTGTCTGGTGCAGATGGGGATGCCAAAAATCTATCTTCCTCCCAAATTTGGTGACTCTAGCTCAAAAATAGTAAAATTTGTGGGAAGGGGGGCTGTGGTTGGAAAGGGGGGGCGTGGCATCCAATCTTTTGCTGTAGATCTATTTATAATGTCAATTGCTATCCTCAAACAGAATTTGGTGACTCTAGCTCAAAGTTAGTAGAATATGGTAGAAGGGGGGCTAGGTGCTGGGGGATGGTATGGGGGGGCGTGGCGTCCAAAGTTTTGCTGCAGATCTGATTGTGATGTTAATTGCTATCCTCATACCGAATTTGGTGACTCTAGCTCAAAGTTAGTAGAATGTGGTGGAATGGGGGCTGGGGGCTGAAATGGGGGGGCGTAGCGTCCAAAGTTTTGCTGCAGATCTATTTATGATGTTAATTGCTATCCTCATACCAAATTTGGTGACTCTAGCTCAAAGTTAGTAGAATATGGTGGAAGGGGGGCTGGGGGCGGTATGGGTGGTTGCGCCATCCAAAATTTTTGGGTTTCTTCACTTCCAATCTTGGCACCAAATTTGGCGGCTCTAGCTCAAAAGCTGTGGAAAATATAGGCATTTTTGATTTCAAAATGCAAGGGGCTAGGGAACGGGGGGCGCGTGGCTCCAAATTTTTGATGCAGTTTTTTGGGGATCGTTAACAGCTATCTTCCTACCAAATTTAGTGACTCTAGCTTTAACTCTTTGGAAAATACACGCATTCCCGTTTTTAGTGAAGCATTGGGGCGGTTTGGGGCAGCTTGGGCAGTATGGATTGGCGTGGCATCCAAAGTTTTTATGCATTTTTTGGCGGCTATAATCACCTATCTTGGCACAAAATTTGGTGGTTCTAGCTTAAAAACTGTAATAGATATAAGCATTTCTGTTTTTAGGCTACGAGGGGGCTGGGGGCGGAATGGGTAGGTGGGGCCCCAAAACTTTGATGCAGTTTTTGAGGGGTCGTTTCCAGTTATCTACCTACCAAATTTTGAGACTCTAGCTCAAACACTTTCGAAGATACACGCACTACCGTTTTTAACGAAGCGTTGTGGTGGTTGAGGGCGGATAGGGCAGTATAGCTGGGCGTGGCATCCAAAAGTTTTATGAATTTGATTGGGGATTGTCAACACCTATCTTGGAACCAAATTTGATGGCTCTAGCTCAAAAACTGTAAAAGATATGGGCATTCTTGGGGTTAAACTGCGGGGGGGCTGGGGGCGGTATGGGTGGGCGTGGCTCCAAAATTTTTGATGCAGTTTTTTGGGGGTTGGTAGTAGCTATTTTCTCCCCAAATTTGGTAGTTCTAGCTGTAAAGGCTTGCGAAATAGCTGCATCTATCGATTTTGCGTTATCGAGTTTATCGATTTGCCAGCCTCCTAGTTATCGTAGAGCTCCAATCTTGACACTTTAATTTACTATGCCATAGATAAAGAGATTTGCAAAGTTTGAAGTCTCTAACTTGAAGGGTGTGGAAAAAAGTTGCGAACATACGGACGGACAGACGGACAGACACCATGACGGACATTGCACAAACCCAATATACTCTTTACCTTCGGTATCGAGTATAAACAGAAATGCCTATATCCTTTACAGTTTTTGAGTTAGAGCCACCAAATTTTGTGCCAAAATAGGTGATTATAGCCCCCAAATAATTGCATAAAAACATTGGATGCCACGCCAATCCATACTGCCCAAGCTGCCCCAAACCGTCCCAATGCTTCACTAAAAACGGGAATGAGTGTATTTTCCAAAGTGTTAAAGCTAGAGTCACTAAATTTGGTAGGAAGATAGCTGTTAACGATCCCCAAAAAACTGCATCAAAAATTTGGAGCCACGCCCCCCCCCCCCACCGTTACCGAGCCCCATGCATTTTGAAATCAAAAACGCCTATATTTTCCACATTTTTTGAGCTAGAGCCGCCAAATTTGGTGCCAAAATAGGTGATGAAGAAACCCAAAACAAGTGGATGGCGCCCCCCACCTATACCGCCCCCAGCCACCTTCCACCATATTCTACTAACTTTGAGCTAGAGTCGACAAATTTGGTATGAGGATAGCAATAAACATCATAAATAGATCTGCAGCAAAACTTTGGACGCCACGCCCCCCCATACCAGCCCCCAGCACCCAGCCCCCCTTCTACCATATTCTACTAACTTTGACCTAGAGTCACCAAATTCGGTTTGAGGATAGCTATTGACATCATAAATAGATCTGCAGCAAAAGTTTGGATGCCACGCCCCCCCCTTACCAGCCCCAGCCACCCTTCCACCAAATTTGACTAACTTTGAGCTAGAGTCACCAAATTTGGTATGAGGATATCTATTGACATGATACACAGATCTTCAGCAAAAACTTTTATGCCACGCCCCCATACCGCCCCAGCCCCTTCCTTTAACAAAATTAAACTAGAGTCACCAAATTTGGAAGGAAGATAGCTTTTTGCCATCCCGATCTGCACCAGACAATCTTTTAGGCAGCGCAACCCCTGCCGTATCCGCACCCCATTGCAATCAGGTTTATTTTTATCGGTTTTATTACTGGTATCGAGTATACTGCAGTCGGGTGCGTCCGACTGCAACGTTTCTAATTGTTAAAAACGAAAATCTCTATATTTTTCACAATGTTTAAGCTAGATTCACCAACATTGGTAGGTGCAAATCTGGTGACCTCCCACAGTTAATGAGTTATAGTGAACGAATTTATGGACCACATCTTCACTAGTTTTTGTTGTTATTTTTTTACATCCTTATAACAAAAGTAATACATTAACTGATGCCAGATATGGCCTGGTGATTGGTATTTTGCAAAGGAAACGCACTCAAGTACCTTTTAAAAAAAGTTAAACAGGCAATCAATTAAACTCGCTCTCATTTGCTCTTACTTGTATTAAGCAACATGAGCATATGCACTCAATTCTAAGTAAGTGCTAAGAGCTTAGCCTGAGTATGTAAGCGCAGCGATAGGTAATTCCACATAAAAAACTGTAACGAAATATTGTACACTTTTATAAGTGCAAATAAGTATGTATGTTTGTCTTAGTCTTGGTGAAAGTGTTGGCCTGGCTTCTTCGCTCGACTTTGAAACCATAAGTAGCTGGCAGCCTGTCTGCTGCTGTTAAATCGTACAGTCACTGGCAGCAAGTAAAATGGCAAGGAGACAGCTGCAACTGCTGTGTAGTGCTCCCAAAGAAAGCCAGCTGGAGCCTTAAAGAAGGCATACCTCGTTGCACTTGTGCAAGGGTGTTAATATACACCATACAATCACCCCCACCGCCGCCAACACAATGACTAGTGGTGTACAAATGTTTATGTTGATTTAAATTTTCTCAATGTTTTATAGCATTTTATTTGCCTGCTTCAATTTAAACGTAGGCGACTAGCCAAAGCGGCAGACGAACTGGAAATCAAATTTAAAAACAAAATTTTCCAACAATTTGCAGGCCTGCCGGCAACGCAAACGCTTAATCCTTTATGCCTGTTCGTTTCTTTGGAAAAAAAAAAAAAACGGTTGGGTGAATAAAAATGGAAGAAAACAAAGTTACCAAATACTTTGGCAAATTCCGCAGTCCTGAACGCCGCTGGCTACACTCAAAAATGTTTGCTCGAAGCCCAATAAAATCATCAGGAAATCCGCAGCCAGAATTGCAGCTGCCAGCCCAGCAACAGCAAAAGACGTAGTAGACACGACTAAAGCTGTCTTTAAGTTTTTTTTTTTTCGTGCCAAAAATAAAAATGCCTTTCTTTGCCTGCCTCTTGCTCTTAACCAAATTTTATTCTTTCTATTACACAATTGAAACATAGCTAAAGCTTTAAAAATAAAACTTTATAGGAGACTATCCATTGAATTGCTCCTGGTTGCTTAGTTCAAGCGGCGGCCGAAGTGTATGAATGAGATTTTATTAGAAATATTATATCAAGCTCAAATGTGGGTTGGCTGGGTGCGGAGTGGATGGGCATGGCTCAAAAATTAATGCAGTTTGTATGCAGATGGAACGCCGGTAATCTCCCTACAAAACTTGGTAAATCCATACATGGATTGTTTTGAAATGACTTAATTATAAAAATATTATTAATATACAAAGAACCCATACAGCTATGCAACGTTGCACACAAATTCTGAAAGTGTTTTCAGTAATGCATTTGTCGAAGAAATAGAAAAATAATGAAATATCAACAAAAAACAAGTAGAAACGTTGCAGTCGGACGCACCCGACTGCTGTATACTCGATACCAAAAGTTAAACAGATTAAAAGAGAGCTGATTGCAATGGTGTGTGGATACGGCAGGGGTGCACGCTGTCTCAAAGATTGATTGGTGCAGATGGGGATGCCAAAAAGCTATCCTCCTTCCAAATTTGGTGGCTCTAGCTCAAAGTTTGTTAAAGGAAGTGGCTGGGGGAGGTATTGGGGAAGGAGGGTCGTGGCATCAAAATTTTAGCTGAAGATCTGTGTATGATGTCAATTGTTATCCCCATACCAAATTTGGTGACTCTAGCTCAAAGTTAGTAGAATATGGTGGAAGG
Organism: Scaptomyza polygonia; assembly: GCA_035044585.1. Classification (NCBI taxonomy): domain Eukaryota; kingdom Metazoa; phylum Arthropoda; class Insecta; order Diptera; family Drosophilidae; genus Scaptomyza; species Scaptomyza polygonia. The sequence continues at coordinate 90,492 of JAWNNU010002000.1, read as the reverse complement.
GGGGCTGGTGGTGGTATGAGTGGGGGGCGCCATCCACATTTTTTGGGTTTCTTCATCACCAATCTTGGGACCAAACTTGGCGGCTCTGGCTTAAAAAATGTGGAAAATATAGGCGTTTTTGATTTCAAAATGCAGGGGGCTCGGAACGGGGGGGCGTGGATCCAAAACTTTGATGCAGTATTTTGGGGATCGTTAATAGCTTTTTCCTACGAAATTTGGTGACTCTAGCTTTAACGCTTTGAAAAATACACGCATTCCCGTTTTTAGTGAAGCATTGGGGCGGTTTGGGGCAGCTTGGGCAGTATGGATTGGCGTGGCATCCAAAGTTATTATGCATTTTTTGGCGGCTATAATCACCTATTTTGGCACAAAATTTGGTGGCTCTAACTCAAAAACTGTAAAAGATATAAGCAATTGTGTTTTTAAACTGGGGGGGGGGGGGGCAGAATGGGTATGTCGGGCTCCAAAACTTTGATGCATTATTTTGGGAGTTGTTACCAGTTATCTACCTACCAAATTTTGTGACTCTAGCTCAAACACTATGGAATATACACGCACTACCGTTTTTAGCGAAGCGTTGTGGTGGTTGAGGGCGGATAGGGCAGTATAGATGGGCGTGGCATCCAAAGATTTTATGATTTTGATTGGGGATCGTCAACACCTATCTTGGCAAATTTAATGAAAAGGTGGACGTGGCTTTTTGAGACAGTTTTTTGGGGGTTGGTTGTAGCTATTTTCTCCCCAAATTTGGTAGTTCTAGCTGTAAAGGCTTGCGAAATAGCTCTATCGATTTTGCGTTATCGAGTTTATCGATTTGCCAGTCCCCTAGTTATCGTAGAACTCCAATCTTAACACATTAATTTACTATGCCATAGATAAAGCGATTTGCAAAGTTTCATGTCTCTAGCTTGAAGGGTGTGGGAAAAAGTTGCGTTCATACAGACGGACAGATGGACAGACGGACAGACACCATGTCGGACCTTGCACAAACCCAATATACTCTTTACTTTCGGTATCGAGTATAAACATAAAAGAGAGAATGAGAAGTTGGCTGGGGGCCATATGGTGGTTGGGGCTGCTGGGGCAGTATGAATAGGCGTGGCATCCAAAGTTGAAATGCTTTTTTGAGGAGTCGTCATCACCTATCTTGGAACCAAACTTTTTGACTCTAGCTCAACAACTGTAGAAAATATAGGCGTTTCTGATTTTAAATTGCTGGGGAGTCGGGGTTGAAATGGCTGGGCGTGGACCCAAAATTTTTGATGCAGTTGTTTGGGGGTTGTTAGTAATTATTTCGTCCTGCAAGAGAAGTGTGTAAGGACGTGCGAAATGTTGACCACTTCTCTCCACTCCTTTCGAAAAAGCATTACGACACTTAAAAAATAAACAAATTTAATATTCACATATTTATTCATTAACAATCAGAAACGTTGCAGTCGGACGCAACCAACTGCGGTATACTCAATACCAGTAAGAAAACCGATCAGAAGAGATCTACGCTTCCACAAAGATTGTCTGATGCAGATGGGGATTCTAAAAAGCTATCTTCCTTCCAAGTTTGGTGAGTTTAAGTTTGTTAAAATTATGGAAAGGGGGGCTGTGGGTGGTATGGCGGCGTGGCACGCAAAAATTTTACTGCGGGGAGGCAGGGGGCGAAATGGGTGGGCATGGCTCCACAATTTTTGATGCAGTTTTTTAAAGGTTGTTAGTATCTATTTTCTTCACCAAATTTGGTAGTTATAGATCTAAGAGTTTGCGAAATAGCTGGATGTATCGATTTTGCGTTATTGAGTTTATCGATTTGCCAGCCCCCTAGTTATCGTAGAGCTCCAATCTTAACACATTTATTTACTTTGCCATAGATAAAGCGATTTGCAAAGTTTCATGTCTCTAGCTTGAAGGGTGTGGGAAAAAGTTGCTTTCATTCAGACGGACAGATGGACAGACGGACAGACACCATGTCGGACCTTGCACAAACCCAATATACTCTTTACCTTCGGTAAAAAGCCATTTAACTTATAAGGCAATATGCCATTACAACTACGTATATATACAGTTATATTAATTATGTTACATTACTTATTATTGCTGCCTCTTTTTTTGACATTCCTTTTGTCCATCAATTCTTCATAAAACTTCAAACAAATCATGTCTACAAAATTAAATTAAACAATCATGGTTTTTACATTCTCAACCAGTAACCTATTTCTTCCGTCAGACCACTGCTTATTTACTAACAAAAAAATCCTGTGGGGAGTAATTGCATAGAAGAATTGTGCTATTTTCAATATTTCTGAGTAACAGCTCGAGTTAACGTTTGCTGCAAAAATCTTTGCTAGCTTGTCTACGGAGCTTTTCTCAAAAACTTCTTCACTTGTCTCGACAAAAACTTCATCAATTTTGCAACTTGGTCGAACAAGACTGAATTGTCTATCAAAATTTTTTTCCAAAAATATATTCTACACACTTTGCTACACTTTCTTCATGCGAAAAGTTCGCGTAGTCTAGTTGCAGACATTATAAAATCCGGTACTCGTCTACTGACTTTGTCCGTTCCTTCAGATATAATACACATGTAGGTTTAAAAGAGATTCAAGAGTCTTCCTTACTGTTTTTTCTCCAAGGACTTTAAAATCGATCGAACACTTAAAGGCAAAAAGTTGCATTCTTCTAGCCGGCTTTTTAAAATCTCAGTTATTTCCTCAATCACAGTAATTATGTCCGTTATTGAGTTACTTTTTCGCTCCATTTGAAAAATTGACATTAAGGCTGGCCGCACACCGGAGCCGACAAAACGTTTTGCTAACATAAATGCATTGGTTCTTATGGATGCCCGCACACCGGAGCCAACAAACATAAAAAAACATGAACAAACATTGTCGAATGCCGAATTTATATAGAGTTACATACGGACCACGCACACCAAAGGCAACAAAATGTTTTGACATGTTTTCGTGACGAAAATTACAGGCTTGCTTATGGAGTATCGCACACCGAATCAAACAAACAAAAGAGCATAAGACAAAGGCCAACAAATGTTTTTCCTTTGTCGAATGCTGTTGGCTGGAAATATGTATGGCTACGAAAAAAATATATTCCCAAACCAAGAAACCTGCAATTGCATATTATTTGTTGTGCTCTCGTTATTTTTTGTTATTTAATTGCTACGGCTCTTGTCTGATGTAGAAAAAATAACGGTGCTTTACGACCCAGCGATCGACAGAACGATCACAGAATTGCAGCAGTCAGCGGCCAGTCAATTTTACGGCAAGCGGCGGGCCAGCTGCAACCAAAAAGGGTTAAAATTTGTCATGTGCATCCGTTACATTTCTTGCTTGGCCTGCTGGTCGAGAATTTTGCAGTACGGATGCACCCAATACATTTTAGTCGATTAGTGACCTTCACAATTTTATGTATTGATACAGCGCTGGAATAATTTCTTCGTCCAACCTACATGACATTTTGAGCAGTTCTAAAATTGTGTTTGGTTGTATCGCAAACCGAAGACGACAAAGCAATAAAAACAAAATGTTTGTCGTAAGATGTTGGCTTTGGTGTGCGATACCAATAAACATGTTTTGCTTTGTCAGACTGAGATAGACTAAACAAAAACATTTTGTCGGCTCCGGTGTGCGGCCAGCCTAATGAATGCAGGAACCAAAGGTAGGCCTCGTGTTCAAAAAAATGTTTAAGTTTGGCTGGAGGCTTATATACAGAACTAAAATACGCTTTAAGAGCCTGAAATAACTGGAAGATTCTTTCAACAGCTGGTCTTAAGCTAAGCCACCTGGCTTTGCTTTGGCACAGCAGCTTCTTGAATTCGATGTCTACGACAAAACGCTTTGAGTTCATTCGTCCTAACCGTGTATATTTAAAAATAACTATACAATTTATAAACGAATACGACAATGTCAAAAAGCACGAACTGGTCAAGTTTATGATGAACCGCGCTATGTAGGACATGCACAGGGTAGCCAACGCCAACTGAATTATTATTAATTCAGACTTTAACAAATGCTTAAGTCAACCAAAATTTGTATTTCTGTTGTCTGCAAAAGAAGCAGTTATTTTTTTTTTTAAGTAATTTTTGATATAACGTTTTTAATAACGTCCACAATTGTATGCGCACTTTCGTCGATTGTGCTTTGCATGTCCAAAACTTGGACCCCATGAGATTCGTGAAAAGGGAAAAAGCTTTATGCTGCCGTGGTTACTTGCATCGGTGGCTATTCCAACAAATGGTATATCTGCTAGCTCATCGCGTATTAATGATAGCGAAAATGGAGACAGAACGCCGTTTATAATGGTCTCGATCTTCGTTCGAGCGCTAGGTATTTTTGACGCGATTTCTGAATCGCCAAACAAGGAGCGTAGAAAGCTTGTCGTGCAGTCCGTTGTGCTGTAGCTTATATGGTGTTTGATCGTATGAAAGGCCACAGTGCCTTTTACAGCAAACACTTTCAACGCATCATCCGCATGAGCTGATTTTCCTAAGAAACAATTAACACAAATTAAAACAAGTTGACCAAAAAAGAGCGCACATAAAGTGTAACAAACACACTGACATTGACTAAGAAAATCACAAAATGATACACACCTTCATATGCTACACAAATATTCACTTGGCAAATTTCACAAAAACCTTCGTTAACATTACCACGCTTACCCTTTAAAAACAGGGGAATTGTTTTGTGTGCTCCTCTGTAAACAAGCACTTGCGTTTTTCACCCTTTAGCTTTCGTGGCATAGTGAGCTAAATCCTGTAGAATGATTATGTTTAGAACATCACAGTGTTCATAAAAACATTTAATTTACAATTTTAAACAATTGGACAAATTTTCGAGAAGCTTTTTTTCGCAAAGCACTGCGACGTTTTGTTCACTTATTCGAGTATCGAGTATAATTAACTGTATGCCCAACGTTGTGGGAAAGTTAAAATTTAGGATATTCGTGCTTTACGCTTATTTAGAGGAAGCACTTTTTTGTGCTCACCTATATTCGAACTGGTTCAGCAGTTTAGGGTTTTTTTTTGTTGTATATAAAACACGATCACATTTTTATTGAATTTTATCAGTTCAAGTTTAATATTCTTTTGTGATTTTAATTGTTCATACAGAGGTTGTGTTCCCTGTTGCGCTTAGTTATATCAATAAGAATTCATATGATAGAGCGTTCAAATGCAAAAATTCTGATACAGAGTTTGGAAGGGGTTAGCAGCCACCTTGCTCTCAGAGAGAGAGATATCGTTCATGGGGTTTTTTGCAAATACTATTGTTCGTGTGTTGTTGCTGTTGTTGGGTCGTTTGAGCCAGTAGATTCATTGTAATTTAAAATTCTTGCATTTAAATTAAATTTTCCTCCTACGCGTTTCGTCGACTTTGTCGCCTTCTTCAGGGAGTCTGATATTTTATTTTACGTAAAAAAAACGTATTTCGAGATTACATTCAATTCTCACTACATAATACATAAAAACATTTCCTATATTATACATACATTTTAGTTAAGTCATCTTATTTTGGTTGCGTCAGTCCTAATCCTAATTTTTCGTCAGCTGTTTATGATGTTGTCTGCTGCAGTTCGTTTGGTTGAATTATACAAGGTTAAGTCATGCGCGGCAGAAGGAGCCTGTTGATAAGACCATGCGAGTGCAAGAGAGATAGTATAATTGCGTTCTCGATATTGCTTCATTGTCTTGTTTTAGTGAGCAAAAAAGAGATAGAACGATGTGTGATTTTGTTTACATTTTTCAACAGAGGTTCTAATTTCAGAGCGTTCTGTGTTTTTAGCTACATGTGTAAACAACAATTTAAACTGATTATGTAAATGAAATAAAATGACATGAAACATGTATAAACGTATAAAACATATAAACATAGTTCTAAAAAAGTAACATAACCTTAAAATTCCACGAAAAATTCGTCCGCACTCACAACTTATCACGTTGACAGCAGGGTTAGCAACGTGAAGCGGACTGACTATCGTACCAGGGGCGTAAAATGGCGTAAAATTATCGTACATGGATCGAAATTATCGTACTTTTTAGAATAAAAAACCGAACGTAAACAAACAACGAAACACAGTTGCTTTTTCGATTTTTTAAGAGAAAGTATCGACCTACCGCCACAATATGTGAATTTTTCAACACATGTCGTTTGTAAACCACCGCTTTCAAATCAACAGAACAAACCCAAGTGCTTTAAGCGTCGTACAGACCTGACCCGATTCCCTTTCCATTTGAAGTTCAATAAACGCGCCAAGTTTAAATTTCACTCGGACAAAAGGGTAGTGAAATAAAAATGAAAGAATTTCTTTTATATATCAATAAACACTTAAATTCATAAAAACAGAAAATATTATTATATGTTAATATAATTAACTTATTCATAAAGAATTATTATTTGTTCTTTCACCTAGAACTGGTTTGGCATTAAAATTTTATTAAACTGCTCTACATCCGTGTCACTATATAATTCTTGAACTGACATATCAGTGTTTTCTGAAGTAATGGTTTTTTTGTAAAGAAGCGCTATATTCAAGCGACTGTATTCGCTCTGTGAAGGTTTTTAGTGTTTTTGTTAATGCACTAATAATATATATTTATTTCGACAATATTTAGTATTTAGTTTTATAAATATATGTGTGCGTGTGTTGGCACTGAGAGCAAGCGACGATGATTATTATAGCGCTCGTTGATGGTTGCCGACTTATCGAACCATCGATAGATTTGGTAGAGATGAGTGGTGGTCAGGCACCACAGTACCCCCCTTCTAGTAACATTTAGGAGAGATACTTTGCTGGAAATATGACGCGTCTTCCGGATTTGGTCGTTTGTTCCGTTGCAAGTTCAGCTGTTGTGGCTGGTGCCGCTAGCGTGGGTGGTGCAGTTGATATCTTGTGGGAATTCTCCATCGAAGAAGCTGCTGAATTGAAAATGTAAGCTGGTTTGAGTCGGTCGATTGAAACCTTTGAATCTTTTGCATGTCCTTTGATAACGAAGTATTTATCGTGTTTCGATAACACTTCGAAAGGTCCTTCGTAGTTGGGTTCCAACGGTTGTTTTATTCGATCTATTCGAACGAAAACGTGCTTACACTGGAATAGCTCAGGGTGAACAAGTTCATGTGGTGTATGATGGTGTTGATTTTTTGTTGTAGGTAATTGTGACATTGCCTTTCGGAGAGCTTCAGCGAACTCTGATTCGGTCGGTGGCTGTGTGCAAGGTGCTAGGAATCCGCCAGGAACTCGCAAAGATGTACCGTATACCATTTCTGCAGGACTGAGTCCGATGTCATTTTTTACTGTGGTACGCAATCCCAGCAAAACAAGATGCAGTGCCGAGCTCCAATTGAATGGATCAGAACATTTAAGTGCTGCCTTTAACGTTCTGTGCCATCGCTCTATCATACCATTTGCTTGAGGGTGATATGCCGTTGTACGCAGATGTTTAAATCCACACAACTTAGCCAGTTCTTTGAATATGGTCGATTCTAATTGGCGTCCTAAGTCGGTGGTGATGTACAGTGGAATTCCGTATGATGCAAACCAGCCAGAAATTAATGCGTTCGCTACTGACTGTGCTGTTATATCGACAAGGGGAATCGCAGTCGGCCATCTTGTGAAACGATCGATGCAAGTTAGGCAATATCGAAAACCGTTCGACGACGGCAGAGGGCCAACAATATCGATATTAATGTGTTCGAAACGGGCATCGGTACCATCATATTCGCCTAGTGGCGATCTTGTGTGGCGCTGGATTTTAGCTTTTTGGCAAAGCAGACAGGATCGTACTATTTTAGCAACTTCTTTTGCCATGTGTGGCCAGACATAATGCTTCGATACTAGTTTGTTTGTAGCCTTAACGCCTGGATGACTCAACGAATGCAAGCTCTGTACTACAGTTGGACGCATGCTTTTGGGTACGTAAGGTCGTATCTGGTTGTCTGTAACGTTGCAATACAATTGTTTGGTTGAGCCTGGTATACTGAGTTTCGTGAGTGTAAGACAATTTTCTATGCCTGCACCAAGGAGCGATTGTAGTTCTGTGTCGTTATCTTGTTCTAATGCCATTTTATCAAAATCAATACCTTCTATGACATTGATACGTGATAGAAGATCTGCAACATTGTTTTCTGCACCAGAGATGTGTCGTATGTCGGTGCTAAATTGGCTGATGAAACATGAGCGGTTTGTGATCGGTAAAAATTACGAAATCTCTGCCTTCCAACGCGTACTTGAAGTGAAGAATAGCTTGATAGATAGCAGTCAGCTCTCTATCGTAGGTACTATACTTTTTTTGCGCAGGTGTAAATTTCTTGGAAAAAAATCCCAATGGCTGAACTTGTCCTTTGTCTATTTGATGTAATACGGCCCCCATAGCGTCATCAGATGCATCAGTGGTGATTGTGATGTGCGTATCTGGTGACATGTAATTCAGCAATGTAGCAGATGCCAAGTCGTTTTTGCATGCGTCGAACGCTTGCTCTGCTTCGGTGGACCAGTTAATGATGGTTTTATCGTTTTTTTTTTTTGCCTTGAATTAGCAACTGAAGTATTTTTTGATTATCCGTTGCTCGAGGGATGAATGGGCGATAAAAGTTAATCATACCGAGAAACTTCTTTAAATCCTTAGCGATGAGGGGTTTCTTGTACTTTCTTATTACTTCCACTTTGGCTTCAGACGGTCTAAGTCCCTGTTGGCTGACATCATGACCAAGAAAAGTAAGCTGCGATTTTCCAAACTGACACTTTTCAAAATTCACGGCGAGTTGAGCATGTCGAAGTCGATCAAGAATGATGCGGAGGTGTTGCTCATGTTGCTCTCTAGATTCCGAAGCGATTAAGATGTCGTCTATGTACGCAAACACAAAATCAAGACCGCTGATGACGTCATTAATGTAGCGCTGAAACGTCTGCGCTGCGTTTCGCAATCCAAATGTCATAAACAAGAATTCGAACAGGCCAAAAGGTGTTATAATGGCTGTTTTTGGAATATCTTGCGGGTCAACGGGAATTTGATGATATGCTTTTTGTAGATCGATTTTTGAAAATATCTTTTTACCATATAGTATGCTTGTTATATCGAGAATATAAGGTATTGGATATCTATCGGGTACGGTTGCGCTGTTTAACGATCGATAATCTCCACAAGGTCGCCACTCACCGTTGGTTTTTTTTACCATGTGTAGTGGACTAGACCAATTGCTATTTGACGGGCGGCATATTCCCTTTTCCGTTAGAAAAGTAAATTCTTTCTGTGCTGCTTTAAGTTTTTCGCCTGATAATCGACGTGCCCGAGCGTGCTTGGCGGACCACTTGTCGTAATGCAATGTGTTACCTTTGACGTTATGGAAAGCCTGTTGGAACTGATTGTCGCCAGGTCCCGGAATTCATAAAGCAACTTAGCGTATTGGTCAGCAGCATTGTATGACGTGATAAGCGCAATGCTGTTCTGAGCTGCAAAGCATTTTGATTCCACAAGCGTTTGCCGGTCAATAAGTTTGCATCTTTTGGTATCAACGAGTAGATCATAATGTTGTAGAAAATCAGATCCAATAATGGCACAGTTTACGTTTGCTTCCACAAATGTCCAGATAAAATTTCTTCGGAGTTCTAGCGATAAAGAGATGCGTTTTTCTCCACACGTTTGAATTTTTGAACCATTTGCAGCGAAAAGTTGTTTGGAAGTTGGGAATGACCTTGAATTTTTACTAGCAGGTAAGACGGATATATCTGCGCCGGTATCGATGAGAAAATTTAATTTTGACAGCTTGTCGTTAATGGTAAGGCGGGCAATGGTGCATTGGCTACCTTTGGACTTGCCCTCCGAGTCCAAAGATTGCGCTAGTTTTTTGTTGTATTTGACGAAAATGAGCATGGTTGGCGGCACTTCTGAGCTTTGTTGCCAAACTTCGTGTGATACCAACAGCTAATTGTCGTTTGCGATTGGGCTGGTATTGATCCACTGTTGCTGCGTTTAGCTGGTGCTGATCGAGAATGTTGCCTACCGCGGGCTTTGCACAAACTATTTATTTGCTGTTCGATGCGTTCGAGACGATGGCTAACATCTGAATCGTTGTTTTGTGTAGACTTAATTTTCGCCTCTACAGAATGTATGTTGTGAAATTCACCGACTTCCATAATCTTATCTGCGAGCTTTGCAAGATCTGTTAGGCCTACGTCCGACGCTTGTAAAATTGCCTGTACTTGTGATGGTAAGCGCTGCAACCATAAAGATTTAAGAAATCCGTCGTTGATTTTATTTTTTGCAAGCGAACTTAATTCGTTAAGTAACTGAGTGGGCCTCTTGTCACCAAGGTCGATCTCAGAAATCAATTTTTGAATTTTTTTCTGTTCGCTTTCGCAATAGCGTTCTAATATGCACGCCTTAAGGTGATCGTATTTACCGGTTTGTGGTTGATTTAAAATGGCGTCAGAAATTCGAACCAACACTGACGAATCTATTGAAGCGAGGATTGTATTAAACTTTGTTTCGTCTGTCGTAATTCCCGCCAACATAAATTGTGCTTCCACTTGAGACAGCCATAACTCGGGATGCTCAGGCCAAAACGGCGGCACTTTTACTGCTATGCGATTTACAGTTGCATCTGAGTTACATTGGTGTGCGTTGTTTCGCCCACTAACGGGATCAGACTGACGTAGATTGTCGGCGGCGCCTCGCGGCGGTGAATCATTTTCACGTTCCATTGTCGTGCTGGGTCTCAGTAAATGATCGGGTATGTTATTGAAGATCACGTCGGGGTCACCAATTTAGTGTTTTTGTTAATGCACTAATAATATATATTTATTTCGACAATATTTAGTATTTAGTTTTATAAATATATGTGTGCGTGTGTTGGCGCTGAGAGCAAGCGACGATGATTATTATAGCGCTCGTTGATGGTTGCCGACTTATCGAACCATCGATAGATTTGGTAGAGATGAGTGGTGGTCAGGCACCACAGGTTCATAAGTTGTGCAATCGTTTTCTTTGCCTCTTACTCGCTGTTTAGCTAATAGCACACCATTAACCGTCGAAATAGTCATTTTATTTCGAGCCTTAGTTTTAATTAAATTAATATGGCTGAAAATGCGTTCACAGTCAGCATTTGAGTGTGGAAGTGATATTTCTTCGAGCACAAAGTTTGATACGTTTTTAAATGACATTCTTTGATCTCCTTCTTCAAACTCCAATAGTTTTGCCCAAAAAATGTCGACCGGATTATTAACATCAATACCTGCCGGGAGCACGAAAGACGGTAATTGACGCCACTCGTCATCGATTATTTGATGTTGATCAGTTGATGTTATCCCAAGCAAGGCCTTCATCAAGGGTAGCAAACTGGGGACAATTTCCCTGGTCTTTCTCAACATTGCTCTTGACGGATTCAGGTTCAACAATAATTTTAAAACAGGATCCGAAAAATCAAATGGCTTTTTAATTTCTTTGCAGCCTTCTATTAGGAAATCAACACAAATCGTTGCGAAATATGATTTTAATTTTACATTATTGCGAATATCGTTTGCATCATGATGAAATTGTCGTACAATTTGCGTACGATAATGAAATGCTATCGTACATCGCACGTAGACCCTCAATTATCGTATTTGTACGATAATTATCGTACGGTTGGAAACCCTGGTTGACAGCTGCATTGCGACTAACAACAGGCTCCTAAAAATTGAGCGAGCGTGCTCTCACGACTTAACCATGTATAATTCAACCATGCTATTGTTCTTTGATATGAATGAAAGAAATGAAAAAAAAATAATTGTACAATATTGATCATGAAATTGAATTAAAATACATATAATTTATTAGTATAGATTCTATACTATATACTTAATATATATATATACAATATATATATTTTTACTATAGAAGCATAATTGCATTTAATTAAATTGTTCTCATTCATAATGATCGAATCAAGTCAATGAATGACAATGCCAATGCTACGCATACAAATATACATGCACATGTATACACAAAAGGACACACACACATGCTAATGATACCTAGTAATTTTGGTATATGCACTAGCGCTTTGCTGCTCTAGGGCTAGCGTCAAAAGCGATAAGCAAGCAGGCATACAAAGAAAAGGAACACAACAAGAGAAACAAACAAAACCTCCGAGAGAGCCAGTACCAACTGATTTGAACACGTGAGTGCGAGGGAGACAGACAAGTTGCTCTCTGTATTTTACTCTCTTGACTCTGTTAAGGGGTTATTTGGTTAGTGCGACAGAGTTAGGTATAACAAGTAGAAACGTTGCAGTCGGACGACTGCGGTATACTCGATACCAGTAGTAAAACAGATTAAAATAGAGCTGATTGCAATGGGGTGTGGATACGGCAGGGGTAAAGGCTGCGCCAAAGATTGTCTGGTGCAGATGGGGATGCCAAAAAGCTATCTTGCTTCCAAATTTGGTGACTCTAGCTCAAAGTCAGAAGAATATGGTGGATGGTAGGCTGGTGGTGGTATGATGGCGGGGGGGGGGGGGGGAGCTGAGGGGGGAGGGTCGTGGCATCAAAACTTTAGCTGAAGATCTGTGTATGATGTCAATTGCTATCCTCATACCAAATTTGGTGACTCTAGCTCAAAAATAGTAAAATTTGGGGGAAGGGGGCTGGGGCTGGTAAGGGGGGCCGTGGCATCCAAACTTTTGCTGCAGATCTATTTATGATGTCAATAGCTATCCTCAAACCGAATTTGGTGACTCTAGGTCAAAGTTAGTAGAATATGGTGGAAGGGGGGCTGGGTGCTGGGGGCTGGTATGGGGGGGCGTGGCGTCCAAAGTTTTGCTGCAGATCTATTTATGATGTTAATTGCTATCCTCATACCAAATTTGTCGACTCTAGCTCAAAGTTAGTAGAATATGGTGGAAGGTGGCTGGGGGCGGTATGGGTGGGGGGCGCCATCCACTTTTTTTGGGTTTCTTCATCACCTATTTTGGCACCAAATTTGGCGGCTCTAGCTCAAAAAATGTGGAGAATATAGAATATAGGAACGGGGGGGGGGCGTGGCTCCAAAACTTTCATGCAGTTTTTTGGGGATTCTTAATAGCTATCTTCTTGCCAAATTTGGTGACTCTAGCCTTAGCGCTTTGGAAAATACACGCATTCCCGTTTTTAGTGAAGCATTGGGACGGTTTGGGGCAGCTTGGGCAGTATGGATTGGCGTGGCATCCAATGTTTTTATGCAATTATTTGGGGGCTATAATCACCTATTTTGGCACAAAATTTGGTGGCTCTAACTCAAAAACTGTAAAGGATATAGGCATTTCTGTTTTTGAACTGCGGGGGAGCTGGGGGCGGAATGGGTGGGTAGGGCTCCAAAAATTTGATGCTGTTTTTGAGAGTTCGTTACCAGTTATCTACCTACCAAATTTTGTGACTCTAGCTCAAACACTATGGAAGATACACGCACTACCGTTTTTAGCGAAGCGTTGGGGTGGTTGAGGGCGGATAGGGCAGTATAGATTTGGTTGGAGATCGTCAACATCTATCTTGGCACTAAATTTGGTGGGTCTAGCTCAAAAACTGTAGAAGATATAGGCATTTTAATGGGTGGGCGTGGCTCCAAAATTTTTGATGCAGTTTTTTGGGGATTGTTAGTAGCTATTTTCTCCCCAAATTTGGTAGTTCTAGCTGTAAGGGCTTGCGAAATAGCTGGATCTTTCGATTTTGCGTTATCGAGTTTATCGATTTGCCAGCCCCTAGTTATCGTAGAACTCCAATCTTAACACATTAATTTACTATGCCATAGATAAAGGGGTTTGCAAAGTTTGAAGTCTCTAACTTGAAGGGTGTGGAAAAAAGTTGCGAACATACAGACAGACACCATGACGGACATTGCACAAACCTAATATACTCTTTACCTTCGGTATCGAGTATAAAAAGCGTTTTGCTGAGAGAGAGACAGCGGACGCTTTAGGTATCTTCAAACGGTCGAATTTTCTGTAGCTTTTTTTTTAGAAAAGCCAGCGCTCTCGTGTGAACATACAACATTTTTTAGGTCCGGTCAAAAACAGACGCAAAAATGAGAAAAATAGAACGTTTTATATTTCTGATCTTTTTTGCGTCGGTTAAATTTGTGCCACTAACATGTTTAAGTAAAAAATGTCTTTTTGGTGTTATTTAGTCGATGTGGGCCAAAAGTAAAATAATCAATTTTAAAAACAGAAACAGCATTCTTAGCTTGAGCTACCGCGGATAAAATACAAACAACCTCTAATATGTTTGCGCCTGTATCTTTTTATTTGTTTAAATGTTTGTGTTGAATTAAATAGAGAAATGTGACCGGTTTGTGTAATGACACAAAGGAGCTGCACGTCGCGTTACGTTATTAAAACAATTACTGCGCATTAAATCGTCTAACTCGGAAAGTATGGCTGTGCATTTAAATAAGCTTGAAGATTTGATAGAAAAACTGTGCGAGATCGGTTTTACTCTGACCGAGGAGTGTTTGTCCATATTGTTGTTGTCAATCAAAGCGACAAAAAAGGCACAGACAACAACAATCGCAAGAAATCATACGCAGTTTTTGCGAGCTCAAATCGTAACGGTGGTTTTGTAAAAAATGTATGGTGCCTGGACAGCACCACTGTCAACAGCACATTTATGTTGTAATAAATCGTGTTTTATAAAATTCACTGAACACAATGAGAGAATTGTTTTTCAATTGTATTTGTAATTGTATTTTGGCCAACGGTCGTGGTACAGTGCGGTTGAAATGGCGTTCGAACACGATTGATTTATTAGATGTACTCTACGTAGAAGACCTTCAATGTAACTTCATATCTGTAACAAAAGCGGTCCAACAGGGCTACACTGTTGTGTTTGAGCAGCAAAGTGCGTGCATTAAAAATTGCGATGACAATTTAATCTTAGTTGCTAAGGAGCAGCAAGATTTGTTTTTGTTTGAAACAAACGAAAAAAATGTTTTGGCGCACAGGCTAATTTGGACGAAATACAAAAGTGGCACAATCGGTTCGGCCAGTGGCTCCAAAACTTTCATGCAGTTTTTTGGGGATTGTTATTAGCTATCTTCCTACCAAATTTGGTGACTCTAGCCTTAACGCTTTGGAAAATACAGGCATTCCCGTTTTTAGTGAAGCATTGGGGCGGTTTGGGGCAGCTTGGTCAGTATGGATTGGCGTGGCATCCAAAGTTTTTATGCATTTATTTTGGGACTATAATCACCTATTTTGGCACAAAATTTGCTGGCTCTAACTCAAAAACTGTAAAAGATATAAGCATTTCTGTTTTTCAACTGCGGGGGGGCTGGGGGCAGAATGGGTGGGTGGAGCTCCAAAACTTTGATGCAGTTTTTGGGGGGTCGTAACCAGTTATCTACCTACCAAATTTTGTGACTCTAGCTCAAACACTATGGAAGATACACGCATTTCCGTTTTTAGCGAAGCGTTGAGGGCGGCTAGGGCAGTTAGGATGGGCGTGGCATCCAAAGTTTTTATGAATTGGGTTCGAGATCGTTACCACCTATCTTGGTACCAAATTTGGAGGGTCTAGCTCAAAAACTGTAGTAGATATGGGCATTTTTAGTGTTAAACTGCGGGGGGGCTGGGGGCGGTATGGGTGGGCGTGGCTCCAAAATTTTTGATGCAGTTTTTTGAAGATTGTTAGTAGCTATTTTCTCCCCAAATTTGGTAGTTCTAGCTTGAAGGGCTTGCGAAATAGCTGGATCTATCGATTTTGCGTTATCGAGTTTATCGATTTGCCAGCCCCCTAGTTATCGTAGAACTCCAATCTTGACACTTTAATTTACTATGCCATAGATAAAGACATTTGTAAAGTTTCAAGTCTCTAGCTTGAAGGGTGTGGAAAAAAGTTGCGTTCATACAGACGGACAGACGGACAGACACCATGACGGACATTGCACAAACCCAATATACTCTTTACCTTCGGTATCGAGTATAAAAATCTGGTTCAAGGCATGAAGTCATAAGTGTGTGACGATCTAAAGGATCATGTTTGCGAAATCTGTGCAAAGTGTAAGATATGCGTAAAACCATTTCCAAAAAAAACTGAAAATCGTGCGAAAGGCGTGTTGGATTTGGTGCATACTGACATATTTGGACCTATAAGTAAATCCTCAATTGGCGGTGCGCAATATTTTGCGACATTTATTGACGATAAATCGCGTTACATGTATGTGTGTTTTCTGAAGACCCGTGATGAAATACTCGAGAAATTTAAAGTGTTTAAGGCATTTGCTGAAAAACAAACTGATCGGAAAATAAAATGTCTGCGAAGCGACAATGGACGCGAGTACTTAAGTGGCGCGTATGAACAATTTTTAGTAAGCAACGGCATCAAGAGACAGCTTACTGTGCCACACACACCTCAGCAAAATGGTGTGGCTGAGCGCGCGAACCGAACATTGGTAGAGATGGCAAGAAGCATGATTCTACATGCGGGGCTCAATGAGGGATTTTGGGCAGAAGCCATTAACACGGCAGAATATCTGAGAAATCGTTCTGACAACGTTTATACAGATTTTAGTAAGGCATTCGATTCCGTAAGTCATTCTTTGCTGCTCGAAAAATTAAATATAATTGGATTTCCAGCGAAACTCTTGTCGTGGCTTTTTTTTTTTTTTTTATATTTATGTTTATTTGTGCCAATTTATCATTATGTTTTACTTTAATAAACCTCAGTATACATATTTATATAGACTTACTCTAATAGTCCCAAATGGGCTCTCTAGAATTTAATAATAGTTTTAATTGTATCCTTTTCCGATAAATTTAAGTCTTTACAGCTTAAAGAAATGTGAAACGAAATTAGTTTTTTGTAATGAAAAATGCAAACAAAACATTACTATTTGATAATTTATTTTGTTAAGGATAAAAGTAAAGCTAAAGGGGAAAAAATAAAGTAAAGCTAAGAGAAAAGTAAGATATATTCTTCGTTATTAGTTTTCTAACAGCCACCACATCTTAGCGCGCATGTTTGCTGATTCTAGTCTATCTCTATTAGATATTCCCTGATCAAAACGTAGTTCATGAGCCGTTATGTCGTTACTTAGATCAATAGATTTATTTGTCGCTCTTCTATATCTATGGTAAAGTATTGGTATGCCTTCATGGTTTTGGACTATTCCGAGTTTATCTAGGTATATAAATGCTTCAGGGGGAACATAACCGTTTAGTAGAGCAGATTTAAAATAGGTTTCATCCGTGTAGAAAGGAGCCAATATAAGATTATTATTCTCGTTTTTAAGGCATTTTGCTATATGTTTACGTATCAAACTGATTATAAAGTTGTCTATTCTAATAAGCTTAGCCGCGTTATAGACTTGGCTGTTTGTGTAGAATTCTGGCAGTGCTCGCAAATATACTTTACATATATGTTCCTGTGCATCAATTGATTGTCGAGTTGAATCTCATTTTAATTTTCAGTAGAACTTACGCTGCAGTGCTTTGAAATATAGAAAACAAACGTATATACATACATATATTTGCTTTTGCATACTCTGTGTTCCTTCGTCTACTAACAACAAACAGCTTGTCTATTTTTCTTGCTCTTGCTTGCCAGCATAAGCCCTCTCCCGCTTTCGTCCGCTCTTATCCGACGTACGTGCGGATAAATCTGCTAGCGCGCTCATGCTCTCTCGCTTAAGCGCTCTTCTGATTTTTACCGTTTATATAGTGCTCATTGCATTGACACTTTCTTACTTCATTCTAGCACCCTACTTTTTGTTTGATAAAGCATATCAACTTTTCTAGGTCATTCTTTATTTATTAAATTATTATCAATATGCTTGTTTGCTGCAGTTCAATTAGCAAATTGGTTGGGTCAAACAACCAAGATTTCATTTTGTGTAGATTATGTGATAATATGATCCATTTGAAATGTTCTGGCTTTACTGCCAAAATTAGAGACTGCTTACTCGCAAACACTGGCTTGAATTGGTACTGTGAGCCCTGCAGAGAAGTGGTAAATAAATATTCCAAGTTCATAAGGCAGACTCACGCAGACTTTAAAGCTATGCAGGTTGCGTTTAACAACTTGCATGTATCTTTCAAAGAGCTAGAGTCGAAATTTAAAAATGGCAGGGTAATGGTATATTCTCCGAAGCGAAAAAAGGCTTCGGATTGTAATTCGCTCAAAGCTCCACCTACCCAACCCATCAAACCTCTTCTAGTCCCCTGTGTAAATCCTCCAATGGGCACATTAACAAGCCCATTGATGTTATTTAACTTGCCTGCTCGCAACACCGGTATTAACACAGTCAATGACTCTACTCCCAATCCTATTAATGAACAATCATTATCAACAGCATGCGTGCCTATTAATTCTACTATAGGTACACTTGGGGCCCCCAAACCTCTTGTTGTTGTGCCTATCAACAAATATATATTTGTGTCTAGGCTAGCATCCGACACTTCGTTGGTTGATGTGAGTGCCTATGTTTAAAGTAAAATTGACTCCCGTTTATTAATGTTGAAAAGTTGAAGTTTAAACATGCCCGGAGCATATCTTCCTTCAAGCTGAGTGCTCCGCCCGAACTTTTCGCAACAATTTGTTCTGGAAAGTTTTGGCCACCAAAGCTCGTGGTTAAGGAGTATGTTAACAGGCGAAACAATGTCAATAATGGCATAAGAATCAGTAGTGCACCGCCGGTTATCCATCCTGTTGCCTCAACTTCGGCGGCAAAAGACTAATTAAAGTAGTTAGCTTGGCATATCAAAATATTCGAGGCCTTAACACTAAACTTTCTAATCTTTATGTAAACAGCTTATCTCTTGATGCACAGATAGTTGCATTCACAGAAACCTGGTTAAAACCTGATATATCTGATTATTCCGGTTTGCCTAATAAGTATAACTTGTACAGATGCGATCGCACCATCCGCAAGGGGGGCGGTGTTCTCATAGCTGTTGACTCTTGTATTTCCTCTGAACAGATTCATTCCCATGATCATCCGGGAATAGAGTTTCTTTGTGTTAAACTATTATGTAGCGACCGCTCATTGTATATTACTTGCTCATATATTCCTCGCAATTCTGATAATAACATTTACATATCCCACCTGAATGCCCTGCAACTTGTTGCGTCGTTGTTGACGGATGTGGATCAACTTATAGTGGTTGGTGATTTTAATTTGCTACATGTTGTATGGTCTGTGAATGACACATCTTCGGCGCAATTACCGGCCACTTCTGATGAGTTTATCGACGGTCTTTAAGAGCTAGGCCTATCGAAAGTTAACAGTGTGCATAACAGTAGTAATAAAATGTTAGATTTGATATTTGCTTCTGATTCTGATTGTAGTAATGTTAGTAGAGTACACCCTTAAATGCTTCCCGAAAATGCCTACCATCCAACCTTAATACTTTCCTTCGAACTTCTTAACCTTAGAACAGCATCTAACAATTCTTTAAAGACACGTTGCTTTCGTAAAACTGACTTTACTAAATTGAATGACCTTCTTCAGCATACTGATTGGTCTCAACTTTATTCTTGTAGTGATATAGAAACTGCCATTGCCATTTTTTACAGGTTTTTGAATTCGCATTTGGATATATGTGTTCCCCTCACGGTTCTTTTAAGTGAAAATAAACCACCTTGGTTTACGAGGGAACTATCAGAATTAAAAAACGTGAAAACGAGATCCTATAAAAAATTTAAAAAATCTGGAAATACAATAGATTTATCCTCGTATATAATTGCAAAGTCAAATTTTATTTCTGTTAACACTTTTTGTTACAACAATTATCTCAATCGTTGCAGATCAAACTTTTCCCGTGATCCTAAACAGTTTTAAAAATTTGTTAACTGTAAACGTAAATCTTCTTGCTTGCCATCCTCGGTTTACCTTGATAATACAAAAGCAAATTCATCAGGCAGTGGCCGATCTCTTTGATGAGTATTTTCAATCAGTATATTCATCGAGATCATATAGTTGCAATAATTCCTATCCTTTTCAAGTTCAAGCGTCAAACTGCATTTATGTCCCCGTTATAGCTGAGTGTAAGCTACTAGGCGACCTTAACTCTATCAAACCCGGCTTCTTGCCTGGTCCAGATGGAGTGCCAGGTTGTATACTTAGATATTGTGCGGATTCACTTTGTAAACCATTACACAAATTATTTAACTTGTCGGTTGACTCAGCTGTATTTCCCGGTATATGGAAAGAAGCTTTTATTATTCCACTCCATAAAAATTCTTCTAAGTCCAACGTTAAAAACTATAGGGGGATATCTAAGTTGTCTGCCATTCCGAAAGTCTCTGAAAAAATTATATGCTCTCAATTGCAGCACATATGTTGTTCCATTTTATCCCCTTATCTACACGGTTTTGTTAGGCAAAGATCTACTACCACTAACCTTCTTGAGTTCACCTCAATTGTTATCAAAGGGTTTCAGGCCAAAAAGCAAACTGACGTCGTTTACACAGATTTTAGTAAGGCATTTGATTCTGTTAGTCATTCTTTGTTGCTTCAAAAATTAAATATTATTGGATTTCCAGCAAAACTCTTGTCGTGGCTTTCTGAGTACTTGTATGGCCGAACACAAAAAGTGGTCTTTAAATCTTCTGTAACCAAATCTATTTTTGTTACCTATGGTGTTCCTCAGGGGAGTCACCTAGGACCATTACTATTTAATCTCTTTATTAACGATCTTCCTGCTGTTATTACTAATTCTCCGGTATTCATGTTTGCTGATGATGTAAAGCTATGTTTTACCTACATATAGTGATGATTCTCTATGTTATCAAAGGGTTTCAGGCCAAAATGCCAACTGATGTCATTTATACATATTTTAGTAAGGCATTCGATTCTGTAAGTCATTCTTTGTTGCTGAAAAATTAAAATTTGTTGGATTTCCAGCAAAACTTTTGAAGTGGCTTTCTGAGTACTTGTGTTGCCGAAAACAAATAGTAGTTTTTTATCTTCTGTATCCAAATCTAATTATATTCATGATTTTTTGTAGAGTTACCCCTCATACTGCTCATTACTTGCTTGATGCTTCACCACTTGTCAATCTTTATAGCAAACTAAAACTTGGTTCACACATATCATAAATGTTCTTGGCTTCATCAAGCGGTGGTCAAAAGAGTTTAATGATCCCTACACCACTAAACTCTATATACATCCCTAGTACGTCCCATCCTGGAGTATGGATCTTGTGTGTGGTCCCCGCAAAACCGGGATTCACCAGGATAGAATTGAATCCGTGCAGAAGAAATTTCTTCTGTTTGCGCGTAGAAGTTTTGACTGGGTTCCTGGGATAGACCTACCCCCGTATTCAAGTAGACTTCTTTTAATTAATATTCCTTCTCTTTTGAACCGTAGAATTATGCATTGAATAGTATTTATCACAAATCTTCTTTATGGTGCGATCTACCCATCAGTTCTATTAAGTCAAATAATATTAAATATTCCAAATCCAATTCCAATTTTAGCTCGAGCAACTATTTAATTCATGAACCATTTCGTGTTATATGTTCTGACTATAACATGCTTTATTCTCGTGTCTCTCTGGACACCTCAACTCCAGAACTAAAACGATCGATCATTTTTTTTTTATCGATCGTAACAACTAATCACTAATCTACCGCTGGTGTGATTGGAATTAACTGGGTTTTTCCATGCAACAAATGTTGGACCACTATAATTCTTGTTGAATGTCCCAGATTTATTTTTAATCTTAAATTTTACTTTTACTACATTTATTTTAAATAAATTTTAATTTCATTACAGTTGCTCACATCTGACAACAATTAATTAAATAATTAATTTATTTGCATTGTACTAGCTTACCATGTGAGCTTTGGTGCTCCAAAAACACACACCTGACATTGTCCTGTCCTAACGATTACTATTTAATTCCTATCGTTCAAAAAATTTGCTTATTATTCTAATGCTTTCTGATACTTTATTTCTGGTCTTTTTTCTTGCGCGTAAAAAATTTAACAAATAAATAGTTTTGTTGGAATTGCGACACGGGAACAGGCGACATATAATTCGCCATTTAAGATTGAAGCCGACTGCCCTTGTGATTTACTTATCGACATTGTGAACGCGAGCCGCACTGGAAATTTTAACCGTTCGAATGGAATCAAAACGTCTTCATCTCTATAATTCCCTTTTAAAGTTGTGGCTTCGATGGCGTTGTTCATTAATTTTTTCACCGCAATTCGGGTGCCATTACAAAGACGTGGCTGGTTTATATTCCGCATAATGATTACTGATCCGATTTTTAATTGCAGATTATGAAGTGGCAATCCAGTTAATTCCAGAAAATTTAAAAATTATGATGGATAGTTGACAACATCATCTTGGTAAGAAACGGAATCAATCAATTTATATGTCAGGTATTTTACCATTACCAATATCGAGCGACCAATCTCCAGATTGGTCGCTCTGCATTTCGTCTCCCATGTTCATATTTATTTGAGCGTTTTAACATCTTTCCATGAAATGGATAACTTTAAACATGATTTAAGTTCGTCAGATGGCGGATTTTTTATTGAACCGACTTTTCACACTCGGATTTAAATTTAAATGTTGATTGCGAAAAAGTTTTATTTCTTCAATTTTTGAAAACTTATTTTAGTTCCGAACACAATTTACTGGCTTAACTGAATGTTAAAATTTCTAACTACACTTTACTTTCTCGAAATATATTTTTGATTGCCTTCTGACACATCAATTTAAAGCAACAGCCTGAAGGCGGTATGGGGGAGTGGCTGCCAATGTTTTTATGCAGATCTAAGTATGATGCAAATTGCTATCCTTCTACCAAATTTGTTGACTCTAGCTCTAAGTTAGTAAAGTATGTGGGAAGGGGGGTTGGGGGCGGTATGGGTGGATGGGGCTCCAAAACTTTGATGCAGCTTTTGGGGGAAATTACCAGTTATCTTTCGACCAAATTTTGTGACACTAGCTCAAACACAATGTTTTTAACGAAGCGTTAGGGCAGTTAAGGGCAGCTAGGGCCGTATAGATAGGCGTGGCATCCAAAGTTTTTATTAGCTGACACCCACAAAATGCACAACTTAAAAACATCCTTTGTACAAATATACAATATAGAATAATATAATATACTTTCCCTAGCTTAGTGTTTTCTACTTAAATCTTTCTACTTTGTAATCTTTATCATATAAGGTGCAGCGTCATCTAGATTCATCTTTTGCAGCATATCATTTGTTCGGAGCAGCAGCTGATGCTGTCTGAGTTCATTGCACTCACTCTTAAATTGCAAGTTCTCAAGGCGCTGCTCTCTTAAATTATCTCACTTCTTTTCTTTGCTTCCTTGCATACCTTACTAAACCGAACACGCATGCACTTTGCTCACTCTCTGATTGTCCGTCTTTGAAATCGGTTTCGTGTGCGAGCCAGCGAAGCTTTTAAATACTGCTAATTTGTAAATTGTTAAAATCTATCAATAAAACTTAATAGAAACGCATCACGCCCCTTTGAAATAAATGTCAGGCGATTTGCAAATAAACAATTCTGAAAACGAAAAGACATTGTGCCGGTTTTTCTTATTTTCTTTTCAGTGCAAATCAAAGTTGCCGAAAAAGCTCGGCAGCTCCCAACATTTTGGTGACCCCGACGTGAATTTTGCGTTTTCTTGGTTCCTCTTGCGCGTAATAATCAGGCAGTTGAACATACACACAAACATAATTGCATTGTCGCTTATGAACAAGCTTATCTTTTAATAGGCATAATCTCGCTGTTGCTTCGGGGAAAAACGTACATTAACACACACGCCTCGCCGTTAAATTTTTCGTTTTCGCTTTCACCTTGCAATTCTTGTACAGTGCTAGAAAAAAGTGAGCGCCTGCTGTATATTACTTAAGCAAACTCATCGTGTCGCATTACTGATGTTCGCTATCGTAGCTGCAGTTGATTTTTGTTCGTCTTCTACTTCGTGAGCAATACCAAAGACCTTAAAAATAAAGGCACATCTACAGCAATTTTTTTTGGCGCGCTTAACCTCAACTCAGCAAAGACACTTTAAAAATCATGGTTGATGAAAACTGCAGCGCTGCATCAAACATGAATGCTTCAACTAGTGCTAGCACGGATAAAGTATCATTCTTGAAACTAAAGACGCAGTCAATTTTTAACCGATTGGAAGGTGTGTGCCAAGATATAGATGCCAATAAGCTTGCCGCGCTTGATGAATACGCGCTCAACGGTCTTCTGGACTTATTAACCAAGTTGGAGACAAATTTCGATGCAGCCCATAGCAATTTGGAAGAGATATGCTTTGACGCCATGTCTAGTGAGTTGCCAGCAAACTTTTGCTCCGCTTTGATGCAGCTTAGGACTACCTTACAACGTGCGCTAACCAAGCTTAGCAGCATGCCACTCAGTTCAACCCTTAAAGCAAATCCCACCGACACACAGTCAATTCTCGTGTTGCCCAGTCGCTCTCGTTTGCCTTACTTGACGCTGCCCAGCTTCGATGGTTCCTATGCTGATTGGACCAATTTTTATTCGCTGTTTACGAGCATCATCGATAAAGACCCGAGCTCTCGTCCATCGAAAAGCTGCAGCATCTGCGTTCATGCTTAACCGGCACCGCGTTGAATGCCATACAGTCGTTGGAAATAAATGAGGGCAACTATACTATCGCTTGGGAAGTTCTTAAAAATCGATTCTATAACAAACGAATTATTTTACAGGCACACATCAGAGAGATACTTGGGCTTGATAAGGTTGATGCGTCTGCGGTAGGGCTACGAGAATTCACCGACAAAGTCACCTCTCATCTTTGCGCTTCGGAAACATTCGCATCAAAGGAGGAGATAGCCGACTGCATCGTAGTGCAATCACTTACTTGCTTGATAAGGCATCTCAGGCTAAGTGGGAAGAAGCGTCTGCAAGCAGCGAGTTACCATCTTGGAGCAAGCTAAAAATCTTTTTGGAAAGGCGGTGTAGAACTCTTGAAAATATGGATTTCGCATTGCAAACGGATCATGCTGGCAAGGCAGGAAAAACAGTGAGTACAACACAAAGAAAATCGTTCGTTGCTGCCAATGCGCCCACTGGGTGTTTCTTTTGTGAAAGCGCAAGCCTATTTGATGCCAGTGTCCACGCTTCGGGAATTTATCGCCAAGCTTACGACAAAAGAAAGCTAAAATGCTTTCGCTGTGCCTAAATTGTCTTAAAATGGGACACCAAGTTCGAGACTGTAAGTCTGGATGCTGCCGTATATGCCGGGCAAAGCATTATACTCTGTTGCACTTCACGCAAACGTCAGCCATTGGCGCCCACTCTACCACTCACGAGCTTGCAGCGGGGTCGATTCCTGCAGTCAGCCCTACTCAGGCGTCTCCAACCGCTCATCAAGCTCTCGTATCTCACTCGACATCTGATGCCGTGCTGCTCGCTACAGCAGTAGTACTCATCAAAAACAACTTTGGTTCATTTGTTCCTTGCCGAGCACTTCTAGACTCCGGATCACAGCTACATTTCGTTACCAGCAAATCAATTACAACTTCATAAATTAAAAACACAGGCTGCAGTTTCGGGCATAGGTGGTGCCAGCTTCAAAACAGAAGGATACTCGGTCGACCTCGTTCTGAAGTCGCGGACTTCAAATTTCGCAACAAGCCTCACCGCCGTCATCGCCCAGACAATTACTGAAAATCAGCCTGGGATGTCTGTGAACACACACAATTGGGACGTTCCCTCTAATATCCAACTAGCCGACCCTTCGTTTAATATGCCTCAGCGTATAGATCTTCTCATCGGAGCTGGTTTGTTTTTTGAGCTGCTTTGCATTGGGCAAATACAACTGGCGCCAGGTCTACCATTGTTGCAGAAGACACATCTGGGTTGGACACTATCTGGTGGCGGTCATCGGACCCCAAAGCTCTCTTCGTTCGTCGTTAATCAAAGATCATCGGATTCCAGCACTCACAGCACTCGGCTGGACGGGTTAGTGCGTCGTTTTTGGGAAATCGACTATCAAGTCGAGCCAATTTCCAAGGCTACAAAGGAAGAGCTCGCATGCGAAGCTCTTTTCAAACAGAATTTTGTTCGATTGCCTTCAGGCGAATATTCGGTTCGCCTGCCGTTTAAACATGGCCCAGAGTTCCTGGGTGATTCTTACATGCAAGCCCGGCGCAGGCTCGAAAACCTCGAACGCAAATTAGTTCCTCACCTTAGGACGCAATATTCGGCATTCATAAAGGAATATGTTGATCTCAACCATATGTCGCTGGTGCCGCGCGCAGATATTCACAGATGCAAATATTTTCTACCTCACCATTGCGTGCTTAAAGAGGATAGAACAACAACTAAGCTCAGAGTTGTATTCGACGGCTGTGCCGCCACCACGTCTGGTTTATCCTTAAACCATATTCTCATGGCGGGTCCTACAATTCAAGATAGGTTGTTTAATATATTCATTCGATTTCGAACCTTTCCTATCGCTCTTACAGCTGATATTTGCAAGATGTATCGGTGCGTCCGACTCGCCACTCCCGATGACTGGCTCCAATGCATACTTTGGCGTGATTCTCCCGAAGAGGATATAAAATGCTATAAGTTGAATACCGTCACATATGGAACCAAGCCCGCCGCATTCCTTGCCTTACGCGCTAAGCATCAGCTAGCTAAGGACCAAATCTTGGATTATCCTCTAGGCGCACGAATCGTTCTGCAGCATTTCTACGTGGATGATATGATATCAGGAGGTAGTTCCTTTGAGGAGGTGCGCGACATAATTGACCAGTCCAGTAAGCTTTTGGCTAAGGGAAACTTTCGCCTTCGAAAGTGGTGCTCGAATCGTCTGAACGTTATCAACGACATTCCAGATAGCGAAAGGGAAAGTCTACTTAAGTTCGATAACAACGTTGACGTCACAAAGGCACTAGGACTTGTTTGGGAACCACGCGAGGATAGCTTTGTGTTCACGTTTGCTCTTCACGGTGACTACAAAAGGCACACGAAGCGCTCTGTTTTAGCGACCATAGCAAGATGTTATGATCCACTTGGACTAATCGGGCCCACAATGACCAAAGCCAAAATTATCCTGCAGAGGATGTGGAGAGAAAAACTAGCATGGGACGAAAGCTTGCCCCAACTCCTTTCCACAGCCTGGACTGGATTCTGTAGCGACTTTGCGGATGTGCGTCATGCGAAATGTCCCCGCTACGTCTTGCTTCCAAGTTCGGAACTTGAATTGCATGCATTTTGCGACGCTAGCTTGGAAGCCTATGGAGCCTGCATTTATACTGTTTCTCGGACCCGCAGCCAGGTGCAGTCTCATCTCCTCTGCTCAAAGGCGCGTATCGCTCCTCTAAAAACCATCACGGTTCCAAAGCTCGAGTTATGCGCTGCCCACCTGCTTGCACAACTGGTATCCGAAATAGTGAAGATGAAGATCTTTAAATGCAAGGTTTTCTGTTGGTCAGACTCTTCAGTATTTCTTTCTTGGTTGCTGGAAGAACCATATAAATTCAATGTTTTTGTCGCGAATAGAATTTGCTCAATACAGGAACTAACAGCTGATATGGAATGGCGATATGTGCCGACTGCAATGAATCCTGCTGATATTCTTTCCAAGGGAGCATCACCACAAGGGCTATTGCGCTCCGCGCTATGGTTGCAAGGTCCTTCATTTTTGCAAGGAAATCTTGATCAATGGCCAGCATATTGCCTTTCTCAGCTCCAGTTGCCGGATATTCGAAAGAAGATTCTCTTAGTTACGTCTGATGATGGTGATATGTCGCTCGCCTTGAAATACATTAATTCATTCGGAATCACTCAGCGCATTTTTGGGTACGTGCACAAGTTCATCAACCTGCGGACCTCTTCTAAATCGGATAAGCTCTCAGCTGAAAACATTCGTCATAGAACAAACATCCTCATTCGCGTCGTTCAAAGGGCCAATCTACACGAGGAATTTTTTCAGCTTCAAAAGAAAACGACTGTCAGCTCATCAAGTATTATATCATCGCTTAGCCCATTTCTAGATGACTTCGGTTTAATGCGTGTAGGTGGACGCCTAACAAATTCGACACTTGGCTTCGAAGCCCGCCACCCAATTTTGTTGCCAAAGAATCCTTTGACATTATCAATCACAACTTATTTTCATCGTGAGTACCATCACGCTGGTCCCCAAGCTCTTCTGGCTGCAATACGAATGCAGTATTGGCCGAATGGTGGCCTAAAAACGGTATCGCAAGCCCTGCGCAAATGCATAATTTGCTGTAGAGCTCGTCCACGTCTTGTTGAACACATCATGGCAAGTCTACCAAAGGATCGCGTTCAGAGCTCACAAGCAATTACGATCACAGGAGTTGATTACTGTGGTCCCTTTTATTACAAGTCTGAAGTTCGCAATAAGGCTCCTTACAAGTGCTACATATGCGTCTTTGTTTGCTTCGCCACCAAGGCCGTTTGGTTAGAACTTGTCAAGGATCCCTCTACCGATGGTTTTCTAAGCGCTCTTAAGCGATTCGTGGCTACTCGCGGCATACCCAATTGCATTTGGTCCGACAATGCGACTAATTTCGTTGGTGGAAAAAATGAGTTACTGGAGCTGCGGAACTTGCTCTTACACGGAAAGCATCTTGCGGCAATTCATGCTTACTGCTTGAGCAATGGATTCGACTGGAAGTTTATACAGCCTCGATCGCCCCACTTCGGTGGCCTATGGGAGGCCGCGGTTAAGCTGGCCAAGCATCATTTATATCGCTCAATGGGGTCTTCGCTTCTGGGATTCGATGAATTGCGCACCTTGGTGTGCCAAATTCAAGCAATAATCAATTCACGCCCTCTTGTATCGCTTTCAGAAAATCCCGCAGACCTCGACGTTTTGACACCTGGCCACTTTCTTATTGGTAGACCACTCGTGGCACTTCCTGAGCCAGATCTTTCATCTTTGAACTACAACCGTCTAAATCGCTGGCAGCACGTTACCTATATCCAGCAACTCTTCTGGAACAGATGGAAGGAGGAGTACCTCTCTCTTCTTCAGCAACGTGTAAAGTGGAGAACGCCACAGGCCCCTAAAAAGGTGAACGATCTCGTTTTTATCATGGACGAAAATCTCCCTCCATTAAAGTGGCCCCTAGCTCGCGTCGAAGAGACCATCCACGGAGACGATGGCGTTGTACGCGTCGCTGTCCTGCGCACCCCTTCTGGAACAACACGTCGAGCTGTCAACAAGTTGGTCATTCTTCCCGCTAATGATCCTGTTGAAAACCCTGGGTTTTTCAACGGGGGGGAGGATGTTCGGGGCAGCAGCTGATGCTGTCTGAGTTCATTGCACTTACTCTTAAATTGCAAGTTCTCAAGGCGCTGCTCTCTTAAATTATCTCACCGTTTATCTATAGCTGTACTTCTTTTCTTTGCTACCTTGCATACCTTACTAAGCCGAACACGCATGCACTTTGCTCACTCTCTGATTGTCCGTCTTTGAAATCGGTTTCGTGTGCGAGCTAGCGAAGCTTTGAAATACTGCTAATTAGTAAATTGTTAAAATCTATCCATAAAACTTAATAGAAACGCATCACGCCCCTTTGAAATAAATGTCAGGCGATTTGCAAATAAACAATTCTGAAAACGAAAAGACATTGTGCCGGTTTTTCTTATATTCTTTTCAGTGCAAATCAAAGTTGCCGAAAAAGCTCGGCAGCTCCCAACATCATTCGATACTAAGACACTTGTCTCCGTTTATCAACTAGGTTTCTTATTTAGTGAGAGTTGTCAACAAATATGTTTATTTCAACTAGTATATAACGTAGCTTGTAAGTAACAAAATTTAGTGTCTAGAAGAAGGTCTAGTGTCGTGAATCGATCGAGCCCGCGGTAAGTCAGCAATCTATCGAGTTGCCTTTCGATTCATCGCTACCCAAACTCAGATGCCGTTGTCAGCTATTCGGGCTGCTACAGTTCTCTTCTTGATTTAAAAATTTTACCCGCTTTTGCCTTTCATATGTTCTGAGGGGTCTAGGGTTCAGTTTTTCTGAATCCAAAAGTTTCCTTTGCGAAAAAAGCCGGTTTGAGGTGTTCAACTGACACTGCCGTTTCCTTTCCGTTTCATAAGGGCCAGTGTAGGGAGATTCCAGAGGTTGCAGCTATCAATTCCTTTCAAAAGAAATATTTTTTGTTTGATGTGATGTGCTGTTGATGTTGGTCGAATTTTCTGCATGTGCTCTCAGAAGGTACTTAAGAAGGTTGAGGGGTTTACTGTTTCGTCAGAATCAGCGAAAAAATTAATTTGTCGAATGAGCGCTCCATATAACATCTCTGCTGCGGATGGTTTGATGTCAGTAGTTGTGGCCATAGTTTTCCGTTGTTGCACGTTAATGATGATTTGAGGGATCTGTGCCACCTTTCTATGAGACCTTTGACTGTGGACGGAACGCCGTCATGTGTATGTGCCTACTCCCAATAAGATTTGCAAGTTGCTTAAACAATGCCGACTCAAATTGTGTGCCTTGATCTGTAGTAATCGATTTGGGAGATCCGAATCGAGAAACCCATTGATTTCAAAACGCAGTAGCTATTGTCTCAGTAATGTAAAGTTGTAAAGTTTGAAAGTGGTACCGCTTCTGACCAACGCGAAAATTGATTTATCATCGTCAAACAGTATCGAACATTTTGTTGCAAGGGCATCACTATAATATCCAGGTGGACGTGTTTAAATCTGCCGTGTGGAACATCAATCTTCTCTGGAGTTAGATGATTGTGTTTGTGAATCTTCGAGCGTTGGCAAGGAAGGCAAGACCTGCACCACTCAAGAACATCTTTGTTCATTGAGGGCCACACAAACTTCTGTCGTACTTGACGCACTGTTGCTCGACCACTGGGAGGTGACAAGTTGTGAATAAACGAAACAACCTTGTTGCGCAGAGATTTGGGTATATACGGACAAACGGTTTCTGTGGATACATTGCAGTAAAGTGAAATGTTGATGTCGTATTTAACTTTTTGCAGTTTTAAAGATGTAGAATCTTGCAATAGTTGTGTTAGATCAGAATCCGAAGCTTGTTCTTCTTATATTTGTGGCAAACTGATTGCTGTAGGCATTGTTATTGCGCATAATCTTGAAATGGCGTCTGCGACTGTAATTTTCAGATCCTTTTACGTGCAGAATTGTCGTGCAAAATTGTGAAATGTAGGTTAAATGACGCATTTGTCGGGGAGATGCTTTTTCTGGTCGCTGTTGAAATGCATAAACAAGCGGCTTGTGGTCGGTTTTTATAACAAAAACGCGACCGTCGACCAGATGTTTAAAGTATTTAATGGCCTTAGAAATAGCCAGCAGCTCCCGATCGTACGTAGAATAATTCTTCTCAATTGTGCTCAACTTTTTGGAAAAAATTCAAGCGGCCTCCACTCGTCGTCTACTCGTTATTCTAGTGCTGTTCCGATTTCGCAATCCAATGCGTCGCACACAAGCTGAAGTTTAGATTAAGGTGTTGGAAAGGACAGGAGCGCAGCGTCTGTAACACTTTTTTTGCATGCTTCAAAAGCTAACACGAGTTCTTGTGCCCACTCAATTTTGCGTTGATCATTTTTTTTACATTTCTTAGCAACTCAGAGAGCGGCCTTTGTATAAATGATGATCGTGCTATGCATTTGCGATAAAAGTTAATGACGATAATGAATAATAATGAAATCGACCCAGTTGGCTGATAGTGTCTGGACGAACGTAGTTGTTGCGTTCGGATGGTGGTTTTATGCCGTGTTCGTTGATTGTGTAACTGAGAAAATTTACTTGTGATTGCGCTAGCTGACCTTTTCTCAGGTTGATACTAAGTCCATGCTTCTGAAGAATTTTTAAACGGATCGAAGGTGTTGCTCGTGTTCGGAGGTGGAAGATGACATAACTAAAATATCGTCTATATAGCAATATACAAAATCCATGCCACGGAATATGTTGTCCATGAAACGCCGAAACGTTTGAGTTGCAGTTATCAAAACGAATGGCATGTACTGAAATTCTATCAGTCCGAAAGGTGTGCAAACGGCTGTTTTACTGATGCCACTTTCTGCCATGGGTATTTGGTAGTATGCTTTTACCAAATCCAGCGTTGAGAAAATGTTTTTTCCGTGCAGCTGCTAAGCAAAGTCGTGGGTATGAGCGATCGGATAGCGATCTGGTACGGTTATTGCGTTCAACTTCCGATAATCTCCACATGCCCGCCAGCCGCCGTCTTTCTTGGTCACCATGTGTAATGGGCTGGACCAAGGGCTTTTTAATGGACGACATATGCCTTGCTCAATTAGGGAGTTGATTTCCTTCTTGGCAGTATCAAGTCTCTTACCCGATAGGCGTCGTGTTCGATCAGCGACTGGTGTTCCATGCGTTTCGACGAAGTGGCGTACATCGTATTTCCTGGTAGCTTTGTTGGAGTGCTTTATCACGTCAACAAATTCGCTAAGGAGTTCTTAAAACTTGAACATGCCTTGCACTGTGGAAACGGATATTTGTTTCGCCTGTGCCAAGCATGCGGTTATTGAGAGACCATTAGTCGAGTCGATTAGTCGTCGGCTTTTAAGATCGATGAGAAGCTGGAATTCTGATAAGACATCTGCCCCTATGATCGCAGAGTGTACGTTGGCTATGATAAAGGGCCAACTGAAGCTTCGGCGAAGATCAAGGTTCAGCTGGGTAACGCACTCTTTATAGTTATGAATGACCGTCTGATTCGCAGCGCACAGTGTCTAATCGCTTAGGGTTGTTTTAGCTTAACCAGTGTGCGTGGTATAACAGAAACCACAGATCCTGAGTCGAAGAGGAAACGAATGTGGGATTTGCGATCGGTGAGGTGTAGGCGCTGCTCTTGTAGGTCAGCTGATTGAGTTTTGGTTTCGCTGATTACGTTTTTGCTGTCGCAGGCCAGCATGTCGTACGACAGCTTTTTTAGTTTAATGGCGAAAATAGGGCACAAGGTTAAATTTTGAGCACTCTCGCCAAATCTCTCGTTGCCAAACTGCAG
This sequence comes from Scaptomyza polygonia, assembly GCA_035044585.1. Classification (NCBI taxonomy): domain Eukaryota; kingdom Metazoa; phylum Arthropoda; class Insecta; order Diptera; family Drosophilidae; genus Scaptomyza; species Scaptomyza polygonia. The sequence continues at coordinate 57,549 of JAWNNU010002000.1, read as the reverse complement.
TCCAGTCACTAAATGCTGAAAAGTGAGAAGAAAATCTAATGAGTGTTAGAACTCACGAGTGATGTGTTAACACCGGTTTGTACCTGTTTGATTGCTATACATTAGCATAATCAGAAAAGAATAGTTAATTGAATTTAGTTTTTTTTGCAATAACAAAGATTCTTGGATATGAACGATAGCTTGCCTGCCTTATGTACTCTATGACTTTTTGATACCTGTCCTACCCCACAAAACACATGCACTAGCAACTGATATGAGCCTATCCAACCAAGTACATATCTTGATCTAAAAACTAGGCTTCTACAAACAAAACTATTCTTCCCCCATTATTGCGCTTGAGTTAAACAAAACAACAAGATTTTGTCTTCCAAGGCAGTCAAATATCAGTTTTGCTATTGCTGATCATACATACTCTTCGCAATTTATACCCTATGACACTTTGTAACAATCATTGGCATACAGTTATGCAATGACATACACAAATTACGAAAGTGTATTCAGTAGTGCATTAGTACATATGTAAATGAAAAATATCAAAACCAAGAAAAACCTCGATAAGCAGGGACAGCAAGAAATATATGCATGTTTCAAACGCACTAGCATACAATATGTACCAACAATTTTTTAACGTTCTTGCTGTCCGCTGACCCGCCGCCTCTCCTTTAATCGACGGGCCGCTGGGCGCAAAGGGTAACTGAACAAAACAACAACGTGCTGGCTTGTCGTAGCTGAGACGCTCAAATTGCACAAAGAAAAATACCCCTTGAACCAATATTCAATGATTGTCAATGAAAACTTTAATATTTGATTTTAATATATATATTGTTTATGCTAAAATATAAACAATAAACAATGCTATAATATAAACAAACATGTAGAATTGAAATTATATTTAAGAATCTCAAGTTTTGCTATTCAATTGCACAAAGTTCATATTAAGTTTATACTACCCTTCGAAATTGGACTCATCGTTAGCAAGACTTTGTATTTTACAGTTATTCTCTGCTGCTACACCAATACAATCATACTCAGATGAATATGTATATGAAATTTTTCAGTCGGTCCACGACGGCATTCTAAATTTGTTCGTAGGTCGATACCAGCGCAGCACGCCACGCTGCATTGTTTGCATGTATTCAACTGGCAGAAATAGATACCCGTGCCTATAGATGTTAACACATTAAAAATATTATGGCAATGATAAATGTGCCAACCTTAATATCGCCTCGGCACATCACGGGCCGTCGGCTTTGCCCGCGACATTGGCTTTTTGCAGGGCCGCTTGCTGGCTGGCTTCTCTGCTTTGGCGGTTTCAGCGGAGCGCTGGCGTTTTGTTGCGAAGCTCCCCTCCACCTTATTGGCAAAGCCAACGTCCTTCGACGCCATGTTCTGCCTCGTCTCGTAATAGGACCTACCCTCTTAGATATTTTGGTCGGCCCACTCCAGCTGGCGGACCTCATCAGTTGTGAGATCTCGCTCGCATTCTGTGAGCCGAGCCCTCATCTTTAGGGTGGCCTTATTTTGGGCTTTGGTTTGCATGCTTTCCTGTGACCTTTCGAGCTCGACCCTATTGGAGGTACTGGTACTCTTTGGGTCCGGAAGGAATGTCTCCTCGGCCTCTGTCGTTGACCTTAACTGAGATTCGCAATCCGAGTCTCCACTGACTGCGGTATCGCTCCACATTTCGGGTTTGTGGGGTTGTGTGGCAGTATCTTTACAACCGTCCTGGCCTGCTCCAACCAGTACGGAGAGTGGATTGCTGGCGGCACGCAGAGAGGATTTCTCCCCCTCGTGCTCGCCGGAGGAAGCATCCTTTCCCACCGACGTTTGGGTTGACATCCCAACCCTTGTTTTCCCTTCAGTCATCTCCATGTGATTTTATTTTCTGGGAAGTCTACCCATAGCATTTTAAACTTACTGCCAAGGACCTCGAACCATGGTTTGCTCCACACCCTTGCAATGCCGAAGCTTTTGAGTGGTATAAAGCTCACATTAGCTAGCCATCGAACTTCCTCTCCACAGTCGAATGGATACCCAGTACCCACGTTTGTTTTTGGGCAGGACGGCATCGTTCGCATTAGTCGGCCCCTAGCCCTTGCATTGCCGAAGCTTTTGAGTGGTTTGGAGCCCACCTTTGCCTGGCCACGATGCCTTTGCTTTGATTTACCCCATACCCTCTTAGTGTTTAGGCTTTTGAGTCGTAAAGAGTTCCCGTTAGCTGGGCATCGGTGCCTGTTGCCTAGGCTTGCCTCCCGTCCCCTCGCAGTACCAAAGACTTTGAGTGGTTTGGTTGATTCCCTTTGGCCAGACGCCACCCGGACCCACCGCAAGGCAAAACGCATCGAGTACCCCTCGTTTGTTTAGAGGGTTCAGTTGAGGATTTTCGCCAGAAATCTGAGCTTTATCTGAAGCATAATATTTTTATTAAAGAAAAAATAATGTCCTTACTTTCAACTGCACCTAACGATATGCCATTCTTTGTAACTAATGAGGACAGAGTTTTGCTTGAATCAAATCGCATTAAATTCTAAAAATCAGGAAGCTCAACAAGACAAGAATCATTGTTAGACGAAATTCAAGCAGGTCAGGTGAATTTGCAAAGAATTCTAATGGCCCCCGGCGACGGCCATCGACCCTTTCGTATTATTGGAGATGAGGATGCAAAAAAATTAGGTTTTCCGACTATATTTGCTAGAAATAAAAGAATGTGTTTTAAGATATTCACTATTGTAAGATCTGAGCTTAGCTTACGATTGACGAGGTTGTAGAAGTGATAAAATATTTTATAATTATAAAAGGTTGGAAATGCTCCACATAACAAGTAATACTTCCATTTGTCTGCGACAACACACTGCTTCTCGTTGTAAAACTGCAGCCCAGTCACTTAATGCTAATTTAGTTTATAATTTCATTCTTTACGATGAAGGCTATCGGGTTTTAAAGGGAATTCGCTCGTCTCCAGCTCACTGGGAAAGTGAGAAAAACAAATTCTGGCAATGTTAAGACAATTTGATATGACAACTTTTTTGATGTGTAAACATCTTTAGACGCAGGTAGCTATATGTGTCAATTGAATACATGCAAACAAATTTCGAGCGCCGTGCTGAAATGAGTTTGACCGACGAACAAATTTCGAGTGGCGTGCTGGACTTAGATCGACCGACAAACAAATTTTGAGTGGCATGCTCCACCGACTGAGAAATATCAGATACATTTTCATCTGAGTGTGATTGTATTGGTGTACCGGCAGAGTATAATTGTAAAATACGAAGTCTTGTTACTCGTAAGCTAACGAACATAACTCGATGTGTCTGCTTTTTGTTGTTGCTGTGTTTTGTTTGCGCTCAGATGCTGAGAAGCAGCCTAAAGAGACAGTTGATCCACGCAGCTCTGTTGTGTATTTTATGACCATAAACAGCAACACAAGAAAATAAAAAAAATATATATACGTATGTTCGTACAAACTTATTGATTTGCAGGTGCAGGGCTTCAGGGTTGGCAATATTTTTATGTTGGAAATTATTTTGTATATATATATATAGTGGTCACTGAAGTTCAATTTCAATTGCAAAACTATAATTATTTATTTTTTGTTTTGTCCGAATTTTTAGTCTGTTTTTACAGCGCCATTGCAAAATAGCTTTCAGCAGTTAGTTGGGTCAACACTGTTTATTTAAGTGAACATGATTTTTAAGCAAAAATATTTATTGAAAAAGTGAGCAATATACCAATAAATTTAGTCAGACTGATTTCAGCTGACTTATCCATAAATTAGCTTTATTTTGATGATCCTATGTAATACTTAAAAAACTTCAATATTATTCTATTATCAAATAGTCTAGAGCTTGTCTGAAATGAGCTTATCTGGCAAAACTGCTATGTAGTAACCAAAAATGAACGATAGTACAGAACATTGCTTACTAGTTCATTTGGGTGAACAACCCTTTTTGCTCACTCACACACTCCTACACTCAAAAAAAAACTTAGTACAAATCAGCATATTCATGGTTGACATTTTTCATTAACATTTGATTTAAAATGTTAACGAATTAATACTGATGCACAAAAATATTCGAAAATCTTATTCACTCGAGTTAGTTATTGTTAATTATCTAAATTGCTAGAACTACATTGAAAACTTATTAAATCAAACTTACCGATAACGAAGTATGATTGGCCTTAACCGGGATCCGAACCTGAGGTCTTTTGTTAACTAAGCGGATGCCTTTGCCAAAGGCTGTTGCCGGATATATTCCACACTCGGTTAGTTTTGATTTATAGCAAACGCTTCGGGAAGGAAGTGAGATGTCTGCTCTCGTATTCAATAAGAGATCATGCTCATTATTAATAACAAGAATGTAAGAATCAACTATGGTGGTGTTGAATGGAATTTCTATTTTATTTATTTTGACTATTCATTAATAGTTGAATTAAATATATTTCAACATTAAATTGAACATGGAATGTTGTTTTAAAGGGCACGGACTTTGATTCAACTGTTTTTCATGTTTCATTTGCTGTTTAGCTATGTTAAAAACAGCTATCCGATATATTTGATTAACAAACTAATAAATAGCACAAAAACATAAACAAAAACAAAAACAAAAATTAATAACCCAAGGAACAATAGATAAACAATACATCAGCATCCCGTACATAGAAAAATATAACGAACAGAGCAACGAAGTTGATACCAAATGACAGCACAGAGCACATCACATATGCTCACAAAGCTCACAAAACAACAAGAAATTTGTTTACGAACACGAAAGACAAAATTGACAGATACAAGCTGAATAACGTCATCTACGAAATACTGTGCAATGGACAAGAAGGAGGAGAGTGCAATAGAGTTTACATTGGAACAACAAAAAGATCACTCGCTACATGAATAACAGAACATAAAGGGGACGCAAAGGCTACGACAGCACTAGCGCAACATTTGAGTGAAAATTACCACTCAGCTGATTTTGATGCGGTCAAAGTACTTGACATAGAGAAGAGAGAGAGAACGAGACTAACGCTGGAGAGCTTGCGCATACAGCAAAGAGGGGACGACACACTTAAGCTGGCCGCACACCGGAGCTGACAAAACGTTTTTGTTTTGTCTTTGCCAGTCTGACAAAAAAACATTTTTATTGATATCGCACACCAAAGCCAACATCTGACGACAAACATTTTGTTTTTATTGTTTTGTCGGCTTCGGTGTGCGATACAATCAAACACAATTTTAGTACTGTTTAAAATGTCAAGTAGTTCGAAAGAAGAAATTATTCCAGCGCTGTATCAAAACATAAAATTATGCAAGGATGCAAGGGGGGCGTGGCTCAGAAACTTTGATGCAGTTTTTTTGGGATCGTTAATAGCTATCTTCCTACCATATTTGGTGACTCTAGCTTTAACGCTTTGGAAAATACACGCTTTCCCGTTTTTAGTGAAGCATTGGGGCGGTTTGGGGCAGCTTGGGCAGCATGGATTGGCGTGGCATCCAAAGTTTTTATGCATTTTTTTGGGGGCTATAATCACCTATTTTGGCACAAAATTTGGTGGCTCTAACTCAAAAACTGTAAAAGATATAAGCATTTCTGTTTTTAAACTCCGGGGGGGCGGGGGGCTGAATGGGTAGGTGGGGCTCCAAAACTTTGATGTAGTTTTTGGGGGGTCGTTACCAGCAATCTACCTACCAAATTTAGTAACTCAAGCTCAAACACTATGGAAGATACACGCACTACCGTTTTTTGTGAAGCGTTGTGGTGGTTGAGGGCGGATAGGGCAGTATAGATAGGCGTGGTATCCAAAGTTTTTATGAATTTGATTGGGGATCGTCAACACCTATCTTGGCACTAAATTTAATTGGTCTAGCTGAAAAACTGAAGAAGATATGGGCATTTTTAGTGTTAAACTGTGGGGAGGCTGGGGCGGAATGGGTGGACGTGGCTCCAAAATGTTTGATGCAGTTTTTTGGGAATTGTTAGTAGCTATTTTCTCCCCGAATTTGGTAGTTCTAGCTGTAAGGGCTTGCGAAATAGCTGGATCTATCAATTTTGCGTTATCTAGTTTATCGGAAATGTTTTATGTAATATGTAGTGATATGTTAATGTAATCTCCAAATATGTTTTTTACTTAAAATAAAAATCAGACTCCCTAAAGAAGGCGACAAAGTCAACGAAACGCTTAGGAGGATATTTAAAATTAAATGAATATGCTTAATTACTTATTTATTATTTATTTATTTATTTATTTATTTATTGTCAGCTTTGAGAAGCTGACAATAGAATAATAATAAATTAAAATAATTATAGTTAAAATAGTTAAATTAAAAGTAAAATTTAAAATTCTATGAATATCTGAAAGATAAAAAAGTGAAATAGTTAACGTTAAGGCTCTGGGAAGCTCAACAAGAAAACAAGTAAGAAGGCTCTAGTCGGGATAGCCCGACCAGAAGATACCCTGAACTCAGTTGCAGTTCTTGCGTCGTAAAAGTATGCTTCAAATAATGATCACTTTAAACAAAACTCATAACTGCCTTAACTTTACGATATCTCCGGTGTTTCTTAACCGATTTGGACGAAATTTTGAGAAAAGTTCTATCCTTTTCCATTAAACCAACCACCATTTTTACTTTTTCCAAATTTTCGATATTTTTTGTTATCGTTTCCATGTGTATATCGAAAACCAGAGTAGTTACCGATCATTTGAAGCAAACTTGTTCTGCTCACTGTATAGGAGAACTTATATTCAAAATCTGAAGTCTCTAGCTCTTGAAGTCTCTGAGATCTACGCGTTCATACAGACGGACAGACAGACAGGCGGACAGACGGACAGACGGACGGACAGACGGACGGACAGACGGACATGGCCATATCGACTCGGCTATTGATACTGATCAAGAATATATATACTTTATGGGGTCGGAGATGCTTCCTTCTAACTGTTACATACTTTTGCACAAAAATATTATACCCTGATTTATCCATTTTATGGGTTCAGGGTATAATTAGTGGTCCAACATTTGTTGCATGGATTGGGAAAAACCCAGAAGAACCCAATCAGACCAGTGGAAAATTAGTGATTAGTGGTTACGATTTGATAAAGAAAAGAGGATCAAGTGTTTTAGTAATGAAGTTGGGGTCTCTAAAGAGACATGGGAATAAAGCCTGTTAAAGTCAGAACAAATAGCTCGAAATGGTTCATGAATTAAATAGTTGCTTGAGCAACGATCGAGGCTAAGAGGTACAAAGTTTCGGGTCGATCTAATAGGTACGTTTAATTTTATTTCACTTAAAAGAACTGATGAGTCGATTTCTCCATTAAGTAGATTAGTGACAAATACTACACCATGCATAATTATACGGTTCAAGAGGGAAGGAAGATTGATTAAAAGAAATCTACTTTTATACGGGGGTAGGTCTATCCCAGAAACCCAGTTAAAACTTCTAAGCGCAAATAGAAGAAATTTCTTCTGCACAGATTCAATTCTATCCTGGTGAATCCCGTATTGCGGGGACCACACACAAGATCCATACTCCAGGATGGGACGTACCAGGGATGTATGTAGCATTTTAGTGGTGTAGGGATCATTAAACTCTTTTGACCACCGTAAGTTATAAGGGCACCAGGCCGACAGTGCACCCAAGTCCGATTGTAGTAAGTTACATAGAGAATCATCATTATAGGTTAAACATAGCTTTACATCATCAGAAAACATATAAACACGAGAGTTAGTAATAACACCAGGGGATCGTTAATAAAGAGATAAAGAGAGAACACCAGAGATAACAAAAATAGATTTGGTTACAGAAGATTTAAAGACCACTTTTTGTGTTCGGCCTTACAAGTACTCAGAAAGCCACGACAAGAGGACACAAATAAACATAAATAAATAAAAAAAAATTAAAACGTTGTCACTTGCATTTTAGCCTGAAACCCTTTGATAACAATCGAGGTGAGCTCAAGATGGTTGGTGGTAGTAGATCTTCGCCTAGCAAAACCGTGTTGATAATGGGATAAAATTGAACTACATAAGTGCTGCAATTGAGAGCATTTAATTTTTTCAAAGACTTTCGAAATGGCAGAAATTTGAATATACCCCTATAGTTTTTAACGTTAGACTAAGAAGAATTTTTATGAAGTGGAATAATAAAAGATTCTTTCCAAATACCAGGAAACACAGCTGAGTCAACCGACAAGTTAAATAATTTAAGTAAGGGCTTGCAAAGTGAATCCGCACAGTATCTAAGTATACAACCTGGCACTCCATCTGGACCAGGCAAGAAAGCAGGTTTGATAGAGTTAAGGTCACTTAGCAGGGTACATTCAGCTATAACTGGTACATATATACAATTTGACGTTTGAGCTCGAAAAGGATAGGAATTATTCTAACTATGTAAACTCGATGACTTTACTGATTGAAAATACTCAGCAAATAGATCAGCCACTGCTTGATCGGAACTTGCTTTTGTATTATCAAGGTAAACCGAGAATGGCAAGCATGAAGATTTTCGTTTTGAGTTAACAAATTTATAAAACTGTTTCGGATCGCGGGAAAAGTTTGATCTGCAACGATTGAGATAATTGTTTACAGAAATAAAATTAGACTTTGCTTTAATATACGAGGATAATTCTATAGTATTCCCAGATTTTTAAAATTTTTTATAGGATATTGTCTTCACGTTTTTTAATTTTGATAGTTCCCTTGTAAACCAAGGTGGTTTATTTTTATTTGAAGGACAAGTGAGGGGAACACAGATATCCAAATGTGAATTCAAAGTCCTTTAAAAAATGGCAATGGCAGTTTCTATATCACAACAAAAATAAAGGTGAGACCAATTAGTGTATTGAAGAAGTCTTTAAAGAATTATTAGATGCTGGACTAGGGTTAAGAATTTCAAAGGAAAGTTCGAAGGTTGGATGGTAGGTATCTTCTGTAAGCACTAGAGGGGGTACTCTACCAACATTACTACAATCCGAGTCAGAAACAAATATCAAATCTAGCATTTTATTACTACAGTTATACACCCTGTTAACTTGTGATAGGCCTTACTCTAGAAGGCCATCGATAAAATCATCAGAAGTAGCTGGTTATTGCGCCGAAGATGTGTCATTCGCAGACCATACAACATGTGGCAAATTAAAATCACCAACCACTATAAGTTGATTCAAAACCGTCAACAACGACGAAACAAGTTGCAGAGCATTCAGGTGGGATATGTAAATGATATTTTCAGAATGTGGAGGAATATATGAAAAAGTAACATACAATGTGCGGCCGCTACATAATATTTCAACACATATGAACTCAATACCCGGGAGATATTGAGAAATAATCTGTTGAGAGGAAATACAAAATCAACAGCTATGAGAACACCGCCTAGCTTGCGGGAGGTGCGATCGCATCTGTACAAGTTATACTTATTAGGCAAAACGGAATAATCAGATATATCAGGTTTTAACCACGTTTCTGTAAGTGCGACTATTTGTGAGTCAAACGATAAGCTGTTTTTATATAGTTTAGAAAGTTTAGTGTTAAGGCCTCGAACATTTTGATAGGCCAAACTAACTTTTCCACCGAAGTTGAGGCAACAGGATGGATAACAGGCGGTGCTCTACTGATTCCTATACCATGATTAATATTGACAATGAGCTGCGGCGGCCAAAACTTTTCAGAACAAATTGTTTGAAAGAAGATATGGTTCACGCTTGTTAAGTTTAAACTTTTCACTAGAAATAAGTGGGGAGTCGATTTTAGTTTTAACGTAGGCACTAACATCATCCGATGAAGTGTCTAATGACAGCCTGGACATGAAAATAAATTTATTCAAAGGCACAACAACAAGAGGCTTGTGAGCCTCAGGTGTACCTACAGTAGGATTAATAGGCACACAAGCTGTAGGAACGAAAAGGGGAATGGTTATTGTTGGGAATTTTTGCCAGCGAGTTAAAAAACATTAGGGGGCTAGCAGTTGAACCCCAATAGGGGTTTGGTGACCAAGACAGAAGGGGCATTAAGCGGATTAGGTCCCGAAGTCTTTTTACGCTTCGGAGAATAACTCAACAACTTGCCAGTTTTGAAATTCGACTCCAACTCTTTAAATGATGTATGTAGGTTATTAAATGCAGTGTGCATTGTTTTAAAACCTACATAGGTCTGTCTCATGAATTGAGTAGACTCTTTCTCCACCTCTTTACAGGACCCAAAAAACCATTTAAGGCCTGTGTCTGCAATTAAGCAGTCCCGTATTTTAGCCGTAAAGCCAGCACATTTCATGTGTATCACATTGTCACACAATCGACACAGAATAAAGTCTTGGTTGGATGTTCCAACCAACTTGCAATTGTTGCTGCAGTAAACTAGCATATTGATTTCAAGTTAAAAATTGAAAATATAAATAAAACAAGTAGAAACGTTGCAGTCGGACGCAACCGACTGCGGTATACTCGATACCAGTAATAATACCAATTAAAAGAGACCTGGTTGCAATGGGCATCAAAATTTTTGCTGCAGATCTATAAATCATGTCAATTGCTATCCTCCTACCAATTTTGGTGACTCTAGCCCAAAGTTAGTAGAATATGGGGAAAAGGGGGGTGGGGGCTGGCATGATGGCGCGTTGCGTCCAAAAATTTGCTGCAGTTCTATTTATGATGTCAGTTGCTATCCTCATCCAAATTTGGTGACTATAGTTCAAAATTAGAAGAATATGGTGGAAGGAGGGCCGGGGCGGTATGTGTGGAGGGCGCCATCCAAATTTTTTGGGTTTCTTCATCTCCAATCTTGGTACCAAAATTGGTGGCGCTAGCTCAAAAGATGTGGGAAATATATGCGTTTTTGATTTCAAAATGCAGGGCGCTGGGAACAAAGGGGCGTGGTTCCAAAACTTTAATGCAGTTTTTGGGGGATCGTTAAATGCTATTTTTCTATCAAACTTGGTGACTCTAGCCTTAACGCTTTGGATACACGCATTCCCGTTTTTAGTGAAGCATTTTTATACCCTGAACCAATAAAATGGGTAAATCAGGGTATAATGGTTTTGTGCAAAAGTATGTAACAGGCAGAAGGAAGCATCTCCGACCCCATAAAGTATATATATTCTTGATCAGTATCAATAGCCGAGTCGATATGGCCATGACCGTCTGTCCGTCCGTCTGTCCGTCTGTATGTCTGTCTGTCTGTCCGTGTGTCCGTCTGTATGAACGCGTAGATCTCAGCGACTACAAAAGCTAGGGACTTCAGATTTTGAATATAAGTTCTCCTATACCATAAGCAGAACAAGTTTGCTTCCAATTATCGATAACTGTTCTGGTTTTCGATATACACATGGAATCGATAACAAAAAATATCGAGTTTGGAAAAATGTAAAAATGGGGGTTGGTGTAATGGAAAAGGATAGAACTTTTCTCAAAATTTCGTCTAAATCGGTTAAGAAACACCAGAGGTATCGTAAAATTAAGTCAGTTTTGAGTTTTGTTTAAAGTGATCATTATTTGAAGCATACTTTTAGGATGGAACGACTGCAACTGGGTTCAGGGTATCTTCTGGTCGGGCTATCCCGACTAGAGCCTTCTTAATTGTTTTTGATTGGGGATCGTGAATACCTATCTTGTCACCGAATTTGATGGCTTTCGCTCAAAAACTGTAGAAGCTATGGGCATTTCAATTTCAGGCGGGAAAATCGCAAATTTTTCCTCATTCCATTTTTTCTCTACGTTTTCTGATATATTTTATTTTTTTTCGACTTGGTCTCTTCTTCTCTTCGATGAACTCGAAGATCACCGAATAGTCCGAAAAATTGAGGCAAACCCAAAGCTATCGGCTCCAAAACTAGCTGTGGAGGTGGAGAACGAAATGGGCAAGAAATGTAGTGCAGATACCATCCGGTTGTACGAACACAGCTTCCGCGGTCGAGTAGCTTAAAAAAACCATTCATAAGCAAGAAAAATAAAGGCAAACGACTAACATATGCCCGTGAGCTTGTAGGGCGCCCAATTTCATTTTGAAATGACGTGATCTTCGCAGACGAGTCCAAATTTAACATGTTTGGATCTGATGGGATGTTTGGCGGCAGCCTAATACAGAGCTGGACCCCAAGCACCTAAAACGCACAGTCGACCATGGCGGTGGTCATGTAATGGTTTGGGCCTGTATGACGGCTTCGGGTGCTGGAAGACTTGTTTTCATTTAAGGTATCATGAACGCAAAGATGTACCTCAAAATTTTGAAGGACAACTCGCTCCAAAGTGCCCAAGAACTGGGGATAAGCGAAGGGTTCTGTTTTTATCAACACAATGACCCAAAGCATTCAGCAGCAATTTTAAAGACATGGATCATTTGAAACTGTCCTCATGTAATTCAAACTCCAGCACAGTCTCCAGACCTAAATGTCATTGAAAATTTGTAGTATATTTTGGACTTGGCCATTCGCAGAAGGGAGGTTTCCAACAAAAATGATCTAAAACGTGCCTTATTGGAAGAATTGGAAAAAATTCCTTCAGAAACAACAATGAAGTTAGTGAGTTAGTGAAAGACCGTTTAAAAGATGTTATTAAGAAAAAGGGATACCCCACAAAGTATTAGGTTAAGAATTTAAAAAGTTATATGAAAAGTCAGTGACTGCAAACTTTAAGCTCCGACATGAAATGAAGCTGAAATTTAAGTTTTTGTAACCTAACTTTTTTTTTATTTGTTACGATTATGAAAATCTAATAACAAATCTGCACGTAAATTTTGAAGATAGCTGTCATAGTTTTGCTGCAGCAAAGGTTTGAAAATTTATATTTTTGCTGCATAAAATAAGCTGCGAGCCACTTTATACATATATATATACATATGTATATGTACGCACGGCGCCAGACTGACGCACAAGCTGACGGTCTGATCGCAAGCGTTACCTCGTCAGCGGGCCGCACAAGCAGCTCGAGCAGAGGGCCATAAAAGTGACCTAATTGGCAAAAAAAAACAAGTAGAATCGTTGCAGTCGGACGCACCCGTACAAACTTTTGCTGCAGATCTATTTATGATGTCAATAGCTATCCTCAAACCGAATTTGGTGACTCTAGGTCAAAGTTAGTAGAATATGGTAGGAGGGGGCTGGGGGCGGTATGGGTGGTTGGCGTCATCTACATTTTTTGGGTTTCTTCATCACCTATCTTGGCACCAAATTTGGCGGCTCTAGTTCAAAAAATGTGGAAAATATAGGCGTTTTTGATATCAAAATGCAGGGTGCTCGGAACGGGGGGCGGGGGGGGGGGCGTGGCTCAGAAACTTTGATGCAGTTTTTTGAGGATCGTTAATAGCTATCTTCCTACCATATTTGGTGACTCTAGCTTTACCGCTTTGGAAAATACACGCATTCCGTTCTTAGTGAAGCATTGGGGCGGTTTGGGGCAGCTTGGGCAGTATGGATTGGCGTGGCATCCAAATTTTTTATGCATTTGGGGGTTGTAATCACCTATCTTGGAACAAAATTTGGTGGCTCTAACTTAAAAACTGTAAAAGATATAAACATTTCTGTTTTTAAACTGCGTGGTGGCTGGGGGCGGAATGGGTAGGCGGGGCTCCAAAACATTGATGCAGTTTTTGGGACTTCGTTACCAGTTATCTACCTACCAAATTTGATAGCTCTAGCTCAAAAACTGTAGAAGATATGGTCATTTTTAGTATTAAACTGCGGGGAGGCTGGGGGCGGAATGGGTGGGCGTGGCTCCAAAATTTTTGATGCAGTTGTTTGGGGGTTGGTTATAGCTATTTTTTCCCCAAATTTGGTAGTTCTAGCTGTAAGGGCTTGCGACATAGCTGGATCTATCGATTTTTCGTTATCGAGTTTATCGATTTGCCAGCCCTCTAGTTATCGTAGAGCTCCAATCTTGACACTTTAATTTACTATGCCATAGATAAAGACATTTGCAAAGTTTGAAGTTTCGAACTTGAAGGGTGTGGAAAAAAGTTGCGAACATACGGACGGACAGACGGTCAGACGGACAGACACCATGACCGACATTGCACAAACCCAATATACTCATTACCTTCGGTATCGAGTATAAAAAGTAGAAAAGTTGCAGTCGGACGCAACCGACTGCGGTATACTCGATACCAGTAATAAAACCGCTAAAAAGAGACCTGATTGCAATGGGATGTGAATACGGCTGTTCTGTTCGCTGCCTCAAAGATTGTCTGATTGAGAAGGGGTACTAAAAGTGGGAAAGGGGGCTGGAGGCGTTATTGGGGAGTGGCATCCAAATTTTTGATGCAGGTCTATTAACGATTTCAATTGCTATCCTCCAACCAAAATTAGTGATTCGAGCTCAAAGTTAGTAGAATGTTGTGGCAGGTGGCTGGGTGCGGTGTGGGTGGGGGGCGACAGCTAAATTTTTTTTGCTTCTTCATCACCAATCTTGGCTAAATTGACATTTAGTGGTTCTAGCTCAAAAGCTGTGGAAGATATAGGCGGTTTTTATTTCAAAATTCGATTAAGACCGACCATTTTCCCAACATGCTTACCAAAAGGCAAGTCTACTGAGACAGCACTTCATGCTGTTCTCTCCACAATATAAAAGCACTCCACCACAATGAGTATTGCCTTAAAGCCTTTCTATACATTGATGGCGCTTTCAATTACGTCATATCGTGGGGCTGTAGAGTGATCGCTTACTCAGACAAAGTTGCCATAACCTTCTTGGGTAAATACCCAAAGTGATGAACTGATGGCTTCTATTCAAAGAGAGCGAAGCCCATATCGTCATCTTCAGACTCAGACTCCTCTTTCTTTTCGTCTTTCGTTATCTCCTTTTTGTCACCACCGGCAGCAGCGGCAGCAGCAGCAGGTGCAGCAACTGCGGCAGCACCGCCGCCGACGGGCATCGAGGACAGCTTCTCACGGCCCTCCATGATAAGGTCGTCAATGGTCATTTTTAGTGTTAAACTGCGGGGAGGCTGGGGGCGGAATGGGTGGGCGTGGCTCCAAAATTTTTGATGCAGTTGTTTGGGGGTTGGTTATAGCTATTTTCTCCCCAAATTTGGTAGTTCTAGCTGTAAGGGCTTGCGACATAGCTGGATCTATCGATTTTTCGTTATCGAGTTTATCGATTTGCCAGCCCTCTAGTTATCGTAGAGCTCCAATCTTGACACTTTAATTTACTATGCCATAGATAAAGACATTTGCAAAGTTTGAAGTTTCGAACTTGAAGGGTGTGGAAAAAAGTTGCGAACATACGGACGGACAGACGGTCAGACGGACAGACACCATGACCGACATTGCACAAACCCAATATACTCATTACCTTCGGTATCGAGTATAAAAAGTAGAAAAGTTGCAGTCGGACGCAACCGACTGCGGTATACTCGATACCAGTAATAAAACCGCTAAAAAGAGACCTGATTGCAATGGGATGTGAATACGGCTGTTCTGTTCGCTGCCTCAAAGATTGTCTGATTGAGAAGGGGTACTAAAAGTGGGAAAGGGGGCTGGAGGCGTTATTGGGGAGTGGCATCCAAATTTTTGATGCAGGTCTATTAACGATTTCAATTGCTATCCTCCAACCAAAATTAGTGATTCGAGCTCAAAGTTAGTAGAATGTTGTGGCAGGTGGCTGGGTGCGGTGTGGGTGGGGGGCGACAGCTAAATTTTTTTTGCTTCTTCATCACCAATCTTGGCTAAATTGACATTTAGTGGTTCTAGCTCAAAAGCTGTGGAAGATATAGGCGGTTTTTATTTCAAAATTCGATTAAGACCGACCATTTTCCCAACATGCTTACCAAAAGGCAAGTCTACTGAGACAGCACTTCATGCTGTTCTCTCCACAATATAAAAGCACTCCACCACAATGAGTATTGCCTTAAAGGCTTTCTATACATTGATGGCGCTTTCAATTACGTCATATCGTGGGGCTGTAGAGTGATCGCTTACTCAGACAAAGTTGCCATAACCTTCTTGGGTAAATACCCCATACTCTGTGCGAACGCATGACCACTACATTTTTATAGTCGAAACCGAAGGTAAAGAGTATATTGGGTTTGTCTAATGTCCGTCATGGTGTCTGTCCGTCTGTATGAACGCAACTTTTTTCCACACCCTTCACGCTAGAGACTTGAAACTTTGCAAATGTCGTTATCTAGGGCATAGTAAATTAAAGTGTTAAGATTAAAGTTCTACGATAACTATGGGGCTGGCAAATCGATAAACTCGATAACGCAAAATCGATAGATCCAGCTATTTCGCAAGCCCTTACAGCTAGAACTACCAAATTCGGGGAGAAAATTACTATAGCTATAGAAAATAGCCCAAAAAACTGCATCAAAAATTTTGGAGCCCCGCCTACACAATTTGCCCCCAGCCACCCGCTGTTTAACGCCAAAAATGCCCATATCTTGTACAGTTTTTAAGCTAGAGCCATTAAATTTTGTGCCAAGATAGGTGTTGACGATCCCCAACCAAATTTATAAAAACTTTGGATGCCACGCCAATCCATACTGCCCAAGCTGCCCCAACCTGCCCCAATGCTTCATTAAAAACGGGAATGCGTGTATTTTCCAAAGCGTTAAAGCTAGAAACACCAAATTTTGTAGAAAGATAGCTGTTAACGATCCCCAAGAACTACCACAAAGTTTTGGAGCCATGACCCCCCCCCCCCCGGTATCCGGCCACCCTTATTTTAAAATCAAAAACGCCTATATTTCCCACCGCTTTTGAGCTAGCGCCGCCAAATTTGGTGCCAAGATTGGAGATGAAGAAACCCAAAAAATGTGGATGGCGCGTCCCACTCATACCGCCCCAGCCCCCTTTTCATCATATTCTACTAACTTTGAGCTAGAGTCACCGAATTTCGTAGGAGGATAGCAATTGACATCATACACAGATCTGCAGCAAAAACTTTGATAACACGCCCCCCCCCATTTCGCCTCCAGCCCCCCTTCCACCAAAGTTTACTGTTTTTGGTCACCAAATTTGGAAGGAAGATAGCTTTCTGGCATCCCCATCTGCACCAGACAGTCTTTGAGGCAGCTTACACCCCTGCCGTATCCGCACCCCATTGCAATCACGTCTCTTTTAAATGGTTTTATTACTGGTATCGAGTATACCGTAGTCGGTTGCGTGCGACTGCAACGTTTCTACTTGTTTACACTGTCTTCATATAAAATATCAGAGCCCTCCGCTCAAACCATCATCTCTTAATGGGGTTTAACTTGACTTCAGTAAATCCGCCAAATAGGGCGCACTCTGGACAGTTAACTAGACTTTTATCTTAACAAAGAGGAACGGGCTTAGAAGGCTTCAGTCGCACTATACACATTCAGGAAATCCATTGGATTAAAAAAGGGATAGGCACCTCATATCACACTCTGGCTGTAAAAAGCCATAGTCAGGCCTATCCAATTGTACGGAGTGTCGGTATGGTGGCCAGCTCTTTCCAAGAAAACAACATTCCAGGCACTCTCTCGCACCTCAGAAATTAATTGCTCTGCAGCTAGAATCTGCATATTTTCTGATATTTTCTATTAAATCTCTCAAGGCGATATAATCTTACTTGATATCTGAATAAGGTGGCAGCGCAGTTCGAGATACACCTTATGTGGGTGCCCGGACATAAAGGCATCGAGGGCAACGACAAAGCAGACGAACTGGGAAGGCATGGTACTACCATGTCAAGGAGAGCATGGATATCCCCATGGCCAGCTGCAAACTTGGAGTTCGATCGCTCTTCGAAATAGAAGCAAACAAAAGATGGAAGCTTACCACCGCCTCGGGTAGGATTGCTAGGAAAACCTGGCCAACGCGCTGCAAAGGCGGTCCTCAGGTCTTAGGCTGTGCTGCCGTAATCAGGGCCATCACGGGGTACTGGTTAGTGGGGACTCACGCAGAGAGACTTTTGCCCCCTTCAATGATTTCTGCAGAAGCATCCGAGACGTGGAGGAAAAGGAAAGACTCCCACCTCTTCTGCCACTGTCCAGCTCTCTGAAAGAACAAAAATCGCTACCTTGGTTCTTTCTTCTTATCGGACCGCTCTCAACTGGCAAATACTAAACCGAAAAATATCCCGTCCTTTATTCGGGCTGGAACCACGCCCTCGTAAATGGTGTGACACACTCACAATCTTTGAGGCAGCGTTTACCCTTGCAGAATTCGCACCTTTTCGCAATCAGGTCTCTTTTTACGGTTTTTACTGGTATCGAGTATACCGCAGTGGGTTGCGTCCAACTGCAACGTTTCCACTTTCTTTTTTATTTTTGTGTGTAGTAAAATCCGGTTTTATTTTTAACCAGAAAAAAAAAGTTGGTAAGAAGTCTCGTTTTTCAAAGGTAAACTAAAGGATTTGCAATGATGTGTGCTGCATTTAAAGTAAGTTTGAAGCAGATCTTTGGGTGATGTCCTTCGCTATATTGAAACAAGATTTGGTGAATCTTTTAAGGCTTTTAGGATTCTCGGTTAAACAGGTTGGCGGTATGGATGGGCGTATCATCAAAATATATAATTCAGATCTTTGAACGGTGTCACCGTTGTCAGCGACTGGTTGTGAAGGGGTGGGCATGGCACAAATAATATTGATGCAGTTTTTTGGGAGACACCAAAGAGTTTGGTAGTTCTAGCTGTGAGTATCTAGGAAACATATGTTACTGACGACGTTGTTGTATTTCCCCTAGTAGGCGTTTTATCTCATTCTTGACACTTTATCTGTCCCGCTAATAGACGAAAATATTTCCAACGTTATAGATCTACAGCTTTGTGGTTTTTAAAAAGAATTGCACTCCTTCAGACCGGAAGGCATACAGACTAGAAACAAGACAAATTAAACAAGAAGGCTCTAGTCGAGAGAGCACGACTATAAGATACCCTGAACACATTTGCAATAAAATATACTTAACTTAATGGCAATTATATGTGAAGGGCTCGCTGCGGTTTACTTCTTGCGCCTTAAAAGTATGCTAAGCTATTAAAAATAAATATCAATGTTAACAAAACTAAAAACTGTCTTTACTTAACGATATCTCCGGTGTTTCTTAGCCGATTTAGAAATTTTGAGAAAAGTTCTATCGTTACCCATTATTTCAATCCCCATTTTTACATTTTCCAAAATCGATATTTTTGTTATTCGACTCCATGCGTGTATCGGAAACCAGAGTAGTTATTGAAAATTTGAAACAAATTTGTTCTGCTTATGGCTTAGGAGAACTTATATTCCAAACCTGAAGTCTCTAGGCGGACAGACGGAGGACAGACGGACATGGCTCGACTCGGCTGTTGATGCTGATCAAGAATATATATACTTTTTGGGGTCGGAGATGCTTCTTTCTGCCTGTTACATACTTTTTCACAAAACCATTATACCCTGATTTATCCATTTTATGGGTCAGGGTATAAAAATGCTAAGCAAATCTTGTTCAATTTAATCTGGCAAGGTATCAACTCTTAGCAGTTAAATCCGCAAAGGTTGGCGAAAATACTAAAAACATGAAATCCATCGTTCTGTGGAGCCGTGCAAATTCACTACCCATTTTTGTGACACCCCTGTATTTCTCCCAAAGTTTCAGGCATTCAATAAGGCATTACAGACATTCCTGCCATTACTTTATTTTTGGTATCAGAGTATGAAAACAATAGCCATAGAAGAGATTCGAATATGTTGAATAAACATATATCATATCCATTGTAATATTTCCAAACGTATCTCGTATGCAGTTAGTTGACTAACATATAAATCGGACCAACTCCGCCTCAACTAAGGTAGAGCCAATTTTATAAATGCGTTATCAGCTTAAAAAGTTAATTTTCAGCTTGAGACAAATAAAACAAATAAAGAAATGGCGCAAACAGCTAAATGTTTAAAAAAGTTATTTCTTTAAAAAACCAAAACAACCACGTAATCGAGTAGTTGTTACTTATTTATACCAAATCAGCTATAATTTGCCATTAAAAAGTCCAATATATACTCATAGCCCAATAGTAAAATAGCTCCACCAGGGCCCACACGCAGAACTTGTGGCAGAAGACCTTTGCAGACCGCTTGGAAACCCTCTTCTTTACATACAGTTGAAATCGTGTTTAGTGTCCAAGCATATTTAATTACGCCAGGCACCGGCTGTGGTCCCTGTATTCGCGTTTTTGCCGTATCAAAAGGAATGCTACCAATGCAACCCAATGCACCAGCCACGTAGGCGATAGAAAACTGGCGCAGAAACTCCCATGTCGGGATTTGTAAAGGAGCAGTGCCCTCTCGAACACTGAAAAAAAAAAATTGACAGCCTGTGTCAGATCACACGGGCGCATAGGTTAGCCGTAGAATACGTCTGTCCTTGTGCAACAAAAATTATGAAGCGATAGCCTAATAACAACAACCACATAGATGTTTTATTTTAATTTTAATTGTGTTTGTTGTCATTTGGCTAATTATTTCCTTTTTACTGCAATACTGGTTAGCATCTCTGATATAAATTTAGCAAACATTGACTTGAAATAGAAATATATATTTACATAATTTATTACATCAAAATTGTCTTTTATAGAATAATTTCGAATATTTAATTTTAAAACACAACTTACCTGAACTTCTATTCCGTACATTTAAAATATTCACTCTGTTACGCAGCGAAGCTACGTTTCTTTTTACAGGCGGCATTGTTCAATATTCATTTAAATTAAATTAAATTAACTTAATTCACAGTAACTGTTCACAAGATGCGAAAATCAGGGCTGCCACCGTAAAGACGAATTATCGATAGTTTAACTCACGATAGTTTATATGATATTTTTGCACGGGTATATTTATTGTTTTGGTGCAAAAGCATAATTAAATGTGCAACACAAACAATAAAACATGATTTCGAAAACTTGCACTCAAATTTCAGAATTGGGGTAAATATATTTTATTGTGTTATAATTGTTTGGGGCTGACGCTTAAGCTGAGCTTGTTCACCCCTGGCACGGAAGAATTTATGTATGAAAATTTAATTATGCCCGAATATCTTAATGAAATTTCCACATTTAGAAGCTATCAGTCATGACCGCATGTATATCAAACGAAAGGAAATCAAGTCTTCTTTGTATTAAAACAAGTTTTAATCGATTCTCTGGCGGAATTTTTGAGCAATGTGCAATTGAAAAAAAAGTAGTGATTTTTGCACTGATTTTTTGCCTTGAAAAGTTATATATTTGGCAAAATTATTAGAAATTTGAATGTGGGAATGTTTGTTTACCTCATCTCAACTTAAATTCGAAAAACTCAGATTAATTGATTGATTATTGAGATTGCTAGAGCAATTTAAAGTCTTCAAAATGAAGCAAAATTTTGCATGTTTTTGGTCTCATTTTTTTAATAGAAAATCTAATCACTTCATATATATATATAGCTTAAAATAAAGGTTGAAGCCTTGGCTTTAAAATGAAATTAATTTGAGGAAAATCTATTCATTAGTTCATGAGCAATGAGCGATTTTGTGAAGCAACCATATTACAACAACAACTTTTTTGGATAGCACACTCATACCGAAACGTAAGACGTATTCTACGTCAAAAAAACTAAAGTAAGTAATGTTAAACACGCAGTTCCGTGCCATTGTTGAAGTGACGCCCTTGTAGAGACCGCGTAGCCCAAAGCCATCGTTTTGGAGGATAGTATGAGCCACGGTAAGGGTGCTAAGCCGCTTTTTTCTATTCGCCTGCTGGGTGACCTTTATCACTTCGAAGGGATTGTGTATCAAAACCTCTGCGGTGCCACCTAAGCCGCCAGCCAGCGCATATGTTAATACTGTCGGAGATGCTCCGAATTGAAAGTATGGCTTTGAGTGCTCGAAAATTATAAACTTTACAGCGCGTTTTGGCGGTTCAGAAACAAGCGATGGTGCCACGCCTCTCCAGAAGGCGGGTAAACCCTCCTGCCGATATATTTTCGCAAAGGCATCAATCATTCCCTCATAGCGCTTTGGTTCTTGTAGTGTTGCAACCTTTTGCAGCTGCAACCGGGTCTTGACGACATCCAGCGGTAGCATTAGGAATACCTCACCAAGACTAGAAATGCCACTCGAAATAATTTGAAAGGTGGCTTTCTTAAATGGAGAGATATCGTGCTGAGGCGGATGTAATGCTATCTCACATATTCCATTAAATTTAGTCATTTAGCTATAAGTATTGAGATTTTTTCTACATTTTCTTTTGTATTATTCATATTGATTAAAATTTCAATGTTTTGTACAACTGTAGAAAGCTCTGTTGTTTTAAGATCTCATTTTAAAAACTATTTGCAAAAGAGTTTTATCTGTTGTTTTTAATTTTCCTATCGTCAAAATAGCGATTGTGATAAATAATGGGCATTTGATATTGTCTTAATTAAAAACGTTGCCCTCAGGCTGATACCTCATTTGTCTAAATCTTTCACAATTTCAGAAGCTACTGCGCGCAGCGATCACGCTCACACACACAGTACGGCTGGGTTGGCTGTGCTACGGCAGCTCATGTCGTAGCGAAACCAGCAAGCCGAATGACATCGAATTCGCCCACAATTCACGAAGCAACATACGGCAGTCCCGCGAGAGAGTAAAATCGCCAGATTCCAGAAATGTTAGGTTGGTTGGAATATGGCTGTTTGAACCCTCTATATGTGTAAAATCTTATTGGTTGGATTTTAGCTGTTTGAACCCTCTATAAGTATGGATTCTTGTTGGCGCTATATCACCAATAGACTAAGCGCCAAATTATGTAAGCCAGAATATGCAATTATTGCAAATATGTTATTGAGCTACATATTCTCAAGAGCATATCGATTTCAAAAGGGTATCCAACATTCAACATCATTCATCATTCAATCAAACACCGCCCGTGAGTTCGAACACAAATCGAATATTAAAATGAATGATTTAGTTCCGATTTCTCAATGTCCGGTGAGCGTAATTATAATAGGTGTAGTCACAATTTAATTTTTCTACGTAAGTTTAGGGCTTACCGAAACATATTTTAACCGAGGCCTGTGTATCAGTTAATATATATGCTCCGTTGAAGGGCCGATATAAATATCGCTGTCACGATCGTTAGGCAAACAGCTGCCTTAGCCGACACTTGCATTGTTCTTATTTATTTATTTATTTATTGTCAGCTATGAGCAGCTGACATGAAATTAAGATTAATATAAAATAATTATGGTAAAAATAATTAAATTAGAAGTAAAATTTAAAATTCTATGAAGATCTGAAATCAAATGAAGATAAAAAGTAAAAAATTTAACGTTAAAGCTTTGGGAAATTCAACACGAAAATTAGTAGTCCAACATTTGTTGCATGGATTGGGAAAAACCCAATCAGAGTGTTTTAGTAATGTAGTTGAGGTCTCCAAAGAGACAAGGGAATAAAGCCTGTTAAAGTCAGAACAAATAACTCGAAATGGTTCATGAATTAAATAGTTGCTTGAGCAACGATCGAGGCTAAGAGGTACAAAGTTTCGGGTCGATCTAATAGGTACGTTTAATTTTATTTCACTTAAAAGAACTGATGAGTCGATTTCTCCATTAAGTAGATTAGTGATGAATACTATACCATGCATAATTATACGGTTCAAGAGGGAAGGAAGATTGATTAAAAGAAGTCTACTTGAATAGGGGGGTAGGTCTATCCCAGAAACCCAGTTAAAACTTCTAAGCGCAAACAGAAGAAATTTCTTCTGCACAAATTCAATTCTATCCTGGTGAATCCCGTATTGCGGGGACCACACACAAGATCCATACTCCAGGATGGGACGTACCAGAGATGTATATAGCGTTTTAGTGGTGTAGGGATCATTAAACTCTTTTGACCACCGCTTGATGAAGCCAAGTACATTAATGGCCTTATTGACCATCGACAATATGTGAGAATCAAATTTTAATTTGCTATCAAGAATGATGCCTAAATCTTTAATTTCAAAAACGCGGACAAGTGGTGAAGCATCAAGCAAGTAGTGAGCATTATGAGGGGTACGTCTACAAAAAGTCATGACTTTAAATTTTGAACTTTTTAAATTTAATAAGTTACAGCAGCACCAGGCCGACAGTGCACCCAAGTCCGATTGTAGTAAGTTATACTCGATACCTAAGGTAAAGAGTATATTGGTTTTGTGAAACTTGAAACTTTGCAAATGTCTTTATCTATGGCATAGTAGATTAATGTGTCAATATTGGGGTTCTACGATAACTGGGAGGCTGACAAATCGATAAGTTCGATAACTCAAAATAGATAAATTCACCTATTTTGCAAGCCTTCACAGCTAGAGCTATCAAAGTTGGGGAGAATATAATTTCTAAAATTCGGCCTCCAGCCCACTGCAGTTTAATATCAAAAATGTCTATATCTTCAACAGTTTTTGAGCTAGAGCCACCATATTTGGTGCCAAGATAGGTGTTGACGATCCGCAACCAAATTCATGAAAACTTTGGGTGCCACTCCCATCCATACTGCCCTAGCCGTCTCCAACCGCAACAACGATTCGCTTAAAACGGGAATGCGTTTATCTTCAATAGTGTTTCAGCTATAGTCACCAAATTTGGTCAAAAGATAACTGGTAACGGTCTCCAAAATACGGCATTAAAGTTTGGAAAACGGGCCCCCTCTTCCCCAGCCACCCTTCGTTTTGAATTCGGAAATGCCCATAACTTCCATAGTTTTTGAGCTAGAGCCACCAAATTTGTTGCCATGATAGGTGATGAAAAACCCCTAAAAATGTGGATACCATCCCCAACCAGATCACCCCCAGCCCCCCATTCTTTCACTTTTTTTTAAAATATGAGGTAGAGTCGCTAGGTTTGGTTTATGAATAGCAATTGACGGTACCCAAAGATCTGCAGCAAAACTTTGGATACCACGAGCGCGCTGTACTTGCCATCGAAGCCAACAAAGTCGGGCTCGTCTGAAACTACGGACGAAGCTAGTGTTGCTCGCGTTCTCGCTGGACACGATAATCGCTTAGATTCAATGTCTTGAACAAGGCAGAACTTTTGTTTCTGTCTTTTGTTTTAAGTGTGTTTATTTGTCAATTATTTCCTTTCAATAGCAGATTTAAAGAAAGCAATTTGTGCACATTCATTGCAAAAAATTCACATAATATATATATATATATAAAAATATGTTTTTAGTTTGTATTTCACAGCACTTTTGCGACTATGAAATAAATTGCCGCAGCACAATATAACACTAGTCTGCTTACGATGACACCCTGAGACGACTGAGGTATGTATGTGCCGTCAGCCGTATACAACACAATTTTTAAGATAGAGTTTTAGTATAGCAAAGTAATTTGCAAATGTGCATAAACAAATTTTTAAATGGCCAGTCACCATTGAATAGGTTACCCCACTACTCCGCAACCAAAAAAAAAACTTTTAGCCACATGTTTGCATATGGTATCAGATTATTTTGCTGTCAGTTGCAAGGTTTTCACTTGATTGTATTTAAATAAGTAAACAAAGAATTATTTAATGACACGTTGAAAATTAAAAACATATTAAATTTGTGGAATTTAACCACACATTCATTGCTTTAGACTTGAAAATACCCATAAAATTTATAAATCACAATGAAAATTGCGAGAGCTGTAATTTTTTGTATAATTATTTGTGTGTGGTTTAAGAGAAGTTATTCTCAGAATCTAGAGACTAGTAAATAAACTGTACGAAATAGATTTGCTTATACTGACAAAATAGCAAAAATGTGTTAATAATATTGTTGACATAGAAAAAATATACCTAATGTGGTCGGAGATGCTTTCTATTTTCATACATATGCACAACTTCATACCCTTCTCCTAATTTCCAATGCGTTCATGGTATACAAAGTAAGGACAAAATTAAAACAGCTGTCACAATGCCAGTGTCAAATTACGTTATTAACATGAGCACAAAAAAGCCAGCACAGTGAAAACGGAATAAAATACTCACTTTGACCAGCCAAAAGGAGGCAGTGTGGGAGAAGAGTCGTGGAACTAGATTGGAAAATTACAAATCAATTTAAATGCGCATTTTGAGGTCGAAACTTTGGCTCACAAATAATATTTAAAAGCGGCGCAGTTCCAATGATTTAAGCTCCCTCTTTGCAAAGAGCAACGTAGAAAAGTTTTAATTCAATTCCTGTCAGGCATAGCAATAAGATGGCGTCGAGCAGAAACTCATTTTGTTTCAGGACTTTGTTTAAAGCTATGGAACTTTTAAATATTAAAATTTTTTGGAGGACTCATTTCGGCATACTCACAAAAGTTTTAAAGCCATTAGGGTACTCTTATTGTCTTATCATATTATTATTATTATTAAAGTATTTATCATCCTGTAGTCATAGTGTATGGCTTTGGATTCTGTTATGGTTAACTTTTTGATCGATTTTAATATTTAACAAGGTATGCGGCACCTTTGGATATACCGCAGTGATCACCAAGAAATAAATAAAACTAGCGGTTAGTGAAATGAATCTGCACAAAACGATTGATAACTAAAAAAAGATAAAATGGCAAAAAAAAGCTCAACCCTGTTAATTATATAATCTGTTGTATATTTATATATATTTATATATTATTTAATGTGTGTTCTACGTTTTTACGTTAAGATTTTTATAACTTGCAATTGCCGTTTTGCATAACATATATACAAAAAATTTATATAAAAAGCATTTTAACTATTGAAATTGAAACTATTAGCGTGTACACTTTGTGTTGCAAAAGTGTAAAAGTGCAAACCATCATAACAATAATTTTTTCAAAACCAAGTATGCACTTTTTGCTAGACCACAACCTATGAACAAAATATTGTTGCAACTTTATTTATTTATTTATTTATTTATTTATTGTCAGCTATGAACAGCTGACATGAGAATAAAACTAATTAAAGTAATCATAATGAAAATAATTAAGTTTAAAGTAAAATTTAAAATTATGTGATGTGCTGAAAGTAAATTAAGGTTGAAACAATTATAAAGTTAACGTTAAAGCTCTGGGATATTCAGCAAGAAAATAAGTGGCCCAACATTTGTTGCGTGGATTGGGAAAAACCCAGAAAAACCCAATCAGACCAGTGGTAGATTAGTGATTAGTGGTTACGATTAGATAAGGCAGAAAGGATAGATCGTTTTAGTACTGGAGTCGAGGTCTCCAGAGAGACAAGAGAATAAAGTTTGTTATAGTCAGAACATAATACACGAAAAGGTTCATGAATTAAATAGTTGCTCGAGCAACGATCGAGGCTGAGGGGTAAAAAGTTACGTGTGGATCTAATGGGAACATTTAATTTTATTCGACTTAGAAGAACTGATGAGTCGATTTCACCATTAAGTATATTATTGACAAATACTACACCATGCATAATTCTACGGTTCAACAGGGAAGGAAGATTAATTAAAAGAAGTCTACTTGAATAGGGGGGAAGGTCTATTCCAGGAACCCAGTTAAAACATCTGAGCGCAAACAGAAGAAATTTCCTCTGCACTGATTCAATTCTATCCTGGTGAATCCCGTATTGCGGGGACCACACACAAGATCCATACTCCAGGATGGGACGTACTAGGGATGTATATAGCGTTTTAGTGGTGTAGGGGTCATCAAACTCTTTAGACCACCGCTTGATGAAGCCAAGAACGTTTATGGCCTTATTGACCATCGACGATATGTGAGAATCAAATTTTAATTTGCTATCAAGAATGATGCCTAAATCTTTAATTTCAAAAACGCGGACAAGTGGTGAAGCATCAAGCACGTAGTGAGCATTATGAGGGGTACCTCTACAAAAAGTCATGATTTTACATTTTGAACAATTTAAATTAAGTAAGTTATAACGGCACCAAGCTGACAGTGCTCCCAAGTCTGACTGTAGTAAGTCACTAAGAGAATCATCATTATAGGTGAAACATAGCTTTACATCATCAGCAAACATAAATACACGAGAATTAGTAACAACAGCAGGAAGATCGTTAATAAAGAGATTAAATAGCAATGGTCCTAGGTGACTCCCCTGAGGGACACCTGAGGTAACAAAAATAGGTTTAGATACAGATGATTTAAAAACTACTTTTTGTGTTCGGCCACACAAGTACCCAGAAAGCCACGACAGGAGTTTTACTGGAAATCCAATAATATTTAATTTTTTAAGCAACAAGGAATGACTAACAGAATCAAATGCCTTACTAAAATCTGTGTAAACGACGTCAGTTTGCATTTTTGCTTGAAACCCTTTGATAACAAGTGAGGTAAACTCAAGAAGGTTGGTGGTAGTAGATCTTCGCCTAACAAAACCGTGTTGATAAGGGGATAAAATTGAACAACATAAGTGCTGCAATTGAGAGCATATAATTTTTTCCAAGACTTTCGGAATGGCAGACAACTTGGATATACCCCTATAGTTTTTAACACAATATCAATGTTAAAAAAACTAATGAGTGTTAGAACTCACGAGCGATGTGTTAACAGCCGTTCGTACCTGTTTGATTGTGATATATTGGCATTAAAAAAGAAAAGAATAGTTTATTGAATTTAGTTTTCCTTTCTCCAGTTTCTCTGTCTATTTTTTTATTCGACTTTACTTTATTCCGAGTTTTCGGCAACTGACCTTTACAATTGCATCGCTGAATACACTTTCGTAATTTGTGTACATCTTTGCATTATTGTATAGCAAGGGCTGTTAGAAAGTGTCATAAAGGAAAAACTGGGAAGAGTATGTATGATGAGCAGAAGCAAAAGTGATATTTGACTGCCTTGGAAGACAAAATCTTGTTGTTTTATTAACACATCAAAAAATGTACAAAAGCAAAAAAAATCGATGGTCTGTGATTTTGGCTTGACCAAGAGGCTGTGTCTTTAACACGGCCGCTAAGATTTTAAGTAGAACACGTTACATTTCAAAATTTTCAAACAAAACAGACGTAATGACAAAACAATGAAATTATAATGAGTAAAGTCAACAAGATTTTATACTTATAGAGGGTTCAAACAGCGTTTTCCCATCTAACTTACCAGCTCTGGAATCTGGCGATTTTACTCTCTCGGTGGACTGCCGTTGTTGCTTCGTGAATTGTGGGAAAATTCGATGTCATTCGGCTTGCTGGTTTCGCTACGACATGAGCGAACCGCGCTCACACACACAGTACGGCTGGGTTGGCTGTGCTACGGCAGCTCAAGGTATACTTAAGTATAGTTTGAAGCAAACTTGTTCTGCTCATGGTATAGGAGAACTTATATTCAAAATCTGAAGTCTCTAGCTCTTGTAGTCTCTGAGATCTACGCGTTCATACAGACGGACAGACGGACATGGCCAAATCGACTCGGCTATTGATACTGATCAAGAATATATATACTTTATGGGGTCGGAGATGCTTCCTACTGCCTGTTACATACTTTTGCACAAAACCATTATACCCTGATTTACCCATTTTATGGGTTCAGGGTATAAAAACGAAGCAAGTAGAAACGTTGCAGTCGGACGCAACTGACTGCGGCATACTTGATACCAGTAAGAAAACCAATTAAATAAGACCTTATTACAAAGGGGTTCAGATACGGCTATGGTGTACGCTGCTTCAAAGATTGTCTGATGGAGAATGGGTACCAAAAAGGGAAAGGGATGATGGGGTCGGTATGGGGGGGTGGCCTCAGAATTTTTTTTGGGCAGTATTGATAGGCGTTGAGTCCAAAATTTTATGAATTTGTGCTGGGCGCGCTATGGGGGAGGCGTGGCTTTTGGGGCAGTATTGATAAAAGTGACATCCAAAATTGCATTTGTTTGGGGGCTGTCATCACATATTTTGGCACTAAATTTGCTGGCCCTAGCTCAAAAACTGTAGAAGTTATAAGCATTTCTGTTTTTAAACCGCGGGGGGGGTTGGAAGCAGAATAGGTGGAAGAGGATTCAAAACATTGATGCGCTTTTTTGAGAGTCATTATCAGTTATCTTCCTCCCAAATTTTGAGATTCTAGCTCAAACACTATGGAAGATACACGCATTACCGTTTTTAGCGAAGCCTTGGGGGTAACTGAGGGCAGCTAGGGCAGTATGGATAGGCATGGCATCCAAAATTTAATGAAAATATTTTGGGGCTGTCATCACCTATTTTGGCACTAAATTTAGTGGCTCTAGCTTAGAAACTGTGCAAGATATATATTTTGGGGGTTGTAAGCAACTATCTTCTTCCCAATTTTGGTAGTTCTAGCTGTATGGGAGTGCGAAATAACTGAATTTATCAATTTTGAGCTATCGAACTTATCGATTAGCCAGCCCCCCAGTTATCAGAACCCCAATCATGACACTTTTATTTACTAAGCTATAGGTAGACATTTGGATTGTCCGTCTTTCCGTCTGTATGAACGAATCTTTTTTCCAGACCCTTCAAGCTAGAGACTTGAAACTTTGCAAATGTCTTTATCTATGGCCGAGTAAATTAAAGTGTCAATATTCGGGCTCTACGATAATTGGTGGGCTGGCAAAACGAATAATTCGATAACTCACAATCGCTTAATCCACCATTTAATTCATGAACCACTTCGTGTTATGTGTTCTGACTTTAACAAGCTTTAATCTCGTGTCTCTTTGGAAACCTCATGTCAAGAACTAAAACGATCGATCCTTTTTTTATTTAATCGTAAACACTAATCACTAATCTACCGCTCGTCTGATTGGGTTTTTCTGGGTTTTTCCCTATCCATGCAACAAATGTTGCACAACTAATTTTCTTGTTGAATTTCCCAGGGCTTTAACGTTAACTTTTTTACCTTCATTTGATTTTAGATTTACATATAATTTTAAATTTTCTTTTAATTTAACTATTTTTACCATAATTGTTTTAAACTAATTTTAATTTCATGTCAGCTACTCATAGCTGAGTGCTTGAAGATTCTTGTTCATTTTTTTTTTTTTTTTCATATACAAGGATTTTAACGTAGAATACGTTATTCGGCAGGTTAGGGGTGCAATTTGAAGAAAACATTCTGCGACCACTTTCGCCGCGTTTATTTTTATTTTTTTACACCTTATACATACCCAAATAGAATCTCATTTATATAGGAGCTAATTGATTTTGTTAGCTTTCGAACAGTACATAAAGTATAATACTGCTACATATAAAGTTTTTGAATCCATAAGTAAATGCAATTTTAAGCGCAATACATTTTTCGGCAATTTTCATATGCGTGTTTTAAGTGCACATGTATTAGCAATAAGTGCGAGCGGGCGCGATAGTGATAGCTATAGCGGATAGACTGTGCATATAGTGTTGTTTCAGTTGCCCTTGCGCTCAGTGGTGTTTCCAAGCAAGCGGCGTTCCAACGCACTGTGGGCATTTTGCCAAAAACTGGCATTAATTAATAGCTGGAAAACCACGCAAGATATTTTGATTTGTTTATTTGCGTTAGGTTTGTAAGAACCAAAGGAAAATTGGCTTGTTACCGCCCTTTGTTTTCAACATATCAGGCCCAAATCTGGGAGTCAAGCTTTTTTATATAATACTAAATTTTTTTTAAAAATCGTCGATATCGGCCAACTATAATTTTTACTA
The DNA here is from genome assembly GCA_035044585.1 of Scaptomyza polygonia. Taxonomy (NCBI): domain Eukaryota; kingdom Metazoa; phylum Arthropoda; class Insecta; order Diptera; family Drosophilidae; genus Scaptomyza; species Scaptomyza polygonia. The sequence continues at coordinate 26,078 of JAWNNU010002000.1, read as the reverse complement.
GAGATAAGCATTTAAAGTAGTTATTTTAGGACATGTAAAAATAAATATATGACAGTTTTTTTTGGCAAAGTGCCAAGAGCAATTAATAACGGTAAAAGATTGTGTGTGTTCGAAAAAGAAGCAACCGCGCTTCATTTCTCATGTCGTCTCAACTTTTGACTTATACTAATTAATGCAAACCAACTTAGAAGGATTGTATAAACTCAATATGAACTTTGCAATTAAATAGCAAAACTTGATTACTTCAATATTATGTCTGTGTAATATGTTTGTTTATATTTTGTCAATAAGGCAGGGCGTTCATAATCAATTAAACATGTTGTAGATACTTTAATAAATTATCACATAAATCGACGTTTTTTGTAAGTAGTTAAAATATATTATCTATATATTTGAGTTTTTTTATTGAGGATTATTAAATATTTGTATTTGTATAAAATACCCCTTGTATTTTTAATTTGTGGATTTTTTGGGTCTCAGCTACCACAATCCAGCACGTGTTGTTGTTGGTTTATGGCTGTTTTTGACTATTTATGTATGTATTTGATTCGGGAGGCAAATTGAGTGTGTGAGTGTATTCACAAAAAATAAACCAGTGCAAAAAAGTCGCTACCAATATACTAAATAGAATGAAAATATAATGAAATGCCTCCTAAAAAGCGCCTATATTTAATAAAATATTTTAAAAGTCAAAAGAAATAAGTGTGAGTAGAAAATACATTTATATTATTAAAAATTGCATGAAATTTATCAGGAGAGAAAACGAACCCTTTTAGGAACTTATGGAAACTACATTCAATCTTCAACCTGCATTGATATGGTTTGCAGCGTACATTTAAAAATATATTTTACTTAATATAATTTCATTGTTTTGTCATTACGTCAATTTTGTTTGATAAATTTGAAATGGAACGTACTCTACGTAACATCATAGCGGCCGTGTTAGAGACACAGCCCGTAGGTCAAGCCGAAAGCACAGATTTTCGATTTTTTTTTATACCCGATACCAAAGCTAAAGAGTATATTGGGTTTGTGCAATGTCCGTCATGGTGTCTGTCCGTCCGTCCATCTGTCCGTCTGTATGTTCACAACTTTCTTCCACACCCTTCAAGTTAGAGACTTGAAACTTTGCAAATGTCTTTATCTAAAGCATAGTAAATTAAAGTGTCAAGATTGGAGTTCTACGTTAAACTAGATATCTCAAAATCGATAAATCCACCTATTTCACACGTCGTTACAGCTATATCTACCATATTTGGGGAGAAGATAGTTAATACCAACCCCCAAAAAACTGCATCTAAAATTTTGCAGCCACGCTTACCCATTCTGCCCCCGGTCACCCATCAGCTGAAAACAAAAAATATATATATATTCTAAGGTTTTTGAACTAGAGCGATCAAATTTGTTGCCAAGATAGGTGTTGACAAGCCTCAACCAAATTCATAAAAACTTTGGATGCCACGCCCATTTAAACTGTCCAATCCGCCTCCAACCACCCCAAGGCTTCCAAAGTGTTTGAGCTAGAGTCACCAAATTTAGTAGGAAGATAACTGTTAACGACTCTCAAAAAACTGCATCAAAGTTTTGGAGCCACGCCCCTCCGTTCACCAACCCCTTCGCAATCAAAAACTAGAAATGCTTTATCTTCCACAGCTTTTTAGCTAAAGCCACCGAATTTGGTGCCAAGATTGTTTATGTAGAAACCCAAAAAATTGGATGCCGCCGCAACCCATACAGCCCCCAGCCCTCTTCCATCATATTCTAATAACTTTGAGCTAGAGTCACCAAATTTGGTAGAAGGATAGAAATTGAAATATACATAGATCTGCAGCAAAAATTTGGGTGCCACGCCCCATACCACCTACAGCCCCGCTTGCCCTACCTCTAACAAACTTTGAGCTAGAGACACCAAATTTGAAAGAAAGAGAGCTTTTTGGCATCCCCATCGGCATCAGACGATCTTTGTGGTAGCGTACGCCCCTGCGGTAGCCGCACCCCATTGCAATCTGGTCTCTTTTAATCTATTTTATTACTGGTATCGAGCATACTGCAGTCGGTTACGTCCGACTGCAACGTTTTCACTTGTTTTTATTTACATAAGCAATATATTATATTAATATATTTCAAATTATTTGGCAATCCATTAGCAAGCGTTCCAACTAAACGTCGCAGTCCTGTGTTTTATTAAATCAAAACTATTTATCGGTGTTTCTAAGCAAAATAATTTGAATTATATTATTATATTATAACACTTATATTATATTAAGAAAAAACATATATACTTACACTTATTATTTCAATTTATATACAAATATCTGTATTATCGATACATACAATTTTTTAATATACCTTTAAGATAGCGATTTTTTTTGTAAACTATCAAAAAATCAATATAACACGGTTTTTATTAGCAAACATTTTATTACACCAATCAATAAATTTAAAATGCCTTGTTTAACTAAAATGACTGCATCACAAATATTGCAAGCACAGGCATTAAGAAATACAATTCACCGTGATAGTATTGAGTATACAGAGAATTAAGTTCAAATGCAGTTTCTTTGAGAATCCGTCGAAATGACCCAGAGTATAGAATTGCTGAGCAATCAACTGACACCCTCAGAAGATTAGCTCGCAGGCAAGATACAGAAATAACAACAATCGAACGAAGACAAAATACGATAAATCACGCACGATCACGCACGATCACGGACAAATATAAAAATTCGGTAAGCAGAACAAGCAGTGGACAAATCGCGTCGGGCTACTAGGAGACAAAACGACGATATGTAACAAACGAACAGGGACAAAATATAATTCAACGCGACGGAACAACTTAGAAATACGTCAGGGGGAACTAGTAGTGGACAGCTCATGACCGATCGCGTAGACAAAACGAATATAACAGACTTTGGAAACAGATGCGTAAAAGGCTAGCTAGATCTTTACGCAGACGGAAGCAAGGCATGTTAAGTATGCCTTGGACAGAAGCTTGCGCTAGGTATCTTAATGCGAGAGAAAACTGAGCATAAAGAGTTCGGATACGCAGCAACCGTTTGCGTAGGCTTGCTGAGCAGAGCAGAAATTCCGCTAATAGGCAAAATGCAAGAAGCTTAGCTAGAGAATCAGTCACGCAAGAGCCTAGTGGGCTAGAGCCTGCGAATAGCCCCCGATTAGCCTTTAATTAATAAGACTCAAAAATAGTGCTTTTAATAAATAAGTTAAACAAGGTTTTCACATCAAGTTGACAAGATTAGATCTCAATTTATTGAAGAAAAAAATGAATGTTTTCGCCACTGCCTGGCCGCGTGCGGATCGTGTATTTCTCGCAATAAAAGGCCAAGGGCCAACACGTCCAGCTCAGTCGAAAAGTAATTTTATTATATCTCCCTCTTATACATTATTCATTCAATCTATCGATAGATCGATATTCATAGCGTTGTAACTATGTAATGTAACTATTAGCTATCTGTTATACAAAATCAGTTAACATTTCAAATGTTTCAATTCAATATAAAATTCAAAACTACAATAAAATAACAAACGGCGCTACTTCGGCGCCAACATACTCCCGGCATTGGAAGCTCCTTTCAACCAAATTAGTCTGCTATTGGCAGGGGGCAAATCCTATGTATGTTCCGCTTATAGACTCCAGTCTTGGTTTTAAGAGTAACGACGCGAACTGCTCCATCAGAACCAGGATGAGTTTCTTGAATGCGACCGAGAAGCCCGTGTCCAGGTGAGGCATTGTCTTCCATTATTAGTACAAACTTGCCAATTTGGATATTGTTGCAGACGGATGTCCATTTGCTTCGCTGTTGCAGCAAGGTAAGGTATTCGGTTGACCAACGCTTCCAAAAAGACTGGTGTACAGCCATTATTCGCTTCCATCTGTTTGTAATTGATAACTTTAGGTCGGCTTCGTCGTAAGGTTCCACTTAAGCATTAAGCGTTCGTGCAATCAAAAAGCGACCTGTTGTCAACGGCTCGAGATCTGTGGACAACGGATGAAGCACCCGTGAGTTCATTACAGCTTCAGCTTGAGATATGGCTGTAACGAGCTCCTCATAATTGAGCGCTGTTCCATTGAGGCATCTGAGCAACAGCTGCTTGGCCACCTTGACGGCGCTTTCCCAAAGCCAGCCGAAATGAGGCGAACGTGGCGGTATGAAATGGAAATCAATCTCGCGATGAGTAAATTCATTGACAATTTGCTGCTTGTTGTCGTCATTCTACAACTGTTTGGTTATAATGCATCCAAAGTGGTCCGGCGAAATCCACACCAGCTCGCTCAAATGGCTGAGCTCCCAACTGCACTCTACCCGCCGCCAAAGAGCCCATGAGTTGATTCAATGATCTGGGGCGTTGACGGAAACAAGCCACACAACTGCGAACCACCCTCCGAGCTAGCCTTCTAGCGTTGAACACCCAGTACCTCTGTCGCACAAAAGCGCATATAGTCTGCGCTCCAGCGTGCATGTTAGTTCGGTGTGTGTGCTCAAAGAAAGAATTTTCAACAATGTGCTCACTTGGCATTAAAATTGGGTGTTTTGTGTTATATGGTACGTTGGCCTGCCACCTACACGAATTATTTCAACTCCATTGGCCATTTCAAAACAAGTAAGAAGCCTCTAAACGGGATAGCCCGACCAGAAGATACCCTGAACCCAGTTGCAGTCCTTGCGTCCTAAAAGTATGCTTCAAATAATGATCACTTTAAAAAAAACTAATAACTGACTTAACTTTACGATATCTCTTGTGTCTTAACCTATTTGGACGAAGAAAAGTACTATCGATACCCATTACACTAACCCCCATTTTTATATTTTCCAAATTCGATATTTTTTTGTTACCGATTCCATGTGTATATTAAAAACCAGAGTAGTTATCGATAATTTGAAGCAAACTTGTTCTGCTTATAGTATAGGAGAATTTATATTCAAAATCTGAAGTCTCTACCTCTTCTAGTCTCTGAGATCTACGCGTTCATACAGACGGACGGACAGACGAGCATGGCCATATCGACTCGGCTATTGATACTGATCAAGAATATATATACTTTATGGGGTCGGAGATGCTTCCTTCTGCCTGTTACATACTTTTGCACAAAACCATTATACCCTGATTTACCCATTTTATGGGTTCAGGGTATAAAAACCATTAAAATCTATATATCCAATACATACAAATAATAATTATAATAATAGTTATTGGAATGTTAGTAATAATAATAATAATAATAATAATAGTATTAATAATAGTAATGATAATAAAAATAATAATAATAATAACAATAATAGTAATAATACTATTACTTAGATACTAGATTATTTTCTCCAAGAATCCTCGCTGTCTATCATCTTAGCTACGATGTTCTCCGGTGTGAGAGGGCCCGTTGTGTGCTCGACTTGTCGCCTTTCATCTCTGAAACGCTCGCAGTGGAAGATTGTATGTTCCACATTGTCGATTTCTGCATCTCCATATACACAGCTAGCTTCCGTGCTCTTTCCTATTGAATTTAGGAACGCACTAAAGTAGCCATGTCCCGTCATAATTTGTGTGACGTAGTAGTCTACGTCTCCATGTTTTCTTAAAGTCCAGTCTTCAATACATGGCAGTAGTCTTGCTGTCCATCTTCCATATTGTTCATTTGTCCATCTTTCCTGCCATAAGGCGATCGTCTTTTGCTTACATGTTTTAAGGTATTGTATAGGGGTTTCTCTTTGTTGTCTAAGCTCATATATTTTTTTACGTTCCCTTGCTTGGAGATCGATTGGTATTAAGCCCGCAATAGCAAGCGATGCTGCGCCTGATACAGTTCGGTATGCGATTGCTATTCTTAGCGCGACTGTTCTCTGAACCGTCTGTAGGGGCTTCATCCTGCATTTAACCTTAAGCGTATCTGCCCATATCTCGCATCCATATAAAAGGATGGCGTTGTTGATCTCCATAAGAAGTTTACGCTTAGATTGGTACGGGCCGCCAACGTTTGCCATAAGTCTGCTGAGTGATTTTGTAGCCTCTACTGCCTTCGCTTTTGCGTATTGAATCTGCGCTTTAAAAGTCATCTTTGAGTCAAGCCTTATTCCTCGGTAATTAATTACTTTCAGCGTCTTCATAATGTTTTCTCCGACTCTCATATTTATCTCCAGTGGTATCTGACGTCCGGTTATCATAAGTAGCTCCGTCTTTTCCAGTGCTAGTTTTAAGCCGTTTAAATCTAACCAGTCTTTGACCTGTATCATTACCTGCGTTAGTTTTCTTTGCGCGTACTCTGCATTGCGAGCCGTGATAACCGCCACAATGTCGTCAGCGTATCCTACCAGGAATGTATCCTCTGGCAATTCTATGCGAAGGATTTCGTCATAGCTTATGTTCCAAAACTCTGGGCCCTGCGCTGCGCCTGACGTAATCTCTATACACTTTTTTCCAGCAGAGAACGTGTATATTAGTTTTCGGTTATTTAAGTAGCTGCCTATCAGCTGCAAGAGATATGCAGGTACCCGAAACCGTCTCTTTAGTGCGTCAAGTATGTTGCTCCATTTAACACTGTTAAAGGCGTTTTTAATGTCCAACGTCGCACAGTGGGGCCTTTGCTGAAAAAGCGTTGCATAAATAATTTTTTTCATGAACGCGTTTGGCAAAAGTGAAATATGTAATCGATAGAGAATACTTCAAAGATTATGGATCCAAAAGATTGTTTAAATCGGTTAATAATTATGGGTGCTAGAGCTCCTCAAAGTTTAGATATTTTTCGTGAATACGAAAAAATTACAATTTTCACAAAAATTTACCACTTTCAACCTGAATATTTTGCGATGTAAGCAACCGATCTTCGATCTTTTTTCTTTATCTGAAAAGTATGTTCAATCTTAGTGTTTTTTTGTATAACTTTTAAATATAAGTGAAATACTTACTAAATTAGAATCGTTTAAAAACAACACTAAATTTTGATACTTTTTGAACTTTGGTGGAATAGAACAAAAAAGTATCTCTCAGAGTTAACGCGGGACCACTTGCATTTGATAGCTATAATATATACCTTTCATATGTTTATATCCTTAATCTGCGAAAATCTGCATTTTGGAAACGCAAGCCAAAAAACTTGGGATACCTCGCGTTAAAAACACGCGGCAGGTATAAGGAAGAAGAAGAGCGGGTGCAAATTTGGCTGTTGTGTGTGTTGTTTATTGATAACATTGCTTAATTTTGTATCATAAGTACTACCTGTCTAGATATAAGAAGTGTTGAATTTCTAATTACCTGCATTGAAATGGTCTGAGGAGGCAGGTAAATACAATTGTAGTTGATGGAAAGTTGCGGAACTACAGGTTATTTTTTTTAAATTTTGACCGTTGACCCTTTTTTAATGTAAATCTCTTCCTTATGTTTATTTTGTTTTTTTACCTAACTAATTGGAAAAGGGTTATACCAACTTTGCTTGCTTACCTAGCTAACCCAAAAATTTGGTATATAGTGCAGATTATTTCCCTTGATGGCGACAGTTATTTCATAACTTCATAACAGGAAACACCATAAGACATTTTCCGATTGAATAGTATTTTTCAATATAATTCACGAAATTTTTATATAAAAGCTCAATAATGGATTTAAAGAATTCAAAGATTTTTGAAGTTTTTCGTGCTTCTGAAAACATAAATGATTTTGAAGAGGCATTGCTTAAGGAGATTGGCGTACTCGAAAACGCTAGTTGTGAGCTTAAGACTCAAATTAAATTCATTCACGCTAACATGAAGCGAAAATGGAACTTGGTTTATAGAAATGCGTCGGCTTTCATAAAAAAGTATCAGAATTGGTTGGAGGAATATACAACATTCGGATATTCAGAACAGGATGAAGTTTACCCATCGACTAGCCGAGGAAGAGGAAGGCCTCAAAAAAGTATGGAATTTGTAAGTAAGGATTTAGAAGATAGCAACTATAGTTCCGAAATGTTAAGTTTATTAGATATTAACCTTACTAGCCTTAATATTGATGATTATTTTGTAGAAAATCAGCCATCGAAAGCAAATATTAAAAATTAACCTCAAAAAATCACAAAAAAATAAAAATTTAAATTTTATGTGTTTAAGTTAGAAAATCGACTAAAAACAACTTAAAACTCGATATAGTCATTGAAATTATAAAATTTTTCAGCTATGATTAAAAACAAACGTTTTTAATTGGAATTTTACAGGTAAAATATGCTCGAAAATATTTCTTAACTTTGACCTTGAATATCTAAGTACCACGGGTACCTAGCACCTATCTTTTTACTTAATTTTAAAGCTTGAGAAGTTATTTATTAATTGCTTTTTAAATTTTCTAAATCGCTAAATTAGTTTAGAAGTTATGATTTTTGCAAAGTGAAATAAGCAAAGGCCCCACTGTGCGTCGCCAGCAGCACAATTGGTCGTGAGAAGTGGTTGCCCTGTCTGCTTTTGAGGGCAGCATTTGCAACCTCTGCTACAGCCCCAATTGTTGATCGCCCGCGTCTAAACCCATACTGTCTTGGGGACATACCGCCATTTCTTTCTATGGGATCCACTAATCGGGGTTTGACTAGCTTTTCCAATAGCTTCCCTGCTGTGTCTAGCATACATAAAGGTCTATATGCGGATGATTCTGTAGGATCGCCTTTTCCTTTGCTTGTTAAGACCAGTCGTTGAATTTTCCACTGATCGGGAAAAATTCCGTTTTGAAGGCATGCGTTACACATTTTAGCAGTATGTGAGGTCTGCACTCAGCTATTATCTTAACCCTCTAACTGGTAAGACCGTCTCTAGACGGTCATCCTTGCAGATTGTTTTTCTTTGTTCTGTCAAAGTTTATAGAAAAAGTATGAATAGAAATACCTCATAAATATAGTATTTTATCATTTGTAAAAATTTTGGTAGAGTTATTTTATCATTTGCACTTGTAATTGACATTTGATTGACACAAAGCATTGTAAACAAGCGTCAAAAGGAACACGACAAAAAAAATTTTGTAGTGCGAAAAAAATAAAGTCAACGATTTTCAAATTGTCTAAATATTTGCGGGTATGTTCATAGAACTGTTGTTTAGAGAAATGCACTTTAAACTTTAAAAAAAAATTTAAAATTATTTGTTTTATAAGCAAAAACATAATGACCGTCTCAAGGCGGTCATGCCGGTTTAAGGCAACATAATTATAAGAAATTGCTCAACATAGCAGTACTATTTATACAGTGTACCCTCATACCTAAGGGTAAATTATTGTTGATAGCGAGCAATTCTACTCTTATTTGTTCTTACTTTTTACTTTGTTTGCATATTCGTCTACTGTACAGTAGACAAAAGTTAGTCTCATATTGTACGCCACATGAAGTGGTTCTATATAAACTTTCTAGCGATTATTTATAAAGACTGAATTGTTTATAAAAATCGATCGGAGTTTGAAAAGGTATAGATTGTCTGAAGTGAAGGATGAGCAGGTGCTGCGATTGATTGATTCGGTTCTGTCTGATAAAGAATTAGACTTCAGTAGCAGTGATGAAGATGAAGAGCCAAAAATTGTGCCAGATATTACCAGATTACCAGCTCCAGTGAAAGATACATTTCTAAATGCATTAGAGAAATGGAATCGGCTGAAACAAGTGCTGCTTTCTTGGAGAACGTCAGCACAACATTTGATGTTTCTGCAGTAGAAGAATTTGCTGAAAGCTGCCCAGCTACGCCCAGCTACGTCTACGACAAAGACATCGAAAAGGGTGCGATCACCTTTACCAGATCACCTGCCTGCAGATCATTGGTGAATATAACAACCATATGGGTGGTGTTGATCTAATAGACGGGTTGATGGGAAGGTAACATATTCGGGTCAAGACATGAAATCCCATGATGCGCATTTTTTATCATTTGATCGACTTAGCTGCAACTAATGCCTATAAATATATTCTGTACTCAATCAAAAAATTGTTTCTTAGATTATCATAAACCATAAATGTAAAAAAACAACAGTTTTTTCAATAAAAACATAAACGTATTATGAAATTTAGATCACAATATATAATAGTTTAACTAAATATAGAGATTAAAGTAAAAGAAAACAAGAAAAAAAAGTTAACGTATACGAATATTTATGTTGACTTTAACCGGCATGACCGTCTTGAGGCAGTCATTTTTATTTTTGACCTTTGCGCAACCTGACGTAAATAAATATGGACGTTTTTGCTTCACTATTAGAGTTTTGCCAGTTAGAGGGTTAAGGACTTCTGAAGGAATGTTGTCCGGACCTGGAGCTTTCCTTTTTTTTAGACTTCTTGCAGCCTTTACGAGTTCTTCTTGGGAGAATTGCTCGCCACTTTCTTCGGTCCTTCGGTCAGGTGTGCTGGTTGGTCTAAGTTGGTCAGACGGAAACAGAGCACGGACTATATCGTCCATCTGATCTTCCTCCAGGTTTGGTACCGCACTTTTGGATCCGAGCTTCTTCATGAAAATTTTATATCCCAGGCCCTAAGGGTTATTGTTTATGTCGTCACAGAGAGATTTCCATTTTTCACGCTTGCTCTTCTTGATAGCTGTGTTTAATTCTTTTTTCGCTTTCTTGTACTGCTCATCCTGCGTAATAAAGTCGCCTCTCCGCCTAGCCCTAGTAAGAAGTCGTCTTCTTCTTATGCAGGTCTCTCTCAGAGTTCTTATTTCGTCCGTCCACCAGTATACTTCCTGTCCTGATCTACGTGGATTTCCTAGTTTTGGCATTGCTACATCGCATGCTCTTCGTATGTTCTTCATTGTTGTGTGGACTACGTTTTCGGCGCTTTCTAAGTAAAGCTCTTCATTGTCCCTCCTGTCAATTTCGTCAATAAATTTGAATTTATAAGTTACGTCAGGGATTGTGCCTGTATTTCCTAATCGCCTAAAGGTAGTTAACGATCCTACGTTTGCAACAACGAGACCGAGTCTTGCGGCCATGTCTAGTACCCTCTGACCTCTGGAGTTGGTTGCAGGCATTCCCCACTCCAGAGCAGAGGAGTTTAGGTCACCGGCTACAATCAGTTTTCCCGTTTCCTGTAGTGCTGTATGCTCGATGTCGTCTAATTTTTCTTGGAATGTTTGGACATTTGGTGTCAAATAGCAGCTAATTATAGTATAGTCCTTAAACTGAATGTAGACGTGGCCCCTTCCTCGTCCTTTATTCAGGATTTGGGCGTCACTTCTGTCTGGAGTCCATATTGCCGTCGTCTTTGTTTCGTCTTCTAGCCATCTGCCAGTTTGCTTAGCCTTGTACTGCTCGCTTATTATCACCAGGTCTGCTTTCTGCTCAAGGACAATTTGGGATAGTAGGTCATCTGTTGTTCTACTTCTGTGTAGGTTTCCCTGGAGGACTATCATGTTTTTGTCTTACCGGTACTGGCAGCGCAGATACTCGTCCCTGGGAGATGATTTATTTCTTCAAGGTTTTTATGTGCGCAAAGAAAGCATCTAGGCGGCTTTGTGCAGCTCGTCATTTTGTGGCCTTTCTCCCCGCATCTAATGCATAACTCTTTGCGGTCCGGACCGATGCAATGCATTTGCAGGTGTCCTGTGCTGAAGCATCTGTAGCATCGCAGAGTATCTACGCACCGCTTAACTAGGCACTGGGTCCATCCTATTTTAACTCTATACTCTTCTAGGATTTTATCTGCGTCCTCCGTGCTCAGCGTGACAAAAGCTCGCTTTTGTTCCATGCTGTTTACCTTTGTCAAGTGGATTTGGATGTCACAGGAATTTCCTACTATATTTTTGATAGCAGCTAGCACCTCTTGATCGTCTACGAGACTATCCAGATCGCGGATCTCAATTTTGGGTTTTGGCTGAATAAGCTTCACTGCTGCGTTTCCCTTTAGCGTGTCTCTGATGCAGTCGCGCAGCGTGTTGGCTTCGCTTCCTTTGGCCACTTCCAGTAGCATATCTCCGGACTTTGTCTTTCTGACTGATCGGATCTCCGCCTCTCCTGGTTTCATTCCCGTTCTTAGCTCTTTTAGCACATCCACATAGCTTTTACCCTCTGCTGGTCTTACTAGTACTACGTCCGGCCGCGTCCGTGTTCTTATTTTTTTAGGAATTACTTTGTTTCCTACATTGTCCTTTTTTCTCTGACCTTTAGTCTCCCTTGTCCTTTCAGATTTTTGTCTGTTTCTTTTGTTCACCACTGTTTAAAATCCGTCTGGTTCCTTGCTTCTGACTTTTTTCGCTGAATCGGGCGCCGCTGTGCTGGAAGCTATTCTTTTTGGGATAGACGAAACAGGTGTATCGTTCTTTCCTCTTGCTATAGCTATTCTGTTGGTTTCTTCTGCTTTTCCTTTTTCAGCGGATTCCCAACATTTCCTATAACTCGCGATTACGTCAAAAAGCTCACCCAACTCTAAAACACCGTCTTTGACGTCCATACTTATATTTCTCTTTTTTGTCATTGCGTGCTTCATCTTGCGAAGAACAGACTTGCACTGACCTATAGCTTCCTCCTCTAAAGCGCGCATCTTGTGAATCAGCTCTTGCCGTGGAGAGCTGTTTACGTGTGCCCTTTGCAGAGGCAGATTCGGTGTTGTCAGGCTAGTAGACGACGAATTTACGTAAGTTGGCACTTTGTCAAGTGTTGGTTCACTCAGCTCACTCTCAGTTGCTAAGGTTTTCTGTTGGTATGGCACTGTTTAATCTCCATTTTGCAATGGGGACCTGGACATTAGGCCGCTCCTCCTAAAAATTTCTCCTCCCTCCGTTTGTTTTTGTTCTTGATTGTTCATGTTGTATGGGTCCAAACTTTAAGCAGCTACCTCCTCTCATACGTACAGTCGTCCGTAATGTCCCCGTGGGTCCCTTTGCAAAGGTTCTTATGAGTGCCTTTGTTCAGAGCCAGGACAGACGCTTAGCAGGAGTTCTCTCAAATGCACCTGTACCAGCAATTCAGTGGTGATCCGATGAATGTACTCAAAGACTCGCCAGGTTTTAATAGGACGGCGGTGACTGCAACAATAGCCCAACAGCCATTTCATCAGGGGTTTAGTCTGGGTACTCAGGTGTTAGATTGCCTTTGTCATCAGCGACGGATCTTCATTACTGTCTACCGATTCGGAAAAAGACATAGAAAATAGCCGCCCACTATGGGTCAGACGCTAAACAGGATGCCGCCCGATTCTGGTGCAGTCACGTCCTGAGTTTTTTCCACGGTGAGCCTTTCTTGCGTCAGGCATCAAGCCGGGACGCCTTCTCATCTTAGCAGGTACTCTGTCAGGTGACTGATGTACCAGTGTCCGGGGCTGCCACGGGGAAGCGATGAGCTGCTTGAAGATTGTTGTATGAATTGTGCTGGACTTTGCCATTTTAAAGCTAACAGACACGTTGCCATACAAACGGTACTGCAAACCCCTTAATAAAAATAATAATAATAATAACAATAATAGTAATGAAAATGATAATAGTAATAATAACTATAGAATTATAGAATAATGCCAACATAAGAATAATAAGATTGTAATGACTAGCGCTCTAAATAATAAGTTTCAAACTTGTAGCGTTAGGAACAATTATACAAATAAATAAATAAGTATGACTCAGTTGATTAAAATCAATCCAACATTACTCGAGTAAAATTGCCTTTACTCGTTGCTTACAGTATGTTTGATTCGATGAATCGTCAACAACAATGAGCTGTCTCGGTTTGATAGTATCCGAAGCAGCCCATACCGATACTCGGTCGTGATTGTTGAACACGAGACGGTTCATATTGAATCAATTGAACATGTTTGGTAAGTGACTTGATTTGATTTGCTTTTTTTTTGGCAAGAGTGTTTGATCATACTTAATCATACTCGTTGCAGTTCTCTGATCCACACCCCATTGCAATCTGGTTTCTTTCTATATCTTATATAATTTGTTTCGAGTATACCGCAGTCGGTTGCGTCTGACTGCAACGATTCTATTTGTTTAACTTTTAATTTAAGAACCGCCTGGGCCCATAACCTTTGTTAGGGTAATATGCGCATTAATTTTATTAAAAGTAAAAGATGTTCTTTTTTCTGACTTTCGTTTCATACAAACATGATTGTTGTCGAACTTAAAAGTGTTACCAGATTGTTAGACTGGAATAATACATATGTGTTGCTATTAAAATACCAATTATTTTCAATATTTTTAATTTCAGCACGCTGTTGACAGTAAAGAAAACTTTTATGCGTTTTGCATTCAAGACTGGGAAGTACAACAAACTCTGCCGATCATTAAACGGAAAGCCAGAATTAAATTATTAAAATTTGTTTCAAGCTCTTACTTATGCAATAGCAACTGTAAAACGGACGGAGGTGCACAACTTGAACAACTTGCAGTCGAAGAAGAGCCGGATCTGAACGAATACGATCAAAACATGCTGGATGAGCTACACGAAGACAAGGATGAAATTTAAGATTTCTTCTTCGCTGCCACTACACCAATATTAATTTTCAGGCGGAGACAATTGTTGTACCACAATCAAATATTACTTTCATTGCATAATAAGCGTTAACGATACTGAGTGGTGTGTTGTTTGCATGTGGTCACATTGTTAGATAACTCCTTACGCGTGCCTACATCAAAAACGGATGCACATGCTTTCCGCTAAAGCGCTCGCTCAAACTTATTTGCTAACTGCTTTGGTTATTGTCTTTACAATTTGAAATTACCGCAAGGAGCGACTGCCTGAGACGAAAGCTCTTCTTACCATCTGCAAGATCTTGAGATTCTATACTCTTTGGTTGTTCTTACATTTTGGTAACAAAAACTTGGTTACGGTTACGGTTTCTCTGAACTTTTTAACGAAATTCCACTACTAAAAACCTGGCACAAAAACTCATCAAGAATCATTTTTAGAAATTGGTTTGCATTGTTGGCATTATTTAAACCGTGATCCCGGAGCATCTTTCAGGCAACATTTTTAGCATCGGCTTACCAAGAAATAACACACATTAATACAGTAATTATATAAATGCCACAATGCATACCACATTTTCTGCATTCGGATACGACACACACACAAATACAAGTACACACCTAAGTAGCTCTTTTTCGTTTCCCATTGAAAGTCTTTTGCCTTAAAAGTAAACCTCTGGTGTGAGTTTTATGGCAACAGGGAAGGGAAGTTTTTGGGAAGGACCATTCAACTACACCTGCTTACAAGCGTAACACAACTGGTTTGTTGTATGTGTATATGTTTTTTTTAAATCGAGCGCTTGGCAGCCAAAACACTTTCAGCTTATCTTCCTCGTCTACCGTATGCTCCAGACTTGCCAACAATTTTATTACATTTTCATTGTTGATGTGCTTGCTTATAGCTTGGTAACAAAAGCAACAACAACAAAATGTTGCAGTAGAACGCAATATACTACGAAATACTGTGACAAACAAAACAAAAAAAAGAAAAGCTGGGACTGGTCGCAGCCTTTTGATGCAGATCTTAAGGGGACTTTACTTGCTAACCAATTTAGTGACTCAAGCTCAAAAATTGTCCGAGATAAAGCCGTTTGCTGAAATTTTATACTTAATTTAAAGCACTCATGGACTTATATCTGCAAAGATTCAAATCTCTAGCTTAAAGTCAGTCGAAAAAGTTGTTGTCTACAAATGTTCCATCATGGACATTGCATAGCACCAATATATACTCGAATACCTTCGATATCAGAGTATTAAAATACCAACAATTGCAACAACGCATTGCAATGCGAGCAAAGCTGTAGTCTCACTCTTGCTAAAAGTGGCAATTTCAACGGCAACAACAATTAAAACTGAATCTGTTTGAGAAATTTTCCTGGCTTTTCGTTTCCGTTTGCCAAAACATGGTCGACGACATATTGGTGGTCCGTATTGATCAATGGTTTGTTGTATATGTATTTGTCCGGAATAACAGAATAAATTATCATACATGAAATAAACCCTTGTTGAATTATAATTACAAAAGTTAAACTGTCAAAATGTTGTTGAAGTTTTGCTGTTGCCTGCATTGTTAAGTATTAGCGTATTTTCACTGCTCAGTTATTCAGTTTACATTAAGTTAAAATTAACTGAGGCTCAGTTTGCATGTATTCTCCCATAAAATCCTTTCCGCAGACGTCCGTACAGAGCCCGTACGGTAATGCACAAACTTTACGGCCTTAACGACAAGTGTTGAAAAATTCAAATATTGTGGCGGCAGGTTGACGACACTCTGTAAAATAATCAGAAAATAAACTGTAGTTTTTAAATTTACATTTGAAATAATAATTACCGAGCAACGCAATTGTGTATTTGATTACAACAAACACTTCGTTGTTGGCGGCTATTTAAAAGAAAGAAAGGCTGCAAAAGCAATGGTAGCATCTTAGTGAACTCATATATGATGGGCAAAGCTGAGATTACCAGAAATTTTTCCAAACAGATATATACTCTGACTCTATGCGACGGGTTGAGATGAAGAACAAAAATACATATGTTATTTAAATTGTATCGTGTTATGAAATTATTTATTTAATTAATTAAATTTTTCTTGAGCAGCATTGACTGCCAAAACAGTAGGTATGGCACCATTGGAGCAAGAATTTAGGCAACTTTGTTTATATTTGCAGATGCATGTATAAGCTGGCTCGAGTTGTTGCCCTTTCTACGGCCGTACATACATATGTAGGTGCTGGAGGCTATTGAAGGTCGTACTAAAACTGTAACATTTTCACTGTTCAACTTTTCCGTACGGCCCGTAACTAACAGAACTGCTTATTGGATTATGTTATTACTGTACGGCCGGTGTACGAAGTGCTGCCATAATTTTTTGAGCAAAAACAGCTAAATAGACATAAAAATAAATCTAAAGAAAACTAAATACATGGCAAAAAAAGGCTGAAGAAAAAGCTGGAAGGAGGAAAGCAATTGACATCATACACAGATCTGCAGCAAAAATTTTGATGCCATGCCCCCATACCTGCCCCAGCCACCTTTCCATCATATTTTACTTACTTTGAGCTAGAGTCACCTTATTTGGTATGAAGATAGCTATTGACATGGTACACAGATCTTCAGCAAAAATTTTGATGCCACGGCCTCATACCGCCCCCAGCCGCTACCTTAACCAAACTTTGAGCTAGAGTCACCAAATTTGGAAGGAAGATAGCTTTCTGGCATCCCCATCTGCACCAGACAGTCTTTGAGGCAGCGAACACCCCTGCCGTATCCGCACCCCATTGTAATCAGGTCTCTTTTAATTTGTTTTATTACTGGTATCGAGTATACCGCAGTCGGTTGCTTCCGACTGCAACGTTTCTACTTGTTTTTTAAAGCTTGCTCCCTGTAAACAAACTAATAAAATATACAGGAGTGCCACAGAAAACGCAAGCAAAATTTCGCTTGTAGCAATGCCACCCGAAAAATGTTAACGGTTATAGAGAGCTCCGAGTGATTTAATTTTCTTACTGTGTGCACCAACTTTATCGGACTTGGCTGCTAAGGGGTGACGTTGCCAGACTAAATAAATACGCTTATCAATTTTTTTTTAATTTTTACATTGCAGAATAAGTGTTTGTTACTTTGTTTGGTGTTTCATTCCATTTCCATTTTTAAATTTATTTATATAGTAATTAAGTGTATACAGCTTATTCAAGAATAAGTAAAACAATTCAATTTTGGCTGGAAAACAAATTAAGTTTTTCGGCCACTTAAGCAGCTATCTTTCAACTGTCTGGCAACTATTTGTGACTGGCACCAATCAGCTGTCCAAAAATCATCACCAATTTGATTAAACTGAAATTGCACACAAATTCCATTGGACTTGGTGGCAGCATAAGATTTCAGCGTTTTGCGAGCGTTTTCTCTCCGCTCAAAATTAGTGAGCGTTCTGGTCTGTGACTTGGTGAAATAAAATTTCAGTGAATTTCAAGCGGAAGCGTTTTCTGTGGCAACCCTGATATATTTATTTCGACAATGTCTAACAGATCTTATAAACATATTTGTTCGTGTGTTCGCACTGAGACCAAGTGTCGATGCTTGTTTCGCACCCGCTTGTGTGCTACTGAACTGGTTCTCTTGAACCCTTTTTCTTCAACTATTAGCGTATTTTCAGTGCTCCGTTTTTTCATTAAATCTTAGCACTCAGTTTCGAAAGCGGTTTTTTTTGCTCTGTAACTGAACCTTCGTAAATAAATCAGCTGTTCGGTTTGTTTTGTTTTGGGTTGTTATAGGAAAAATTACGAATTACACATGGAGCGGAATCTATTTTTGCAAATTTGTAGTGCATTATTGTCAGTTATATTGACATATGTACTTGCAATGGCTACCAACTTTTTGATTGTAATGACGATGCACTATTATTTTATTAAAAATAAGCTGCGAAGCGACCACCTAAATATATAAAAACTTAATAAATAAAAATTTAATTTATACAGCTTAAAGTTATTTATATTTGTTTTTACCCTAAAATATATCCATCATATTTGGATTTGCAGCCTTTGATTTTTCTTTTATCGAACAACTCATGTCAGAATGGGCTGTTTTTATTTTAACAAACAACTTATCATGGGTTGCTGTGGAACCTCATATAGCTTCCTCTAATAGCGTGACGGAACCGTTTCCCGATCTTCGCCGCTTTGCGGGTTGCCCCTCAAAGGCCAGCGATGTGCGCTCTGAAACAGACCGCTTCAATGATGATCTATCCATTGCATACCGCTCCGTCAATGCCCGATCCAAAAAAGAACGCTCCAATACAGCAACCCCCTATCAAATAGCTGCCCATTCGATGTTGCACCACCAGAAGGTCCCTGATTTCTCATTTCCCGTCCCGAAGGAAACAACTATAATTAGCTTTTGGACATACTTTACGAAGTTTTTTATATATCTTATCTTGTCTTGATGAGTGATGTTTCGTGTGTGATGGCGAAAGTGGTGTTTGAGTGGGTTTGGGATCCGTCTGTGTATATGTATGTGCATTTGTTGCTGTCTTTCGATTTTTTTTAAATTAAACTCTGCCCGGTATATTTCGGGAGATGTGTTTTTCTTGTTGAGGTTTCTGAGGGTTGTATCTATGTATATTTTCTTTGTGTTCCAGGGTGGTGTGGCTTGGAGTGGTAGGTTGATGGGCTGGAAAGGTAAGTTGTGGGTTTTGCTGTATTGTATTATATGGTCTATTGTAGAGTTGAGTTTCTGTTTTTTGGCGCTCGGTGTGTTTTTAGTATTCTATTGATGGGTGAATTTTTTGCTGTTATAAGGGATTTGATAAGGTTGGCTGTTAGGAGCTCTCTTCTGTCCTCTAATGTGGCAGCTCGTGCTTCGTAGAGGATGTTTTGGGTTGGGGTTGTTTTAAAAGCTCCTAGAGCGATTCTGAAACCTGTGTTTATTGCAGATTTGATTGTGCGTGTGGTCGATTTTGGGCTATTTCCGTATATTGCGAGTCCGTAGTCTGCTTTTGAGGTCAGAATTGCTTTAGTTACGTCTATTAGGGTTGATGTGTTGCAGTTGAATTTTGGGCTTGAGAAACATTTTATTATGTTCGTTGTTTGTTTAAGGTTGCGTGTGAGTTGTTCGATGTGAGTTTGCCATCTGTATTTGTTGTTGAAGTGTAGGTCTAGTATTTTAATTGATGTTACGTTATTAATTTGTATTTGTTCTTGTCCTGTGGTTAGGGTGTAATTGCAGTTGTGCTTTCTGCAAACATGTAGGTGTTTGCATTTTGTGCTGGAGAGCGTGGCGCCTGCGTAGTCGTTCCAGTTTGTTATTGTGTTAAGGATGGGGGTTAGGTTTTTGTTTGCGTTTTTGTCGTTTTTTAGTTTTATTATGAGGTTGAGGTCATCCGCGTATGCGCTTAAGCTTATGTTTGGGTGTTGGGTGAGCATTACGGTAAGTTTGTTGTATGCTATTACAAATAGCACTACCGAGAGGGGTGATCCCTGGGGAATGCCGTTGTGGATAGGGTGGAAGGAGGAAGAGGCTGAGTGTATGCGCACTGTTGTTTTGCGGTTGCTCATTCCGCGTAAAGTTTTCAAATTTATACCGGACTGTCGCGCCATCCACGTCTCGCATTCCCGCCTCGTTCAATTTCTCCATTTTTGCATAAATGTGGGAGTTTCTCTGCATTGTCCTGATCGCAATAAAGTTTGCATCCCATAATTCCATAAGCAACTTGTCAATCCCTTGATCCCAATTAACATTATTATTATTATTATTTAGAGCTAACTTATAATTAAAAATTATATGCTAGCGTTTGTTTTTTTTTTTGGCTATGGCATCGGTGGCCTTCAGCTCGGTCTATTCTAAGTTTAAGTATATACATATTTATTCTATTCTAAGTCTAAGTATATACATATTTACATGGTTTATTAATTGGTTGATTGATAAGTGTAATTTATGACTTGTTATTGTTTTTTATGTTAAAGTACAGGTTAGTGTTTTTGAGGTATTGTAGGATTTTTGATATGTTTGATGGTGTGGGGTTGGAAAGGTATTGTTGTGGGTTGGTGTTTTTGAATATTGCTAGTCTGTGTGTTTTAAGGGAGTTGCAGTTGGCAAGTATGTGTTCTACTGAGATGTTTTGGTTGCAGTATGGGCATGTCCTGGGGGAGTGGTCGATGTAGGATTTGTGTGTGATTTTTGTGTGTCCAAGTCTGAGTCTCGTTATAATTATTTGCTCTTTCCGAGTTAGGGAAAGTTGGTTGTTTTTAAAGAGGTGGTAACTATTGTATTTGTTGTGATTTATATTTTGGTTCCAAGGGGTAGTTTCTGTTAGTTTGTTTTGTGTTTTTGATTGATGTGTTTTTTTTATATATTTCTGTATGTCTTTTATGTTGTAGTTGTTTTTTGTTATGTGTGGTTCGATGGCTGCGTTTTTTGCAGCGGTGTCTGCCTGTTCGTTTCCCGTTATTCCAACGTGGCCGGGTACCCATAGTAGTTTGAATTTTGGGAATGTTTTTTGTAAGTTGTTTCGTATGAGTGAGCTGTAGTACTCGTTATTGTTTGTGTTGTTTATAGCGTCGATGGCTGATAGGGAGTCAGAGCATATGCAGTATTTACCCCTTTTGCTTTTGAGGGGATCTAAAGCTTCTGCTATTGCAATTATTTCGGCAGAGAAGACCGACGAGTAATGTGGCAGAAAGCTTGTCTTGATGAGTGATGTTTCGTGTGTGATGGCGAAAGTGGTGTTTGAGTGGGTTTGGGATCCGTCTGTGTATATGTATGTGCATTTGTTGCTGTCTTTCGATTTTTTTTAAATTAAACTCTGCCCGGTATATTTCGGGAGATGTGTTTTTCTTGTTGAGGTTTCTGAGGGTTGTATCTATGTATATTTTCTTTGTGTTCCAGGGTGGTGTGGCTTGGAGTGGTAGGTTGATGGGCTGGAAAGGTAAGTTGTGGGTTTTGCTGTATTGTATTATATGGTCTATTGTAGAGTTGAGTTTCTGTTTTTTGGCGCTCGGTGTGTTTTTAGTATTCTATTGATGGGTGAATTTTTTGCTGTTATAAGGGATTTGATAAGGTTGGCTGTTAGGAGCTCTCTTCTGTCCTCTAATGTGGCAGCTCGTGCTTCGTAGAGGATGTTTTGGGTTGGGGTTGTTTTAAAAGCTCCTAGAGCGATTCTGAAACCTGAGTTTATTGCAGATTTGATTGTGCGTGTGGTCGATTTTGGGCTATTTCCGTATATTGCGAGTCCGTAGTCTGCTTTTGAGGTCAGAATTGCTTTAGTTACGTCTATTAGGGTTGATGTGTTGCAGTTGAATTTTGGGCTTGAGAGACATTTTATTATGTTCGTTGTTTGTTTAAGGTTGCGTGTGAGTTGTTCGATGTGAGTTTGCCATCTGTATT
This sequence comes from Scaptomyza polygonia, assembly GCA_035044585.1. NCBI lineage: Eukaryota > Metazoa > Arthropoda > Insecta > Diptera > Drosophilidae > Scaptomyza > Scaptomyza polygonia. The sequence goes on along the minus strand of JAWNNU010002000.1, from coordinate 4,298 downwards.
TGTTGTTGAAGTGTAGGTCTAGTATTTTAATTGATGTTACGTTATTAATTTGTATTTGTTCTTGTCCTGTGGTTAGGGTGTAATTGCAGTTGTGCTTTCTGCAAACATGTAGGTGTTTGCATTTTGTGCTGGAGAGCGTGGCGCCTGCGTAGTCGTTCCAGTTTGTTATTGTGTTAAGGATGGGGGTTAGGTTTTTGTTTGCGTTTTTGTCGTTTTTTAGTTTTATTATGAGGTTGAGGTCATCCGCGTATGCGCTTAAGCTTATGTTTGGGTGTTGGGTGAGCATTACGGTAAGTTTGTTGTATGCTATTACAAATAGCACTACCGAGAGGGGTGATCCCTGGGGAATGCCGTTGTGGATAGGGTGGAAGGAGGAAGAGGCTGAGTGTATGCGCACTGTTGTTTTGCGGTTGCTCATTCCGCGTAAAGTTTTCAACTTTATACCGGACTGTCGCGCCATCCACGTCTCGCATTCCCGCCTCGTTCAATTTCTCCATTTTTGCATAAATGTCGGAGTTTCTCTGCATTGTCCTGATCGCAATAAAGTTTGCATCCCATAATTCCATAAGCAACTTGTCAATCCCTTGATCCCAATTAACATTATTTTTCGAGAATCTATCTAAAAACGATTGATATTAATTATGTTAAAAATATAATACACAATTGCATTTAAATTTTCAACCTTCAATCGGCTGTTTTGTGTATTTTTCGCTGAATCATCGCAATGTGTTATCGAACAAGTGTTCAAATGTACCAGTCTCTTTTCAGTTATGTTTCAGTTAATATTTACAGTCAGTTAAACTACAGTTAATTTTCTTATGAGAGAGTACAGGCAAACTGAACCTCAAATACTGTTAAATTATTGTTAACAGAAAAGCTGAGCAGTGGAAATTAGGTATTACATTAGATGGATATGCACGATCAAAAGGTAATGGTAGCGTAAATAAGCATAATGTAAGAAAGCATAAGGGCCGGGCGGCCAGTTCAGCGAAATAAGAACAAAGGTCGCGCGCTTTAACGACTCACCTCGTCATCTCAATTTCAAAGTTCGAATTGATTCGATAGTCCGCAAAATAGGAAGCTCCACGCTCGGACTTGTTTGGCTACCTTGGGGTACTCGTTTGCCATGTTTACATTGGTCCACTCATGTACGGCTATGGCTGTACTCTTGTGGCTGTTGGATTGATCCCCATGGCAATCAGCAAGCTTCTTCATGCGACCGAGCTGCTGCGCTGGTGGATGGGATACTAAACCGTGCTATATTTATGCCAGCCAGCTTTTATTCCTCATCCTCCTCTTCATCGCACATTAGCTCGAACTCTTTGTTCGGCGACTGTTAACTGTGCAGTATTGACAATTTGCTGATTCAAATGCACTGTTTCAGTGTGGTGTTAATTTTAATAGAGATTCCTCCAAATTGCCTTCGCGTCTACAGTGCCTTCCAGCTCCAAGCCAAATTCCGCTCCGTGTTTAAGCACTTCATCTTTTTATATCAAAAGCCCACGTATAATTATAATTATTTTTTATGATTATCTTGTTAATTTAATTAAGGCGCTCGCTTATTTATTTAGCGGTCGTCACATTTTGATAAATAGTGACTTGTCTTTTTGCAATAAAGACATCCTCTTTGTGCACTTGAAGAAGACGCTCATGTTGTAATTTAATGCTCCTTCTTGAAAGTTACTGGCGTCTTTTTTCCGGTAGCCATTACTCGAACTCTTTGTTCTAAGAACTGGATCATGGTGTCCAGTGGCTGAAATTCCTTGGTATTACCAAGTGACTGCTCATAGAGTGTTATATTTGTGCCGTCCAGTTTATTTCTAAGAATGGCAATGATGATCGGATCCCATGTTGAGATGTCAATCCCGAGTACCTTCAACGAAGCTAAGGACTCTAAAGTAGTGATGTGCAGCTCTTTTAATGACTTTACATCGTCGCTGCAGGTTTGTTGCAGCAGGAGACGCTTCAATATCCTAGATGCAATCTCCCTTGGATTATTGTATGCGTCTACTAGAATTTTCCATGCGTAGAGATAGTTTTCCTCCCTCAGATCGATGTGATGGATTAATCTTTCCGCCTCTCCGATTACGGTGGTTTTCAAATACCACATGCGTATAGTTGACATTTTTGTTTCATGTATCATACTTGAAAACATGTCAAAAAATTGATTCCATTTGAGTGCTTCGCCATCAAACTTTGGAATGGTATGGCGTGGCAGGCTTATGTTTTCGGAGCACGAACTACTTGAATTGTTAGTAAGTGCATACAGCTTCTGCCTTGAGATAATTAGCGGCGTCTTAGCCTATCTCTTCTGGGTCTTCAAATTCTTCGTATATTTGAAAATGGACCTCTTGAATTTTTGCCTTTAATGATTTCGCATTAGGGGGCTTCTATTGCAAAGTACGATCTAACGGTGCTATCATTGCCTTTTGCCGACGGCACAATGCTCTTAATTTTGTGTTTATGCTTGTTCCGGCATCAACCGATCTTGAAGTAATGACGGTTCTTGGTTCCGTCATATTGCTGCTAGACTGGTCAGCAATATCAGCTTGCTCGGAGAAGAAGTTTTTGGTTTTTTGAACCATATCAGCAACGTCTTCGAAGAACTTGAAGTATGTATGGGACTTCTCCAAGTTCCGTTTAAAGATCAACTCGTTGTTGTCTTTGAAGGCGTTCCACTTATTTTCTAGAATTGAGTTTCTGGCTTTGTAGTAGCCAGGTTTTGATTTCCGCTCGGCTGAGTCCTTTTTGCTGTCTTTTATAAGCCTTGATATCTCCTTGCTTATTTCTTCCTGCTCATTCAGGACTTCTTCCAGATCCATTGACTTGTTTGTTACTCTGTTTATTCCTGACCTGTTGGAAGTGTTTTATTTGCTCTTTGGTGAGCTGGATTACGCTTCGAGTCGCAACCGTGATTTGGTCAAAAAATAAATAAATAATAAAATTTTTTTTTTTGAAGTATCCTTGGTTGGAGTCCTTCGTCGGGGTCACCAAAATTTTTGTGTGTATATAAGCATTCAGTACATAAACTGACTGCTAATAAGGCGTCGCAACTAGCACTTGTAACTAGGTGGATTACGGAGAGGGAGTTCCTGTAGAAAGAATGAAAGACTTGTGTTTTCTTGAATGCAAAGTAAAGACTCTGATTTTTATTAACAGAAGTATCAGTATTTAAAGATAAATATAGCTTAGTTTACATATGTGTAATTTGGGTTATCGTGTATGCAGCAGTTGCTTAACACTGCAGAATTGTGTATTGGCACCAACCGGGTTGGCTGACCCGTTGCTGTGTAGTCAGTTTCCGCGAATAAGACAATTTGACTTACGGTGCTGTTTTTAATTGACCTATTTTAAGTACTGACCTACTATATTTACATATTTATTGACATATTTATGTTGTGTTTAATTAGCATATTTTATTGTATTTATTTTTGTTTGTCATGTGTTTGTGTTGTGATTTAAATATATATTTACGCCTAAACTTGATGCGTTATTTCCGTAGCTCCACAGTTGGGCGCCAGTTGTAACATACGTGATAAAAACGTTATATTTTGGTGGCTACGACTACAATAACATATCTTTCGTTATTTAAATAATTTATATTTCTGACGTTTCGTTGTTATGTACATTTTATTTAATCACGTAAACTGATTTGAAATAAAAAAAAAACAAGTAGAAACGTTGCAGTCCGACGCAACATACTGCGGTTTACTCGATACCAATAATAAAACCGATAAAAGAGACCTGATTGCAATGGGGTGCGGATACGGCAGGAGTGTACGCTGCCTCAAATGTTGTCTGATGCAGATGGGGAAGCCAAAAGCTATCCTCCTAGAAAATTTGGTGACTCTAGCTCAAAGTTTGTTAAAGGTGGGGAAGGGGGGCTGTATTTATTGGTGGTAGTATTTATTTTGTTTATTTATTTATTGTCTGCTTTAAGCAACTGACATGGAATAAAACTTAATGCAAAAATAAAATATTATAACATAATAAAACTAAAAGCAAAACAAAATATAAAATTGTAAGTAAATCTGAAAGTAAATTAAGGTAAAAATATTAAAAAGTTAACGTTAAAGCGCTGGGAAGTTCAAAAGAAAATAAGTGGTCTAAAACGTATTGCATGGATTGGGAAAAACCCAATCGGACCAGCGGTAGATTAGTGATTAGTGGTTACGATAAATAAAAAATGATCGATTGTTTAAGTACTTGAGTTGAGATTTCTAAAGAGACACAAGAATAAAGCTTGTGATAGTCAGAACATATCACAAGTTAACAGGGTGCACAACAGTAGTAATAAA